>BMAV01021626.1:450612-528198 GCA_019973955.1 Trichonephila inaurata madagascariensis
ATATGACCTTCATTGTGTGGTTTCCTACTGTCTATGTGTTTTTCGAATGTGATTGTTGAATGTTATCTCTTATTTGTAGAGAATAAGCCTATATATATATATATATATACATTTTGTTCAAATTTTCAATCGTTAATAAAATACTTCCTATTCGTGCATTCAATTTCAAACACTTTTTTTAAAACTTATAGTCGATAACACTTGATATCAATACAGTTTTTTCAAATATTAATTCATTCATTAAGTTAAAAAATGAATAAATAGAAACAAACAACAATAATAGTCCAACAGCATACATAGAAAGGAAAGCTATCCGCTGTGTCCCTGTAGCGTTATGGATTGCGCGTTGGACTTCTAATCCAAAGGTCGTGGGTTCGAATCCCATCTGGGCTGGCCTGATTTCTGAGAATGTGATTTCTTTTTACTATTCTATTTTATTGGAATAATTAAATTTATATATATATATATAATAAATGAATAAAAATAGTAAAGACAACATCTTACATAGAAAGAAAAATGGAAAATTGCAAGGAAAGTCGCTTTTTATTTGGCCACTTAATAGTGTGATTCTGTGTCATATGTATATACATATTTATATTAACTGAAATTATTTAATATAAAGTAACTGAAAAAAAAATTTTCTTATTGAACTTAGGAATTAACTTAAATTTTTTTTTATATTACTTGTTTCCAATGAGGCGCATTTTAGCAACTTAGCCTTTGCAGACACGACAAGTTCCCAAACGGGAGAGCAATTTCATGGTGGCACCATCTAGCGGTGGCCTCGTTACCAAATTTTGGACGCTTGAACTAATTTTTTAAAGCTCTCTTCGGAGGCTAAATATTGTCGTGATTTAATTTTGCCGAGAGTACCAAAGCCACAAATTGATACTCAATGGATCTTTATGCCACAAAATCATACTATATGCGTACCTACGATTTTCGCGTTTAGAAAATCTATCGACTGCAGCCGGGGTCGAATCCGTAATCTTGGGCTTAAGAAGCGGCTATGCTACCTGTAAGCCACCGGAGCCGATTGCGCATGTATTTCTTTTAATGTTTGATTTTTATCGTCTGCTTATAATTTTATCGTATCTTTCATTTTTATCATTTGAGTTTTTTCACACTGAAGTTATTCGATTGTAAAATTCCATTCAGTTTTGTTCCTTGCAAAATGAGTTTATCACTCATTTTAGAGTTTTGCTCTATTTGAAAGTTGTTTTGTATGCAAAACCTTGTGAAAAATGTTAAGAATTTTTTGCAAGAAATTCAACGAATGATGTTGCAATTTCCTGATAAATCTGCAATATCTTTGCGAATGTGTGTGACCTCTCTCTCTCATTCCCTTTGTTTTGTCAATACAAAAACCTTTTTACATTTTAAAAAATTGAGATGTGTGATTTACCTGCATCATACAAACAGATATTGCTGGGCCTCTGTTTTTTGATTCAATTATTGACGGCATTTTATACGGAGAACTAATCCAACTGTTTGTTGCATTATTAGAGGTAAATGGGCGAAGGTTGCAAAATGCCATGCAAGTAATGAAATCATGGGCATTCTTTACGATCTTTTTGGTGATATATAAAAACCTTTGACCACCTCGTTCCTTTGACCTGGGTATCCTTGACTTCTTTTCTTCAACAATATTTAAGGAACAATTTTTATAAAAATAATCTTCTAACACATGGGTCGCCATCCTTTTAGCTGTGGTGTGCCAAACCAATCTACCTTTTATGATTCAGCGTGCACTCAGTAGGCCATTTTTGAAACCATTCGATTCCCGTAATAATGCATGCAGAATTAGGGAATGGAGGTCAATAATTTAGATTTACAGTTTTATTTTATATTATTTTTACATCATTTAAAGATATTTCTTAACATAAAAATTAACAGCATAAAATATAATTATTTCTTCAACAACAATTTTAAAAAAATTGTACATATATTATGTATTTTTAAACATATGTATTAAAATAAGTAGACAACGTAGAATATAAGTATTTCCCTTTTTTAAAGTTAAATAAAAAGACAAATAAAAATTTAATGCGAACCTAGCGCGTCAACCACTCTGTTTTTATACCTCAAAATCAGGGGTATAATGTGTGACTTTCAGTTTGACACCATTCTGAGCATTCAGCTGTTAAACCCTTTCTTTGAGGACTCGAAATATTTTTCAGAAGAGGAAAAATTTTTTACTTTGATATGTAGAACCCAAAGCGAAAAGCAGAGTTCATACAATTTTCTCTCTTCAAACAATTAAATCTTCCTAACAGTAACATTCAATAATTAACAAAATAGCTGTAAATTTATCTTTTAGAGTTACCTTTCAGAATTTTTCGTTATTCTGTAAATGTCCATTATTTTGAAGATGTTTGTCAAATAGGGTCCATTACAAGTTTATCAACTTCCATCCACTCGAAACTTGACAAATTTGTAGATTAGTGCTGAGTGCCACTTAGAATTGTACCGCGTGCCACATGTGGCGTACGTGCCATAGGTTGCCTACCCCTGCTCTAACATAATAGATATCTAAAGAGTACTAATATCTGAAAGACACAAGATTTCGCTCCAGTTTCTTGAAACGCGTTTCTCATAATGTATATGGAAAGGCAGCTAAGGTGTCGTCCTCGTTATTTAAACGGGGTTTAACATTATGATATATGTCCCCAGTAGCCGTCGAGTAGCTTCAAACTAAAACAACTAATAATCAATTACTTCACTGGTTCAATCTATTTTCTTAAAAAAAAAATGTCTTACTATATTTTCGGTCATCATTTGAAAAATATTTATCTCATTTTGAAGTTCTTTGAAAATATGTGACTATCTTCAGAGCACTTTTTTTGAAATATATAAATTTTCAACTAAATAAATACTTTTTTTTTTTAAATTTGAAATGGGGTATAAAACTAGAAATTCAAGTACAATTTCCACAAAATTAAAAATAATTTTGGATATATTGGGAATTTTGAAGGAAATTTTAGTGAAAAATTGCAGTTACGATAAGGTTTGTATTGAAAATTCTAATTAATATATTTGAATAATATTTATATAGTACATAAATAACATCCTTATCTATGCTTGGAACTACAAGATTTGTAATACTTTTGAAAGTTTTTGAAACATGTCATTTTTTATGCAAGAACTCAATTTTTTACATGTTATTTTCTTACAAAAAGTGCAATAAAATGCATAAATATATACACAGAAATTAGATAATAGTATAAACTGCAGATAAAACTAAATAAAACATTTTCTGAAAATTTCAATTCAATATCTTAAAAAGAAAACCTTTAGTGAACTTTACGGTGAAGCAAGAAATTGAAAAATATAGTTTCTCAGAAAATGCATTTAAAGAATTTAATACAGTATAAAAAATTTTCTACTAATTGTACATATTTTAAACTCACCATATTTATAGATAAATATCTCTTTAGCTTCATGTTTAACAAGTTTGGACTTTTTTAAAACCTTTTGATGTTTTATGGAGAGTTTTATAGACTATAACAATTGTCGTTTTTAGTGAAATTTTGATGAAAAATTGCAGCTACACAAAATTCTAATAAATGTATTCAAATAATATTTATGCAGTACATGTATAACATCTTTATATGAGTTAGAAATTAAAAGATTTGTAATATTTTTAAAAGTTTTTTAAATATACCAAATATAATGCAAAAACTCGATTTTTTAAAAAATTAATGATTTTTTTTTCAGAAAATAGTAAAAAAGTACATAAATATATATACAGAGATTAGATTTTGATTCATAACACAGATAGAACTAATAGTATTTGTATTCTATTAACTGTTTTTTTTTTTTTTTGTAACTGGGCTCAATTAGAATATACAACCAATTAAAAATATTTGAGCTAGCCGCCGGTGTTATTTTTTTGAGTACAGGTTATAAATTTAAAAATGCCGCTAAATGTTATCATCGTTATTATTATTGTGTTCGAAAATGCGAGAGGATGGTGTTCCCCTATAGGTTTCATATCATGGCGTTAGGTGACGTCTTTTGATTGGATAATAGAGGTTGATGGTATAATACGTAAGTTGAGAACAAGTTGAGAGATAATTATATTAATGTGGGCACGAGGCTGCTGGCAACGGACCTCGTAATTTTGGATCATGATCAAATGACGAGACCGACACCGGAGCTGGACCCATCCTCAGTGGTACTGTCTCGAACTCATGACACGCCAGCCCACCTTGCCCACTAGGCAGATCAAGTTAAAGTAAAAAGAATAGTTAACATTTTGTTACATTCAGATGTAACATTTTGTAGCCTCTGAAAAAAATTAATTTTTTGTTAAAATCTTAAGAATAATTTACAGACACTAAATATTCATAAAGAATTCATACTAATGTTGTTATGCATTTTTTTTTTTTAAAAACGATAAGTTATATATTATTTTATTTTATTCCTATTTTTTTTCTTATTTATTTGATTCGATTGGAATGTGGTTAGGAATTTTATTGATACACGCAATGTAGCAGTACATATAATTTAATCTTTGTGCTGTTTGGAATCGAATATTAGTAAATAACATGTGATACTGTTTGTAAGCTTAAGTATGAATTTCTACAAGAACAGTAAAGAAAACTGTTAAATCTCTCAGCATCTAGAATTACTAAGATGTGTGAGTTCCCAAAATTCGCCGTTTTGGTGAAAATTTTTTTTTAATGTTTTTATTTCATAGCCCATACATTTAAGATCCCCAAAACACTCTTTTTTGTTTCTACGATATCTAGAGAAGCAAAGTTATAGCATAATTAGTAAACCGGAAATAGAGTTTACAAAACCGGAAGTAGATCCCTGCACAAAATACTTTTAAGATATTGAATTGAAATTTTCCAAACCATTCGTTACAAATTGGTGATATACATATATATTTTTTTGATTTGGTGGAATTGGCTGGCGATACACACACACAATACGTAAGTGCCAATAATTCCCATATTACCTCTTGTAGTCTTTGTAGTCTGTATATTATCTCTCACTTTCTCCCCTTTAACAATGTCAGTTTTAATTAAAATCACATTAACGTCGAACACATAAGACTCAGAGTGAGGGAGAGTTATATTACCTCGTCTCACTATAAACTTGCACGAGGGCTATTGGCGACGAACCTCTTAATTTTGAACCATGGTCAAGTGACGAAGACGACACCTAAGCTGGCCTCTCTCTCTTCTCCTAACTTCCACACTACACCAATGGGAGAATATTTGAGCCTCGATGTATTTAACGTGCATCGGCCTCCTCTGCATGGCGAGTCTTCAGTGGTACTAGGCTCGAAGTCATGATACGACAGCCACGAGTCCATGACCCTGACCACTAGGCTACCGCGGCCACCATAAGGCTAAGAAACCAATGTATTTTGATAGAATGCCTTCTTCCATTTCAAACTTAGCACTCTCGGTGTGCATTCAAAAGTACTAAATTTATTTTTCATTTACTCATGGTGGTGAAAATCTAACCCCTTATATACACTGCTGGCCACACAAAATGCAACACAAAGAACCAGAGATATCACAGCGAAATTTATTAGGCAGATAACATGTACAAAGATCAAGCGATTAAAAATATAGCCTGATGTGACGTGGGGATGATGGCAAAATCAGTAGTTAGTGTAGTCGCCATTGTTAGCTATAACTGCTGCCACACGCTTCGACATAGAATCAAAGTGGATGTATCCTTGAGGTACAGCAGTCCAGGCGTCTTCCACTTATATCCAAAGTTGATATGATGTAGCAACGGGTTGTGTATTCCGGGCTAGTCGTTGAGCAAGCATGGACCACACGTTTTTGATTGGCGATAGATCGGGAGATCTAACAGGCCAAGGAAGCAATTCTATTTGATGGGTAAAGAAGAACTCTTGAACAGTGCGTGCCACGTGTGGTCGTGCATTATCCTGTTGGAATATGGTTGATGGTAAAAGCTGAATGTATGGTAGCACCACGGGATCCAACATCTCAGAGATGTAGAGCTGGCAGTTCAGTGTGCCTACATTGAATACTAGAGGGGTGCGGCAGTGAAATCCAATACCCCCCAAAATCATGATACCGGGAGCAGGACCAGTGTGGCGATGCATAACTCAACAATTCAGTAGCCTCTCACCACGGTGTTTCCAAAACTTGAATCCGACCATCGTGAAGTTGCAGGCAGAAGCGGTATTCGTCAGTAAACACAATGTCGTTCGATTCCGTTGCCCATGTTCACCGTTCATAGCACCATTGGCGGTGCAAATCCCGTGTTGTTTTTCGGTCAAGGGTAAATGAAGCAATAGAAGCCTTGTGAACATTCCACTCTGCTGCAAATGGCGTCAAATGGTCCAAGCGGACACCGAATGATGCGTGACGGACTGAATCTGTTGTGCTATGGTTCGTGATATGGCTTCGTGATCCATCCCTGCTATGCGCACAATCCGCCTGTCATCCCGAATAGTGGTGCAATGAAGGTGGGTGCGATCTACTTCGTCGGTCTGTCGTTTCCTCCTGTATCCAGCGATGACAAACCCACATCACAGTTGCATGGTTTCGTCCAACACGTTGACCGATTTCTCTGAAGGATAATCCGCAATCCCTATAGGCTACTATTCTTCCTGGATCGAATTTAGAAACTTAGTCAAAAGACGCTCGATGTGTTCCCCGAGGCTTAGATAAACAGCCCACAGAAAAAAAAAAAATCCAAAAAAAAAAAAAAAATGCTGTATTTCAAATCGCCAATCTGTTCTCCCCTTATATTGCACTTGTGGGTGACGCTACACAGTTACCCGTGATGTGCGTCTGCGCTATGATGCTAATATTTTTCATATTTCATCGCCGCCATGATGTAAATTTCCCATAGTTTACATGCTTTTTTCAGGGTTTTGCATTTTATGTGGCCAGCAGTGTAATATAAATATTATTGTGTATATGTGCATTATATATGTATATGTGTTCGTGTATATAACAAAATTTCAATTTTTCTGTATAATTAGGTTTTAAGACAGTGTGCTATCCTGGATTGGGTTGTTTTTACACCGGACCTCCTTTCAAAAACATTCCTAACCGTATCATCAGTCTCCCACCTCTTCCTCAAGAGGTGATCAGAACAATCTATTTGCTTTTCACTCCTAAAAATAGGAATAATCCACTCTCCTTTTCCCCAGACAAACATGACTTACTTCTCAAATCAAATTTCAATTCATCATCTTGGACAAGAATAATAATACATGGATATGTCGATGGTACATATGCCTCTGCTTGGCCATTTGTAAGTATTACCATTTTTATGTTCAGTTTTAGTATTGATAATATCCTATATAATACATAATTTTCATAGAAATCCATCTACATAGACATCAAAAATTAATTTTCAGAGATGTTTTGATGAATATTTAATTCCCTAAGAAATGCCTAGAGATTACTTCAGGGACAGTGTTGCATACAATGGTGGGGTTTGGAGGTAGGTTTAAACTCCCTCCCTTCCAAACACTGAGAGTTTTAGTTTTTAGCGTCTACCTGGGTTTTTTTTTCAATGTAAACCCTCCTATAACAATTCAAAATAAGTGCGACCAACTTTAAAAGCATATAACTATTTATGGTGAATGTTTATCATTTTACTACTGGTTTTATTTTAAAAATTAAGCCTTTAAATGACTAATCAAGCCATTTTTATTAGTGACAGTAAATTATAGAACTGAAATTAGATCCTCGAACCCGGAACGAAATTTTACAGCTTTTGAAGGATGGTTGTTAGAATTCTGTTATAAATAAAGCATTATAAATCAAAAAAGTTATTTTTCAATTATATTACTATCTAAACTTGAAATAGAAATAAAATTTGGCTCGCAATCAAACGCTCCAGGAAAAAAAAATTGAAAGAAAGGAAATCCTTAATTAAAAAGGAAAAAAAGAAGTTGAAAAGAATTATCGCTGTAGAAAATCCTTTTCTTCAAAGAACTATGGCAAAGGATCTAGAGGTATAACAATCGACAATTTATCGTCAGATAAAGAAAATTGGCTATAAAAAAGTAAACTTTCCTGTCTATCATCAAATGTCGAAAAAAAAACGTTCTTGGCCTCTATATTTAATGTTATGCAAAGGTAGTTACAAAACATGGATAAATTCGAATGAAGCACTGTTTCATCTGTCATTCACAACTGGCAAAACGAAGATACAATATGTTTCTCGCAAAGAGCGTCGCAAAGACGCAGCTGTATTACAAAAGGCAAGTTTGACCGTCAGGTGTTATGGCATGGATAGGAATGTCCTCTCAAGGCTTAACAAAACTATTTTTTGTTGAACCAAAGTCTAAAATTAATGTTAAATACTATCATAAAGCTTTGAAACACTTGATCGGAGGAAGTAAACGTCTTTACTCTCAAGGAAACTTTGTTTTTCACCATCATTGTGCACCAAATCATACTGCAAAATCAACTATAAAATGATCGAAATATAAAAAAATAAACTCTCTTCCTCCTGATAAATGACTATCACTATCCCCTGTCTGTGTTACTTGTGGTTATTTTTTATGGAGATACTTAAAAAACAATTAAATAGACGTAAAGTAAGAGCATTTCAAAAGGGCTTCAAAAAGCAATAAAAGAGGAAGTTGGAAAAATACCCCCAAAATGGCCGAAAAAAACTTTTTTAGCTTTGCCGAAACATTTACGTAAAGTGTACTGTGCTATAGGAAATCACATTGAAAATTCCATGTAAATAACTTGATTCAATAAAAATCTATGATCCTCTGAAATTGGTCACACTATGAATCAACCGGTAGTCTGTGTACACCATATGATTCTGCGCAGTAACATTGTAAAGAATTAGCTTACAATGAGGATTTGGTTGATGTTGGCTTTGGTGCATGAAATAACTGGTTATTGTTCAAGGTTATTATTGAAAAAGATGGAGTTGGAGAGACGGGGTGTAAGGAGATGTTAGTGCAGGATTCATGAAATTCCGTGTCGTGTATTTGCGTAAATTGTGTTGTGTGTTGAAAATATTAATAACAAACGGTTATTCCTGTCAACAGAAGTCCTGATCACATAGGACTGTAACATCAAGCTTAAGGTATCCGACTACGTTCGGAACCATGATTTTGCAAAAGCGTGTAAATGGACAATATTTATGATATTTAGTGTCACTTAGATTAGAATACATGCATAAAATTGTTTTAAGGACATTATGACAAAAAAAAATTTTTTTTAAATACAATATTTTGGCAAAAAATTAACTTAGAATAACCTTTGTTCCAAATGTTCTCCTTTTGTAAAAAATTCTTCTATTGTATTAATATTTTGTCTGTATTCAGTTCAGACTTCTGTACAGAGGCTCAACTAGAATTTTTGAAATGCATAACTTGGAAGTCGGTTTATCCATGTTTTACGAAAACGGAAGGGAGAAATTTTAAGAAAATACGCCAATAATTATTTCAAATGGTTGTAACTCTGAAAATAATTTGAATTTTTCCAAAGTAATAGTTGAGCCTCTGTACAGAGGTCTGAGCTATATACAGGCAAAATATTAATACAATAGAAGCATTTCTTACAAAAGGAGAACATTTGGAAAAAAGGTTATTCTATGTTAATTTTTTGCCAAAATATTGTACTTAAATAATTTTTTTTTGTCAAAATGTCCTTAAAACAATTTTATACATTTTTTCTAATCTAAGTAACACTAAATATCATGAAAATTATACATTTATGCGCTTTCTTAAAATCATGGTTCCGAACGTAGTCGGATACCTTAAGTAGAAAACTGCTACTTTGTTTTTTATTTTAATTTTAGGAGATGAAAGACGAATTCCTACGAAATTCTGATGATAATGTTATAGCGCTAGATCATGCTTCTACTTTGCAGCTTCCCAGAATTATATATCAGCAATCAGTGGCAGACTGCAGAGTTATTGGAGCACAAGTAGCAAACCTCATCACTTTCCTTCATGTATGTATGCCAATAATAATATTTTTTAGATTAGTGCTTCTCAAAGTTTCAATATTCGCGACCCAATATTCAATTATAATTTTCATCGCACCCCCCTCATACAAGAACAATGTATTGAATTCAATAATACTATACTTTAACGTTAAAGCTCCAATTCGACTTTAACCTCTTAAGTGCCACTGGCGTATATCAACTTCTTGCTCAGCCAAATCATTAATTTCCTCGGACGTATATATACGTCTTTCCAAAGATATTTTCTGTGCGGTGCTATCCATAAAATTATTCCGAAGGCCTTAGAATGCAAAAAAAGGACCTTGACAGTGTTTGTGAAATATTTACTTATTTCAGATTATTTGCTTCTTTATTCCTTACTCCCCTCCCCCCAATACATCACATACGCGCGCCTACGTGGAAAACGGTTGGCATTGGGAAGCAAATCACGTAACTTTGAATCGGCAGTTAAGGAATTATATATATATATATATAATTATGTTAATTATTAATAAATGTTAATCTTTGTATATGATTTTATATATAACAAGCCCATGGGACAACTGGTAATTATTGATTTTGTTCTTAACTTTGAATTAATTATAAAATACATTGTGTAGCACTGATACATTTATAAGTGTAATATATCAGTGTAAATGTGTGTATTTTTTATTTTTCATTATGTGTGTCAGAAGGTATTTATTAATTTACTGAAAGTTTACAAACAAATTTAATTAAATAAAATTTTGTTTTCGAACTTTTCAATATGCTCGCGCCCCCCTCGTAGAGCTGTCAAGGCTCCACAGTTTGAGAAACGCTTATTTAGATAAATTAGAAATAAGCTAAAAAATATTTTGCGTTGTTTATTAAAGTTAAAATTATTAATTTCTTAGTTTTCTGTGATAATATACTTTTTCTATTATCATTTTTGCTATTATTACTGTATCATCACCATCTAATCATCAACATAATAATAATGTAAGGATGATAATTATAATCATCACAAGTTTATCGTTATTTCCGGAAGGTCCTTAAGCTCACACACATTTCTTAAGTACCTTAAAATCCGGCGCATTATGCGCACGTATTCTTTCAAGCTGCATAACGCTCCTCTCCCCCTCCTCATTTTTACGAAGAAACCTAAAACGTACACGCGCAATGCTTTTATGTTTTGTAGTCATTTATTCAAAATATTATCCCAAGATCTTAAAAAAAAAAAATAGTTTACTTCAAGATTACAAACCTATAAGCTCATAAAAAGTGCCATTTCATTTAAGGAAACACTATTTCTCAATCTATGTAGAAGTCTAATTTTTTTCTATGCTCATCTTTTTTTTTTTTATTATTTTTAAAGCTCTCATTTTTATATACGGCGTATAACGCGCACCCGTAAATTTCGAACTTATTTTTTGTGTTAAAATTGCGCGTTATACGCCGGATTTTTTACGGTAAATGTTTTTTTCTAAGTGATCTTACCGAAAATCGAATTTCATTATTTTTTCTTAGGAAAAACTAGGAGCCGATATGAAAAAAATGCATCTTATTGGTCACAGTTTAGGAGCGCATATAGCAGGGTATACAGGAGAGCGCCTTCCGAATCTCGGAAGAATAACAGGTATGTACATAAAACAAAGATGCACACACGCATAAAAAACAAATATCTTGCGTATTCAGTGTGATTTACTGAAAAGCTTCAAAGCATATTTAAATTATCTTACATGTTATTGTAAAGAAAAATATCAAAAAATAAATGGAAATGAATGAGCTACATTTATTTAACACTTGTATAAATATTTGGTTCGGTAATTAAGAAACGAAAATTAGATTGAACGAGTGCCAGCGAAATAAATCGCTTATACCCAGTTCGGTAATTACATATTATCGCAACCGTATTGGCGACACATTATATGAAACGAAACACATAGTTGCCAATTTAGCGCGTTCGATATGTAACGGGTCGGTCCGCGAACCTTCTACTAATCCTCTAGGGGATAAAATTATTCTTTTTAACCGTAAGTTCTGTTGAAAACGTTTTCTCGAAGAAGAAGACTTAATTTATTCAAATGAGGTACTATTTAAGCGTTGGCATTTAGGTACGCGAAGTTAGTCAACGGATAGTCGATAGTTGATAATTGGAGATTAAAAGTGATTAAAAAATTGTGAACAAGATTTACAATCGGAGTTAAAGATATTTATAGAATTAAGAAAGATATTTATAGTGAATTCTAGCGTAAAAGTCAAGAGTGCTCCAAGACTAAGGGGAGCAAATTATACTTATATGTTAGTAGCTTCAAGTCGTACGATTTTTCTTAAAACTATTTACTAAGTGCATTTTCTACCTTAAGTTGCGTTGATTAAGAAAAAGGGACAAATATAAATTTGAGTTTAAAACTTGCTATGGCTGGTAATTTGTTTTAGCCCCCCCCCCCAACACCAACAGCCGTTAGTGATTATAGTAGCATCTGATATCATTGAAAAATTAAATTTGAGAGTCACTGTTTCAAAATGTTATTTTGGAAAGAAAAAAAAAATTTGTTTCAAAGCTGTTTTAACTTTCGATATTTCTTTTCTAGGAATGGATCCCGGTGGTCCCTACTTCAGAAATGTGGCCAATAATGTGAAATTAGATACTGCCGATGCTACATTCGTGGATGTTATTCATTCAAATCCATCTGCAGTAATAGGTAATTTTGTGTATGGTATTTTTAAGTGATAATGAACTGGTGTGTGTGTGGCTTACAAGTAATATCGGCATTCACTGTATTTTATACAGTAATTTTTAAAATTTACGGATTTATTAACTTTTAATGCATGAAGTTATAGAAAAAAACATTCTTATTAATGAAATAATTAATAAGAACTAGCAACCATTTCACTATAACCCTTTATCGGGCAGTGGCTAATATGTCTAGCCACGTATTAAAATTTTTTTCTCAATGCGGGTGTTGGATATTTAGTCTATCCATATGCGTTAATTGAAGCTAAAACGCATAAAAATTAATACGGATGGCATCACGATACCTTTTTTTTGCATTTCATGTCATATGAGGGTAGTAAAAAACAGTTTTTCTCGGTGTAAATCTACAAATTGTATTTTGATTACTATAAATAAAATTTCTGATATTTCGAAAAAATCTCGCCATGTCTTAAGTATACTTTTCTCTCATCTGAATGAATTAAGCAATTGTACAATTAAAAAAAAAAGGGGGTTTTTTTGTAGGTTTTTGAAAACCTTTAATATGTAAATAGGGGCTCTATCCACTGCCCACCTAGAACAGAAAAATGACCAAGAAATTTTCGCTTTTCCTGTACTCGAGAGAGAGCATTTAGAATCACGTGAGAATGTTGGGGGTGGGAAATATAAACAAACTTTGCTTACAATATGTGGTACGAGATTCTCGGGTTCGTGAAATCTCATTACAGTTTTCCTGATCGGAGAGAACGTTTGCATATTATTAAGTTCCACAGTAAATAGCTCATCAAATTTGGGAAATAACTAACTTAAATTCTCAAAAATATTACTTTATTTCTAACTTTTCATACTAAAATTAAATAAAATATAAAATGTGGATATATACCAAGTTCAAAGTATATTCTGTGTTCTATATATTTTCTAAGTATTCTATGTTGTACAATTATTCTATTATTATTAAATTACACTTATACTTTGCATTTAATTGTTATTGAAATAGTTATTACATAAATGTTAATTTTTCATAAAAACGTTTTTTGCAATATGATTCATTATATCTTACTATAAGTTAAATGTCCTAAATGCGCATTGGCTATAACGTCTAGCCACCTCCCAGGAAAAAAACCCACGATTAGATATTTTTTGTTGTGACTAAATAATGTTTATAAAGGATGAGAACATTATATTTATCAAGTACTTTATCACAGAAAATTGTATGTTAGCTGTGTGCCCGTTTAAGGGTTAAAGGGTGTGTAACTATTTATTTGCCTCATCATATGGTATCGAACTTGTGGCCGGCGTTATTTCTGTCGAATGGTAGATTCACCACTGTGAAGCCACTAAAGTTTGATGTACTTTAAATTTGGCAAGGCTCGAAGTCCTCACGTTAGTGTAGTGAGGAAGTATAGAGAAAGAGGAGCCTACTCTCTCAAATGTCGTCCTCGTCATTTATCGTAGCTCAAAACACAAACACTAAGTTAAATGAATTTATTTGATGCTATAGAGCATTCAAATAAATTCATTTAACTATTTTTTTTTATTAATAAATCAAATATATAATCAAGAGGTAAAGAGGAAAAGGAATCGTCATCCTAACATAATTAATTTTTTTCCCAGGATTCGGAACTAACGAGGACTTGGGACATATTAATTTCTGGCCAAATGGTGGTAAACAACGGGGCTGTCCACTGACTCTTTTGAGAACTTTATTCGATGGAATTTTACCTTTCGAACGTAGGTTCTTTTTTTTTTCTTCTCCTTCATTCTTTTATTTAAAAAAATATTAAATTTTTACTATCAAATATTGTAAAATTGTAGTACTTGTTCAGATAAGAAAAAGTCTTAAACCTGGTGGTTGCTTTGGAAATAAAATATTCCTAAGAGAAATATTATAAATTATGTAATAAGGAATTCATACGTTGTTTATACAACGTATGCGTTGTAGAAAAATAACTTAGTATCGTGTCTAAAATCATCTAATCAAAAGTAGGCGTTTTTACACTTTTTCGAAAATTCAACCCTTTTGTGGCAATATTAAATTTTGAATTATTTTTTTTAAAATTATTTTTCTCCTTCTCTCTGTACCATGGAACATCTTTTCCGCTTAGGTATAGGTTACAGTTAATATTTTTTTCTCTATATAACCGCGATCCACTCTAATGCGCACCCCTTGGCGTTAATAGCTTAATTTCGTTCACGAATAGTTAAGAGAAACGCCAAAGAGATGATTTTTAGCAACATTGCCAAGTACAGTGGGACCTCTATATAACGAAGTCGCAAAATCCCGAGAAAAAGTTAGTTGTATGAAAAATTCCTTATATAGAGGTTCATCTTTCAACTTTCTTTATAAATTAGATAAAAAAAAATTTAAAATTCGAAAACACTATATATTAAAAAAGTAATTATTCACACCTTTTTGTTAATTAATATATATTTATTTTATATATCCTACACATAAAAAAAACCTGCAAAGAAAGTTTCTTGACGCCTTTATCCCCTTCCTGAAGAATTAAATTTTTTTCTTTGATGCTCAATCACTTACGTTTTGACATTTTCGAGCTACAAGAAACGAAGTTACCAGTACGACTGATCAACACTACAAATGAACGGAGACCAATTCAAGGACACTGGGACACGAGACAACTCCACTGAGAATGAAGGGAGATATCGAATATGTTTCCAGTGAACTGGATAAAGGGGATTAAATGTTGCGCTTCTTTGATGAAATTCCCATAATTCTATTGTTCTCGGTGATTTAGGCATCTAATAAAACCAGTTCAAGATTTATGGCCACCATAAAGTGTGTTAAAAGAGAGAATAATTTGAAAGGACCAGAAATACTTTTAAAATAGGGAGAAACAAATTGAATCACAAGAGAAAAAGTTCGTTACATAGAAATTGCACTTCGTTACTGGGAGGTTATTTTACGAAGAAAATCGTGAAATGTTCTCAGGAAAAAGCTCTCACTATATGGAAAAATTCGCGATATAGAGGTTCGTAGAACGGATGTTCGAGTGTATTCAAATCAGAAACAACATACGGGGTGCGCCAAAAGTTTGTTTGAAAATTCATTAAAAAAAAAGGAAAAAATGACGATAAAGAAGTGCGGTTTACAAGAAAGTGATCTCATGAAAGTCGGATTTTTTTTAGAGGGAAACACATTTTTAGTTAAAAATATCACTGGCAGAGAAAGCTGAAAGTCCGAAACGCAATGTACAGGACAACAGCACACTCTCCATTAGTTTATTCCTGCAATAACAATTCTTCAACATGACTTCCAGAACATTGTCCGACACATTTTAGGTGGCCACGCGATCTTGTAACCTCGAGCAATCACTCTGTCCTCACCAAAGATAGTCAATAGTAAACTAAACTCAGTGGCGCAACAGCCCATGAGGCCGCCTAAGGCCTATTGTGCCTATCTCAATATACGTGATCTTAGACGCTGGAGTGCATGTGCAGATGTCCCAATCAGGTGGTCAGTCTGAAGCGTAACCTCCAGTGTTTAGTCCCCAAACAAGCTTGGTCCTCTTTTGTCGATTAATGATGGGATGAAAGGCTGAGTTGAACTTGCCCAGCCCGAGGATAGAACACCGGAACTGTGGTGTTGAAGTGCGATACGCTATCACTGGGCCATATGGCCTCAAGGTAGTCAATAGGAATTGTTCTATTGGATATGCATAGTATAAAGGTGCGCCTTTCTGCAAGAAGCTTATTACAAATACCACGCCTCTTTGATTTAATGCGGGCACGAAAAATATGTTTGCTGCTAAAAAAACAAGCGCTCCTTTGTGAAAAGTGACGTCTTAAGGCATAGGCGAACTGGGCCCGGGCCCAGGGTCTCGTCTCATTCTCGACTCAGCTTTAATAAAATCATGATTCGAATAATTTCAATGGTCAAAAGTTTTTTTTCAATTGTATTATCCGAAAAGCCATGAATTTCGAATGATATGTCAACTGGTTACATGTAATCACCGTGGTCCATGTATAGGTCTTTGCCTACCACCATACATAATCATTACTCATTCAGTGAAAAGTCGGCAGTCGGTTGAGCTGGCCTGTGAGATTGTAAGTCATTTAAATTTATTTGCTTCGGGTTATTGTTTGTACGAGTATCTGACAACATATGTTATGTACTGTTTACTTTTATGGATCATAGGTGGGACCTACATTTGCGTAGGGGCCCAGAGCCTATTTTTGCGTTGGGACCCAAGGCATCAATACATCTTAAGACGTCCCTGCTTATGAGCCTTTCTTGTAAGCTGCATTTCTTTGACGTCATTTCTTTCTTCTTTATGAATTTTTAAAGTTTAAACGAGCTTTTGGCTCACCCAGTACATGTTGTGCAGTATTCCCCCTTGGGTGATACCTCACTCCTAAGTTAACTTCGTGATCCAGAGGTGTGGGAGTGAATGAAGAACCAGGCGTTGTCATGATTTTAAAATGTCTTTATAAAGATCTTAACTTAAACACTAACAATGATAATATTTATATTATAACTTAGCGGATCTGAGGTGAGAAAACACACAATATGTATTACCAAATAAGCGCAATCTTAACCCTTATATTTAACTTTCCCGTCTATTCCTAATTTCTGTTTATATCACAGTTACTAATAGATACTAGAACTATCCTACCTTAATCTCTTGTTTAATCGCAATCCTCTCGGATCCTCAATATCTTTAGATTATCTCGCGTGGAATTGGATCCACCTTGACTTGATCGTTCTGTCACGGATAGTTTTACACTCAACGACGGCCTTCTTCTCTTCCTTCAGTTCACGCGCTTAAACCAGACTAGCATAATCACTTCTCAATAGGTCATACGCTTACGTTAAACTTCTGCTATTTAAAAGGTTTCTAAATTGCATGTTCACGTTTCGCTTCTGGATTTGGTTGGAAAGAATTTGCCTTTTTTCGGCCCCTAAGAACCCAAGAGGAGATTTTAGAAGAAAACGCGACGAGCCCGTCACAATGTATCATTTTTTTTTATTTAGACAAGTATGTAGTGGGTATCTATACAAGCCAGTAACAGCCTCCGGACAAAGGGGATTACTTTTATCTAGTGGTCATGTGACTTGGCTACGGATCTATAGGTCGTGGGTTCTGTCCTCTGAATAAGCGCCTCTTCATTGGTGACCTTGACACTTAACTAAAAAAGCGCAACCTTCGAGCAGCTGTCGTGGTGCTACCTATCCGCAGCAAAAGCAACCAAAGTCGTCAGCCTCACTTTACACCTATCCATCGACTCACTGGTGGGGGAGTTCTGTAGCGGATATCTACATAAGCCAGTAACAGCCTCCGGACATAAATGATCACAATTTTGTCTAATTGTCATGTTACTTGGCTGCGGATCCATAGGTCACGGGTTCTATCCTTCAGATAAGCGCCAAACTATACTCCGTCGATTTTCATAACTGATCCATGTATTTTTTTTTTAATTTTTAAATTTGATCCCTAAACGTTGTTTTCGTCTTTCCAGTTCAAACTATTGCCACATGTCCTCACCGAAGATCCATCGATTTCTTCGTTTTTTCCTTCAATCAAAACGATTGTCTCATCGTTGGTGTGGAATGTACGAGTTGGAGTGATTTCTTGCAAGGAAAATGCAACTGTGGTGTGGATGGACAGATGTGTTCTCCATTGGGAGTATTCGCCAAACCAAAACCGCCACCAAGACGCAGGTATTATTTAAAAACGGCTGGCGAAAGACCCTTTTGCCGTAAGTATCAACATACTTTCCCAATGCTTTTTATTTTGTATAAACAGGCTTTAAAATTACGTGTGTTGCTTTGATGATGCTTTCTCTTTTAACAAGATCTGAACTCTTAACGCTTTTATAAAATAGAAAAAAAGCCCCTATAGTAAAATGTGTTCAGCACATTTTAACATACTACTAACTTCCATCAAAGTAACTCTTTTTTCCCTAAAAATAATACTATCTATATCTTTTAACTCCTTACTACTTTTTAATTTGTATGCTATACAGAAATATCGTGTTTTTTATTGATTTTTTCGTAATACGATTGCACTGCATAATAAATGATGATATACTTCATACCAGAATGTATATCTTTTTTGCTCATTTTTAGTGAGTAATAAACGCAGTAATCTACGTATGATATTCAAATCGATTTTACAGTACCCCCGGGTCATGGTAGCGAAAGAGTCATGGTTACGGACTCATGGCTAGCTTGTCGAGTCGTGAGCTGCCACTAAAAACCCGCATGTAGAGGTCAGTGCATGTTAAATCTGTCATGGCTATGTCCTCTCGATTACGTGGTTGTGGAAGTTAGGATAGAGGGGTGCCAGCTCAGGTGTCGTCCTCATCACTTAACAGTGGCAAAAGTACGAGATCCTTTGCCAGTAGTCTTTGCGTTTCTGCAGAGAGTGACACTAATTATAGCCCTCATTCACTAGATGGCTGTAGTTCAGATTTCTACCTCTACGTATTATTGAAAACACATTTGTGTATGTTAAAAATATTATTTGGAACGACAGTCTCTCCTGTAATCGCTTCCAAAACCTCCCTACCGGACACGCAGGCGTATGCATATAAAAGGCATTTATGCGTATGCATATACTTTAGTTATCTTGTTTCATTTACACTTTAACCCTTACAGCCCGCAATTCTTCTCCCCCCCCGCCCCCCCCCCGCGCGGGGGGGGGCGTGATGCACGTTAAATCTGTGTCGAGAGCTCAAGCATCCTCCCTTTAGTCTGGTGTGGAAGTTAGGAGAGGGAGGTGCCAGTTCAAGTGTCGTCCTCATCACTTAACCATGGTTTAAAATTACTAGGTCCGTTGCCAAAAGTCATCGAGTAGCTGAATAGAGCGACGTTAATATTCACTCACTCACTCTCTGCCGAACCCTATCCTGGGTCAAAGGAATAATTTTATGCCCCTTCTTCTGAAAAGTTAATTTATAATTTCAAATCTAAATATTGGCTATGTTATTTAATTTTTTTGGAATAATACAATGCAAAATTGAAAACCTTTGTAATTGTAAGGATTCGATTGGTTACTTCTTCCTGACTGTGCCTTACCCCAATTACTGCACCCTTTGGATAGTCTTGATTGATTCTCTTGGAAATCCGGCCCTGGTTAGTACAGAGTGAACACGAGTTTTGATTGTTTTATTTGCTTCTTGTATTTTATCAGAAAAAAAGGTACTTACAGTAATGAGTACTTTTCCGTTTCGCCGGTGCAGGTAATAAAGTCGCCAAAAATGATACAATCGCCAAACAGAATATTCTCGCTGGTAACCTTTTATTGCATTTTCAAAACAAGTCGCAGTCTTTTCTTATCACTAACGTCTTCTTCATAATACATCAACAATAGATGAAAAACCAATGAGAATTGATATTTATTAACATTTATTTTTATGTATATATTGTGTGTGTTGTTGCCAATGAAACCTGCTTGGCGAGATTTGCGCCGGCGAAACGAAAAAGTATTTAATAATGTTTCAACTTTTTAAATTGAAAATTTGAAATCAGAATTGAAAAGGAGAGAAATGGAAGAATAATGTTAGTTTCTAAAATATTCTCATTTTTTTTTTATCAGAAAATAATTTAAATCTTATTTATTGAATTCGCGCTTTTTGTGTGATTAATAGTACACAGAGCTTATCCCAGGGGCATATTTTATTCTTATAATCACTCAAATGATCAAAAAGATCTTCCAATGAATTATATATCAAAAATATTCAAAAATTAATTACATTTTAAGTTTAACCAGCGCGTCAGTTATGCATTACAATTATTTTATCCAACTGAACAAAACATATTTCGAATAATTACAAAAGATGTGCCAACGTAAGCAACATAAATTTAACGACAGACGATTATATAACAATAAATAAATAAAGTAATTAGATTAATTAGAGTTACACGAATTTTTGAATAAAGCAGACGATAATCATATGGAAGAGAATTTTCATCCTAAACAATATCTAAAACTACTGAGCAATTTAAATAGTAAATTAAGAATTAGTTCAAAATATAAGAAAAGTAATATAAATAAAACTAAATATTTTACGATACGAAACAATTTGTTTTGCAATAGAATTGATAATGAATCGATATATATTCTAACACACCTATACAAATATTTTATACAAAAACATTTTTTCTAGCGTGCAAATGTTTCGTTGATTGTAAATTAGAATCATTGATTACTTTTGAATCATCGATTGCATTATTATTTCGTTAAGAAAAACATATCCTACATATACATACTGAGTTTTCATTCAAAATATTTCTGAGATTTTACTAAAAACTTAATAATCATATTTATTTAAGTGCATGCAGTGTAATCTGTATGAATATAGAATTTTTTTTAGTTAATATAACCTTTCGAATATCAGCTTTTATCTTTCTTATTATTTTTTATGGAAAAGATATTCGTAATTTATTTCGAAAGGAATCACATGAAAGTGATAAAAAGAATGAAATGAAAAATAAAACGGATATTTTTTGTTTTTTACACATTTAATTTTTTATAATTTTTTGATAACAATGTGTGAAGTGCGATATCATTAAGAAGAATCGTTTATCATTAAAATTGATATGTTTTAAGTGTTTGTAATTATTATCTTTTAACCTTGGGGTGACACTGAAACATAGTAGTTAATATAGTATTCTTGCACTCCCTTAATTCGGAGTTCACCTTTTTTTTTAAAAAAATAATTCTTAGTAAACCATAATGAAATTCAAACATCTCTGTGTGTGTGTGTGTAGAATTTTAATGCATATAACGGAAAAACTAATTTATCGCTTAAGTGGCGAATAGGCTATACACACATAGCATAATAAAATAAAATAAAATAAAATAATAAGAGACAAAATTGTACTTCCTACAAGGCTAAAAAAGAAAGAAATTGGAGTTTAAGGAACATATACAGAAAATAAATGGTGCAAAAAATATTGTACTAAAAATGGATAAAAAACAGATAAGACAAATAACAGAGGCGTAGAGCTATTGAAATAGAAGAATCCAAAAGAGTTTTTGGACTTAACTGGAGACATATTATGATTTCTGAAGCTGTCACTGAAATAGGCCAGTAAATTTAGCGTTAAGCAAAGCTTTATGGATCAACCTTCCCCGTACATAAGACATCTTAACATAATAGAAAAACAAAGTAGTGTTGAAATATTAGGCTTACATCTATCACACGTGGATGGAAAAACAAGGCAGTAAAATAAAATACAATGAAATGAAAGCATGAATAGTGAAAATATATATATGCAATATATTTGCCTGTGAAAAATTTACATTTTGATGACAGCTGATTATATAAGTGGTCGTGACTGAAAAATTAAAAAAAGCTTGTTCGTGATTAGATCATTTATTCGAGCATGCTTCTCGTACATTACCAAAATACAAGAAAGGGAATTGTTCGAATATCAAGTTTTTATATACATGGAAGAACAGGGAAAACGTATCATTAAAAATACGGTTGCATGTCTGGACTAAGGGAATGACCAGTTATTTATAGAAATGACATAATTGTTTAGGGAACATTAATTCCTATTACTAAGGCGCATGAAAACCATTAATGATCTTATATTTCTTGGAATCACCAGAAAATATATCAGAAATTCAAGGTCTAAAGAATCAGTAATAGACCATCATATTTTTAATGCTTTAGAAAAAGATAAATTGAGACGTGTTTGGAAATAGGGTATTAGGATTTTTGAATTAGATGTTATAAATAAAGGAGATTTGAATTCTGAGTAGTATATATATATATATCATATCACAAATATCTATATCAAATGAATTTTGCCAACCATCAGGTTTTGAGCCACTTAGAGCCATGGGCCCCAAACGATGCGGGGATGTACATTACGCCATGTACATTCTTAGTGGCGTAATGTACATCCCCGCATCGTTTGGGTCCAGGGCTCTAGGGGGCTCAAAACCTGACGGTTGGCAAAATTCATTTGATATTAATTTTAATATATTTAGATTTTTATAATTTCACATAGAACTTATACTTTGAGTACTTTTTAAAAAGAAATTATTATGATTCTTGTGTATATTATTATACCAATATTTTAGATTATTTAAAATAATTTCGTGTATTTTTCACGAGACTTTATAAAACTTTTATTTAATCGGCTATTTTGTTTCTTTTCTTAGTGCATCAGTATCAAGTCATAGTGTACTTGCAGACAGTAGGAAATGTTTCCAAATCTTTAAAAGTTCCTACACAGATCACAATCTTTGGAGACAATCATTTTGTTAAAGAGGAACCAATCGTAAAGTAAGATTTCTCATACAATGAAATGCTTTTTTAACCGACAGTTTTGTTTATATAAATTTAAAGTAAGTAATATTTCAATGAGCAAAAAAACGTTTCCTTTTCTATAGAGCAAAAAGGGTAGCAGTTGACGTTTTAAAACATGTACAACCTCACAGTTCTGTCCTAACTTTAACCATTGTTAAGATTATAGTTGGCGCTGTTGAAAACACGGGAATTGTGTGTTTGACGAGATAGAGAGAGGAGCGTGAGAGAGAGAGAGAGTTTAGGATATATATATATATATAGTAATATAAAATAAAAGTGAAGAAGAGTACTAGAACCTACAGTGCTAAAGCAGGAAGAAATTGGAATTCACCAAACACAACAAATGTAGATACAAAAAAGTCTTTGGACTAAACTATATATATATATATCCGTTTTGACCATTTATATTCCGATATTGCAATTAGTTCAAAAGATATTAATTAAAAACCTTAAAACGCATAATTATTTTACCCTTGTGGGCATTTTTTACCACCGAGTGGCGAAGTTCCAATTTTTAGACGTTTTATTTTTTTATCCCCGACGTTTTTAAAACATGATCTAATTTTCTTTATGAGACTCAGACAAAAAATAATTACAGAATCGGAAAGATCATTTACTTCGCCACGATACGGTATAATTTATTTTACAAAATAATTATATTTTCTATTTTTTACGATTTTTTGTAAGATGAGTCAAAATTCATACGTTTTTATGAAAATGATTTCTAAATCATTCCGTGTGCATTTTCTTTCACGTCAATGAAATGATATTCTACACTAAAAAAGTTCATGCTTTTCTCTTTTAGAATCAGTCATTTAAAAAAATAAAATGTCAAAAGCTTTTTTTTTTTATGATTTTTCAGAAAATACTCAAAATTTTACTTAAAATAATCTATTTTTTTATTAAAATAATCTCACGAAACTTTTTTCCGTATGTATAACAATATTATCCGTAATCTGTACAAAGATTGAAAAAATTACTTAAAAATTACGGTTTTTTTTTAAAAAAAAATTGTGTTTTTCGTTTTTTTCCATTTTTGCGAGAAATATTTAAGCATTATTTTTGTTACATTTTTTGTTTAAAAATTACCGTTGTTTGCAATCGATAAATGAAGTTTGAAGGCATTAACTTAAAAATGAAGCCCGAAACAAAAATTAAAACTTTTACCAAAAATGCATTTTTACAATAGCAAAGAATTTGGCGGCGAAAACCTGTTTGGCGCCAAACGACTCTTTTACTTTCTGCCCGTCACGTTTCATGAAAGGTTACACTAGAAAAGAAGATGTGCCTATAAATATTGAAAATCCCCAGATTTGGCGAAATTGAATATCTTTTCCTTTTATTTTAAAGGTTTTTTCACTCCTTTTTCCCAAAGATTTCGCTGCGCGATCGTTTAAAGCGCTTGATTACTAACGGTTGTCCCCGGGTTCGAAACAACATCATCGCTTAATTTTTATGATTTTTTTTAAAAAATACTCAAAATTTTATTCACGCATTTAGTAACTTCGCCAGCAATTTTGTAATTGGAAAGAAAATTTATTTCATTTTCGGTACAGTATGGTTTTTTTTTAATTTTTACAAAACAACGATACTTTGCATATTTTAAGATTTTTTCTAAAATGAATCAATATCGATGCGTTTGTATGAAAATAATTTTTAAAAAACTCATACTTTGATCTTTTAGAGTTAGTGATATAAAAAATAAAATGCCGAAAACTTTTCTTTACGAATTTTTAAAGAATTCTCAAATTTTAAATATTTAATAACTACTTATCAAATTCAAAGTTTTTATAATTTCTTCATTTATAAAAATAAATGTATGAAACTTTTTTCGTGTATCAAATATTTCAAAAAATGCTCACAATTTTAATTAAACATTTAACATAGCTGTGAAATTTTGTAATTATAAAAATTTCTACTTTTTTCAAGATACAACTATTTTTAAAAAGATACATTTTCGTTTCCGGGGCGTAAAAAGTTGCAAAGTGAGTGAGTGAATATTAAAGACCCACTGCTCTCTTACTCGAGAGCTCTGATAGCGAGAAGGGAAGGGGAATTTCCATGACAATATGTTATGCATTTAAAAATGTTCGTGCAACGCCGGGGGGAATAAACCTGTCTGACAAAGAAAAGAAGCGAAAAAATTTTGAAACAGGGAATTTTAAGTTATACACTCGGTAAAAGACCGAACAACGCCGGGCTAAGCGGAGGAGGGGGGAAGGGGTGAAGTCATTTTGAAAAAGAGTATTAGAAGTGCTGATTTTGTGAAGGAAAGGGAAAATTTATAAAATTAGAGAAAGCCCGTGCAATGCGGGCCATGCAGCTAATCAATAATTAAACTGTGTGCGCATACGCACACAAATACATTTATCTTTTTTTTATTGAAAACAGATAAAATACAGTTCTCGTGCACCCCAAGTATCACACGGGGCTTACAGAAGTAGGTAAAATAAACAAAATAAATATTGAAATGAGAGAGATGTTTTTTGACATATGTAATTGTGCTATTTCAATGTACACTTCCCAAAAGTTAAATTGTAACTCCATTCAGAAATGCTTGTATTCAACGCTCAGGAACATTGAAAATAGTCCACTATGGAGGAAGTGAGCTACAATCTTGAAATTTTGCAAAGTAGTTGAATGATGTCCGATATGGAAAAAAAATGATCCAATGCCAAATGATTAGTACCAATGCACCTGACCACACACCCTGTAGTGACACTGCAGCCAGGAAGTGGGTTCTATATAATCCGGCTCATAGTGGAAGATTCATAAGCGTAACTATCACATTCCGACTTTATGAGGACTTAAGTAAGCGAAGAATGCCATGTAGACATGTGAGAAAATATTTCGCCAAGTTAAATAAGTTTGAGAAACGCCTGATCCTAGGCAGGAAAATCGTAGACTTGTCCACCGGCCGTTTTATTTACCAGGTTGATCATTTGGAATGTGATGTCAGAGTATGTTGGAAGCAGTGAACACGGAATGTTATCCACATGCGGAGAACCGGCTCTGGAGCAACCAGGAAGACGATGAGGCAAGATGATCGAAAGATCACGTGACAAGCGTTCATGGATTCCACAGTGATTCGTTCTTCGGTAAAATGGGATGTACGGTTGCCAGTTATTAAAGTAACCCTTTCCAGACACCTTTAGGAAGCAAATTTGTAATTACAGCCCCTTTTTCGTGAACTGCCCTTAACACCGAAACATCGGCGACTCCGTCTACACTGGTGCCACGCCAGAAAGACGTGGAATGCCCTAGATTGGCAAACGATGTGTTTAGTGATGAATTATGGTTCGTTTCGATAATAGGTACATGTGTGGAGGCTCCCTGGGGATGACACAGTTTCATTCACGCTGTTGCGCGCGCGGCACACTGCTCTCATAACGGGTGTAATGGTCTGGAGGCCATAGTCTATGATATCTGGTTTGCTCTTATTGTGGTACCTGGAATCTTTACGAGCCAGCGTTATGATAATGACATTCTTTGATTCCATTTGAAACATAATTTAAATGCTTTTTAAGGGGAAATTTTAGCAAGATAATGCTCGTCCGCATTCAGCTCTTGTAGCTCAAGACTTTGTCATGTTCACTCTTCCATGGCCAGCCCGCTCCCTGGATTTTTTCCCTAAATGGTATTTTGTAGGACCAGCTGAAATGCCTGATGCCACCTCTGTAGTCTCTGTGTGATTTGAAGGTGGCTGTTCACAATCTGTCGTCTTATTTGCCTCAGTGCATTATGCGACGTCTAATCAATACAATTTCGGATCATCTTGCGGCATGTATTGCGGCAGGAGGCGGTCCGACATGCTATAACAATGTATTGAATTCAGTAATACTATGCTTTGACGCTAAAGCTACAACACAACTTTAACCTCTTAAATATCACCATCGTTTAAAAACGTCTCGCTTGGTGAAAGTATTAATTTCCCCCAGACGTATATATACGTCTTTCCGAAGAACGATCTTTTCTGTGCTCTGCTACCCATAAAATTATTCCAATGGCTTTAGAATGCAATAAAAGGATTTGAAAATGTTTGCGAAGGATTTACTTACTTAAGGGATTTGCTTATCTATTCCTTTTCTCCCCCCCCTCTCTAATACATCATATACGCGCGCCTAGATGGAAATTGGTGGCATTGGGGAGCGAATTGCGTAACTTTTGATCGGCATTTAAGGGATTAAGTATAAACCATACTAATTATCAAGATAAGTGTTAATTTTCTCGTATGGTTTTGTATATGAAAAGCCCATGGTCATTGGTAACTATTAAACTTGTTCTTAACATAGTTTTGTTAAATTAATTATAAAATATATTGTGCAGTATACTGAAACATTATAATACGTATATTATATCAATGTAAATGTGCATTTTATTTTTTATTATGTCAAAATGTGTTTTGTTTGTTTACTTTCAGTAAATTAATACATTTTTAAATAATGTTTTTTTCGACTTCTCAATATGTTAGCGTCCCCCTCGTAGAGTTATCATGCCTCCCTAGGAGAGCGCCCCCACTGTTTCAGGAACGCTGGTCTAAATGAACACACTGTATAAGATTAATTGTCTTGATTTTGATATCAAATGAATTTCTCATATGTATCATTTTACTTATTAAATACCATTTCGATCTAAAGCTCTTTTCTTGGTGCGCTATTTTAAACCTCCCTGAAAATAAATATGTTAAGCATGTGATATGCTTTCTGATATATTTCAGTTTACTTAAGTTGTAAATTATGTATAAAAAATGCAACAAAAGGACTAAAAAACTCATGGGTAACAAAAACAAAATATTTTTTGAGATCGAAATCATTTGTTTCTTTAGTGTCTCTTAAATGTCTTGTTTTCACATAAATCTTCGCATTGACAGACCAATAACTGTAGCGTGTCAAGGTGAAACCGGATTGATGAAGACTGTCTTAATGCATATACTGCCTTCTTACATTACAAAGTGTTTTTTCATTGAAAAATTTTAGATTTTTAATCATTTATATACAATTAGTGCCCTATTCAATGTATAATTGTAATACTTTTTAAAAACTCCCAACTAATGTTATTTTTTGATTTTCAGCATTGATTTATCGATACCGAAGCAAATCAATACTTTCCTCGTCACTTCTTTTCAACGTATAGGAAAAATTCAGACAGTTGAAGTTTCCACTTTCGAAAACTTTGTTGATGTAAATACTACTTTTGTGGTGGCTGTGGATGTCAATTATCTTTATCCTAAGTAAGTAATCTAGGCTGTTCCAATGCAGAAATCTTAATGCAAGTGAAATATTGAGATAAAATTATTGATGAGTATATAAGAACATCCCGTTTGAAAATGGTATGTCTCGATTGTAAAAACTCGAAGATAGATTTTTCTACGAATTTGATACCAGAACTTAATATCTTATTTGCTTGTAGTTTTAATAGTAGGTCTGTATTTAATCTGCTTTTCTTCAAGGTGAAAGAGAGCTATACGCGTTTTTATACATAATGTCCATTTATTCCATTTTTGCCTATTTTTTTTACCCATTTTCTCTGGATTTCAAGAAGCAAGAGTTTTCACGATTCTCGTGAAACTTCCATGTACTTTTTCTATGAATCCTATGGTTCCTGTAACGATAGCCAAAGCATTTTGAGATTATCTTTCTCTGTGCAAACAAATATACAAAATCTGACTAACCATTCTCTCTATATATACATATGTAATTCATTGCATTTATGCAATGCATATGAATACATGTAATGCAACTTTGTTGTATGTTATTGTGACAAATGAAAAATCGAGTAGCAACCGAGAAATTTATTTACGTAATTTAAATACGGGAGAAAGAGTGCCCATTTATGTAAGATATCTGAAGAGAAATTTCAAAATCCTCTCCACACAAGAGAACCAAAAACAAAGAGAGAGAATTATCACTTTTCTAGATTTAAATATTAGGAAAAACAGATAAAAATGTAACAGAAAAAAATATAATTAAATGTTCAAGCGAAGGGAAACACTAGTTGTTTTTAGAAATTGATTAAATATTTTAGGGAAAAGTTTCATCCACTCAGTAAGGCACGCAAAGGCTGTTAAGATATTCTTTTATTAGGAATTACGAATAACTTTGTCATAAATTTAAGGTATCTGACTACGTTCGGAGCCGTGATTTTAAAAAGGCGCATAAATGGATAATTTTCATGATATTTAGTGTCACTTAGATCAGAATACATGTATAAAATTGTTTTTTGACAAAAAAAGTTATTTAAATACAATATTTCGGCTAAAAATTAACTTAGAATAAACTTTTTTCAAAATGTTTTCCTTTCGTGAAAAATGCTTCTATTATAATAATATTTTGCCTGCATATAGCTCAGACCTCTGTACAGAGGCTCAACTATGATTTTTGAAATATTCACATTATTTTCAGAGTTACAATCATTTGAAATAATTATCGGCGTTTTTTTGTTAAAATTTCTCCCCTCTGTTGTGTCGTAAAACACGGATAAACCCACTTCTAAGTTATATATTTCAAACATTCTAGTTGAGCCTCTGTACAAAGGTCTGAGCTATATACAGGCAAAATATTATTATAATAGAAGCATTTTTCACAAAAGGAGAACATTTTGAAAAAAGTTTATTCTAAGTTAATTTTTAGCCGAAATATTGTACTTAAATAATTTTTTATTGTAATACTTTTCTTAAAACAGTTTTATATACAATTTCTAGTCTAAGTAACACTAAATATCATAAATATTATCCATTTATACGCTTTTGCAAAATCACGGTTCCGAACGTAGTCGGATATCTTAAAGTCTGATCTTTTTAAAGAAGGATCACAAATAAATCTGTCAAAATATAGATTTTAATCCTTTGATGCTATATGAAATGAGACTCCGTTTTTTTTCCGCTAAATGTAGTATTCCTATAATTATTATTTAGATAAAAATATATAATTACAATATTTTAAGTAAATATTAAATAATTACTTATATACATACAAGTGGTTACCAAAAAAATAGAAACATCTTAGATTTATAAAAAGAATCCTTTATTAGTATAGTGTATGATTGCCTTTGTGGTATGCAATATAGTTTGGATTCACCAAATCGATTCAAACAAAGTATTAACAGTCTTTAAAGGAATACTGTACCATTCTTCATGGAGGTATTATGAAAGTTCTGGGAGAGATGCCGGTGGAGGAATTGATTCCGTATTGAAAGCTCTAAAACAGACAGTAACGGTTCACTTATATTGAGATCAGGTGAATGTATTGGCCAAGGTAGATGTTTAACTTCATCTTCGTGTTCATAAAACCCTGATTGGACACGTCCCGTTGCATGGATAGGTGCATTACCATCCTAAAAAACTCCATCTCCTGCAGGAAACAAAGCTTGCATCATAGGATGGTACCGGTAAGCTAAAATTTCTCTATACTTCGCCCAGTTATCCTACCTTTTAGGGTTATAATTGATCCAGCAGAAACCCATGAAACATTTGCCAATACCATTAGAGATCCACCTTGACTATTGATGGAGACATGATCATACTCTTGTGCAAGTGCCCTCCAAACGTGCACTCGTCTTGTTGCAGGGAAAAGTGGGAAAAACGATTCGTTGTTGTGGCTAATGCCACCTGTCTGACGTAGTCAGAACGAGGCCCACGAAATTCATCGTGGCAAGGGGCTAGAAGTACGCATGTCGTTGGCCTAGGCCTTGAGCACCATACAGGTGACAGTACGAATTAGCTCGGCGAAATTTGCAGAAGGGACGATAGATGGCGACACCACCTATCTCCACCTTCAAAATTTTGGCATGGAACTGAATGGGAGGAAAATATTATCCACTCCCTTGCACTCGTGATTCAGCCCACAAGACTTTCGGACCCACTGATTTAACGAGCACGTATTCCGTGTGTACTCGGAGGGTATTTGGTGGCATCGGGCAGCGAACCCAGGCTTTCCGGTCTGGAGTCCGATGCTCTAACCACTAGGCTACCCACGGCCTAAAACGATTCGTCAGACCATATTATTATCTTCCACTTCTTAATCGACCAGGTTTTGTGAATGTGACACCACTGTAGAGGACGTTTGGCATTAGCATCTAGACAAGTGGCTTGGGAATTGCTGCTCTGCCGTAAATGTTCTGTTTATGAAGGTGTCTTCAAACTGTAAGTTGCAGTTGTTCTCTTTTTAGATATTACAATCTGCTTCAATAACTATCGGTCTCTTTCACTCAACTCCTCTTTCCGTCCACTATTTTGTTTTGCCAATCTTGTTTTGCTGCGCTGTGTGTATATTGTCATGTGACTATAGAAAGGCTTAAGAGTTGAGATGTTTCGGTCACACTTGCTCCAGTTTGGCCGGCTCCTACAATTTGGCCTCTTTTAAAATCTGAGAGATCCGACATTTTATGCTTAAAAAAAAACCAAAGACTTACAGAACTACAATAAAACTACCACATAATACTAGAATATATACATTTCTATCAATTAAAAAGTACGGGTAGCTATTATTATATTTTAATGCTTGCGAAGCGCACTCAAAAACGTTACTTTTATTCACAGGAGGAGAGTTTCCATAATCTTGATAACCACCAGTATATATATTGGTGTGCAGAAGTTAAGAATAAGAGTAATTATTTCTTTAAGGTATCCGACTACGTTCGGAACCGTGATTTTAAAAAAGAGCATAAATGGATAATTTTCATTATATTTAGTGTCACTTAGATTAGAATACATGTGTAAAATTATTTTAAGAACATTATAACAAAAAAAAAAAATTAAATATATTTTGGCAAAAAATTAACTTAGAATAACCTTTTCTCAAAACGTTCTCCTTTTATAAGAAATGCTTTTATAATAATAATATTTTGCTTTATAAAGTAAAGACTTCAGAAAGTCTCAACGAGGATTTTTGAAAAATTCACATTATTTTCAGATTTACTTTCAAATGAATTAATTATCGGCGTTTTTTTTATTAAAATTCCTCTTCTATGTTGTAGTAAAATATAGATAAATCCACTTCTAAGTTATATATTTCAAAAATTCTAGTTGAGCCTCTGTACAGAGGTCTAAGCTATAGACAGTCAAAATAATATTATAATAGAAGCATTTTTTACAAAAGTAGAATGTTTTGAAAATTTGTCATTCTATGTTCATTTTTTGTCAAAATATTGTACTTAAATAATTTTTTATTGTAATAATATCCTTAAAACAATTTTATACACGTTTTCTAATCTAAGTGACACTAAATATCATTAATATTATCCATTTATACGCTTTTGCAAAAGCGCGGTTCCGAACGTAGTCGGATACCTTAAGTAAGGTATGAAATAAAAAAAAAAGAATGCAGTGAAAAAAATATTAATGAAAAATAGTTAAAATTGACAGAAATTGAAACAAAAGATATCGAAATACAAAACTAGGTAAGAATATAATAGAACTTAACGAGCAAAAATCACCCAAAATTCATCAAGTCAAGAAAAGTGCAAACATACTCAAACGACAATTTGATAGTACAAAAATTTAATTTTCTGTAGGAACTATTGCAGGATTAGCCTTTAGTCGAAATTTAACGCTGTAAAAAAGTTGTTTGTTTTTCCAGCCCATGAATAACAGTCGTTAGAAATATTCTTTGAAATATAGAAATAAATTAATTCTACATATTTTCTTTTCGTATTATTTTTGTAGTTATATTTTTTTTAATTAAAACTATTATATATTGATTAATTTTACTTTTCAGACCAATCAACACTTCTGAATCTAGATTCTGCCGGCCACCAGTAATAAAAGAAGACGCATTGAAGAAAAATATTGTTTTCTCATCACATCATTGTCATTCATATCAATAATGAAAATTTTCAATAAAATATTCATCACTTTTTTTTTTCAGTTTCTTTTCCAATCACTTTTGTTATGTTGTTGTTGTTACTATGCCAGGCCAGATCAAGGCCCACGAAATTCATTATGGCAAAGGGCTAAGTGACGCCTGTCGTTAGCCGTAGCTTAGAGCACCATACAGGTGACAGAACGAGTTAGCTCGGTTTCATCCCAATTTTGAGGGAGAACACCCTGGGGGTGGTCAGAGGCTCCAATCACTCTTAATGTTTATAAATGAAAATATTTACCTCAAAAGAAGATGCTCTTAAAACATCCAAAGATGACAGGCAAAAAGCTCTTTTACTTGTAGAATCGCTCCTTGATAATTAATTCTTTAATTTTTTTAATTTTTTCTTTTCTAATTTTAATTTCTCCGTTTTAGTATTTTTATCTCAATAGTTAAATTTTTTCTCTGAGAAGGACAGTCATTTGTGTAAGCTTACTCAACAACCGATAGCAATGCTCAATCCCAGTAGCCGAAACCAGATACCCCATTGGTCCTTGTCTTAATGAAGCCACTCCCCCTCCAACAAGCCAAGCTAACAACACCAGCAATATCGTAGTTTCAAGATATGGAGCGGTTGATTGATTGATTTTGTGGTTTAATGGAACAAAGGCCAATTTTGTCCAAACTGCGCCAAACACTCGAAGATAGGGAGCGGAGGATCGAGTCATCGATCCAGTCTCCTGCGAAGTTCAACTTAGTTTTCAGCATAGTTTTTTAAAAGAAGATCCATTCTGGGATGTCTTAAGACATGGGCTAATTGGGCCCGGGGTCTGGTCTCGCTCACGGCTCAGCCTTTATAAGATTAGGATTCGAATAATTTTTATGGTCAAATGATATTTTCAGATGTATTGTGACGGGCTCACGCGTCTTTTCTGTAACATAACCTCTGGGTTCTTTGACGGCCAAGATTAATGGCAAATCTTTTCCAACCCAAATCCAAGAAGTGAAATGCAATTGTAAATGCAAATAAGATAGCCTTTAAAAGAACAGAAGTTTTAGTAAGCGGCAGGGCAAGTTAGAGAAAGTTATGTTTAGAAGAGATAGAAGTGTGAATTGACGGCCTACCACAGATTACCAGATTTTTAGCCATTACTACAAGGTGCATACTGTTGCACGCGTGCCTAAAAGTCTCTCTGAAAGTGATTGAACCTTAGCTTGATTCAAGGTAGGACTGATTATTTGATATTATAACTTGTAATATTATCAGAATTGAAAGTAGGCGGATAGTATAATTATTTAGATAAGTGATCAAAGTTACGCGATCAGGTTTAACTACAGCTGTGTGTTTGGTTTATTCTCACTTAATATAAGTTTATCCAATTTATTAGAAATTTAAGTTATATTCTTAATAAAGTCATATTAAGAATTTTAAAATGTCGATTCATTTCGAGAATCCCACATCTCTAATTCACGCTGATAATCAAAGATATGGTCGCCATAGAACGACCATATCACAGTATTCTCCGAAAAACTAAGAATTTTGGACTATATGTTAACTGGTTAGAGTAGCAAGACTGCATTATTATGAGATGATCGTCGGCCATGTATAGACCTATGCTTACTTTCATAGACTATCATTTCTCATTCAGTCAAAAAGCAACAGTCGGTAGAGTTGGTTTGTGCAATTGTAAGCCATACACATTTATTTTTTTCAGGTTACTGCAGTGCTTCTCAAACTTTAAATATTTGAGACTCAATTTTCAATCATATTTTTCATCACCCCCCTCACCATACAATAACAATGTATTGTGAATTCAATAATACTATACTTTAAGTCTAAAACCCGTCGCCAAAAGCCCTCGTGTTGCTGAACAGTGCGACGTTAATATTCAATCAATCAATCATTAAGGCTAAAACTACAACACAACTTTAATCACTTAAGTGCTACCGGCGGATATAAACGTCTCGCTCAGCCATCATGTTAATTGCTCCGGACGTATGTATACGTCTTTCTGAAGTACGATCTTCTCTGTGCACTGCCATTCAGAAAATTATTCAGAATACTTTGGATTGCAATAAAAGGACCGTCACAGTGTTTGCGAAGGATATACTTATTTCAGAGAATATTTTACTTATTTTTTTTATTCCTTTTCATCCCCCTCCAAATACGTTACATACTCACGTCTATGTGGAAAACGATGGTATTAGGGAGCGAATCACGTAACTTTAAATCGGCAGTTTTTTTTAAGGGATTAATTATAAACCGTACAAATGATCAAGATAAGTGTTAATTTTTGTATACAATTTTATATCTGAAAAGCCCCCATAGGGGTCACTGGTAATTAATAAATTTGTTCTTAACTTAGTATTGTTAAATTAATTATAAAATACATTGTGTGGTACTGATACATTTATAAGTGTATTATATCAGTGCAACTATGTATTTTATTTTTTTATTATGTCAGAATGTATTTTGTTTGTTTACTCTAGGTAAATTAATAATTTCTTTTAAAAGACTTTGTTTTCGACTTGGTAATATGCTCGCTCCCCCCACCTCTCATCACCTGCCACCAACCTCACTCGAAGACTTGCGGTTCGACGGCTGTTTAGATTACCCCCATGCCACGAAGGCACTTCATATTTACAAACATTCATGTCTTCTTCGGGATTCGAACCCAGGCCCTGCGGCACAACAGTCGGCGTCGCTAACCACTATACCGGATGGGCGACTCTCCTTTTCTTATTTTTAGTTATTGGTTTTGAATTGGTTGGCCATAGTTTTTAGTACCTTGTTGTATATTAAACATTATTATTATTTTTTTAAAGTGCATTTGCATCTATCTGAAATAAAAAATCAGAAAAAAAAACTTTTAATCTAAAATGTAAAGAATGAATTTCTTAATCAATTTATTGTTTTTCTATAATTCATTGAAATTGAGTTCTTCCACTTGTGGTTCATCACCAACTACTAGTATAAAAGAGGTCCATGAGCACTGTAAGCTTGGGAACCACTGAATTAGATTATGAAAAGAAAATCGTAATTCTTTTGCAAAAAATTTGAAACAATTAATGGGAATTATTTTGAGAAATAAAAATGCTTATTTCGTTGTAGAAATGAGTAAAAATATCAAAATATAAATGGTTGTCTACTCATCTTTCTTATGTGATACAGACTAAAACTTTTATTTTTAAAAATTCCTTATATTACTTTAAGCAAACTTCTCTCTTATTTTCATCTCGACTATTTCTATAACAAATGAACAAACAGTTATACGCATGGATTCAATCTCTCTCTCCCCCCATTGAACAAATATTTACATACTTGAATTCGAATTCCCAGTCTACATGTGCAATATACGTATACACTTTGAGTTCGATAGTAAAAAAAACAAACTATATTCTAAATCTCTTATCTAAAAGTCAACAGCTTTTAGGTTCGACATCTTCTATTTCGTATTAGTTCCCGCTTTTTTTTGTTCGAAGGTAGTCATTCTACAATACTGGAAAATGGAATTTTAAGTATCCTTTTTTTCTACTTTCTTCGTTTAAAACGAAATTTGTTATTTTTATAACTGATTTTGAATAAAAATACTTAAATTAAGGAGCGCAGATAATAACCAGTGTGTGACCACATTTTAATTTTTAATAAAATTTATTTACTGTCTAAACTCTTTAATAAAGGAAAAATACTGCATAATTTTAATTGATTTTTCAAAAAATTTAACTAATTGTTTATTTTATTTATGCAATTGCATTTAGTTTAACTAAATTTTTCGCGTCACCACAAAATTTTTTTTCCTACCATTTTGGTTTCCATTCAAATATTTAACAATAGCTAGATATGAACGCGCGTTACGAGTTCTCCAGTTCAAGTAATAGCTATTTAAAAGCTAAAATGTATATATAGTTAAAACACTAGCGATATATCACATTGCGTTAAAAATATTTGACTTTTCTTTAAAAAAAATTGTAATTCACATTTTTTTTCACATTAATACAATTAGTTTTTAGCATTCAGGGAAATGAATTTGAGATTATAATTTGTATCGCAAAGGTAAATTCACTTAAAAAAATTCATTTTCTTGCTCTCGAAATTAAAGTATATAGTTTGTCAAAATGTGTACCACTTGAAAAAAAAAATCTTCAAATTAGTATAGCTAAATAAATAAGTTTTGACACACACGCATTAAATTTAACTTTTTTCCTCATCTCTGTCATTCCTATTTTTTAATAGTAAACAGATTTTTAATCAGATCCACAGAATTCTCTTACCTTCTTTCATATCTTTTTTATGCTATCTTCAACCACTATTTCCTGTTTTTCCGATAGCTTCGAATGAAGTTTAACTATCTTAATAAAAATAAAAGATAAAAGACACTGAATTTCTAGTTTCACGTTTCTTTCTACGTCTTTCCTGTCGATTGCTATTTTTAATCAAAGTGTATAATCTAAGCTTGGCTTCCATGACTTGCTCGTTTGATTCGTGCAAAAAATGGCAAGCATCGAACCTGATGCAGACTGCTCAGAAAATCAGCATTTTGTCCAATTGTTCGATGACGTCTTGAAATTAATTAGAGGTGATATCTCGGATGAAGATATTTCAAATGCTATATTCGAAATCGTATCGATACGAAGAAGAAGCATCTCAAATTCCTGTGCGGTAGAGAATTTCGAATCTTTGAAAGACTTGTTTGCTTATTTTTATAGATTTTCTCCTATGTCAGCGGGATTGGCCAAAAATAAAACATTAGCTGCCATTAGGAACTGTGAAGAACTTAGATCATTTCTAGAGCAACCCTCACTTAAGATACTTAGCGTTGGTAGTGGTCCTGGCAGCGATTTGATTGGACTGTGTAGTGCTCTTTACGAATCCAAACTGCTTTACGAAAAAACTTCACTCGAAAAACTGAAACTAATCTTGGTGGATAATAATGAAAAATGGGAAACACTTTTCCAAGCAACAGTTGAGGTGCTTAGGGAAGGCAACTTTGGTTATGCGAGTAAGTTTTTTAAAAGCAAAGAAATATCAACTCAGTTCCTTTGCTGTGATGTGTCAAAGGGAGCTGATGCTAAATATGAAGAAGCTTTCGAAGAAGCTAATATTATTTGGGTAAAAGGTTTATTATCATTCTTAAGAAGTGATAATGCTAGATCTTGTGCCATGAAAGTAAGTTGCATTTGAGCTATTATTCTGTTTAAGTAAGTTATTTTTTAAATAATTTACAATTAATCATGTGTTAAGTTTATTTATAATTAATTTAATCTGCCGTATATTCCGGAGTATAACGCGTACTTTTAACAAAAAAAAAAAAAAAATAAGATCCAAAGTTACGAGTAAGCGTTATACGCCGGTTAGGGATGGCGATTCTTTCCGAAAAAGATCGATTTTTAAATCGATTCGAATCGCAACCTGATGAATCGATTCACAAAAAAATTGAAGTCTGAAAGATCGATTTCTAAAAAATCGATTTTTTTTCAAGTCTGCCTTTACAATGTAAATATAAATCCATTTTATGTAAAACAAGAAAGATACCATAATAAACTATCTCTTACCAGTAAAATAAGGGAATTTTTTAGTTCAGGGATTTTGACAATTACAATTATTTTTATTACCATATCAAAGAGTATCAGGTATAAAAGAAGACAATTATTATCTAAATGTATTTGTTTCATTAAAAATCTTAGAAACTAGATAATATAGCTTATAGTTCCCAATGCTTAATATCTAAGCTTTTTAAAAACAACAGTCCGTCTAGTCTACCGAGATTCAAGCGGTTCCGATCATCACTAGCGATGTTGCCGGCGATCGAAAAAATGCGCGCACAAGGAACAGATGATGCCACAATAATCACATAGATCATAGCTATTGAGTAAACGTGATAATAAATAGCGTTTTTTTATTATTGCCAGTGAAGTATTGGATCATACTTCAGGTGCACAGCTGCCTGCGATAAATAGTGTTTAAATTCTTGGTTTAAGCCCTGACATTCCCCGGTCCATTCAACTAATTGTAAATAATTTCATGGTTTTTACCAAAACATAAAAAAATCGAAAGTCGATTTTCTAAGATGAAATATCGATTCACTGAATCGATTCAGTGCTACATATCGATTTAAAGAATCGATTAATATCGATTTTTTTTTGGCCCGAGAAATCGATTCTTCGATTAATCGATCTCAGATCGCCATCCCTACGCCGGGTATAAAAATGACAGCTTTAAAAATAAATAAAAATAACCAAATGAAAATTAGAAGCCTACATATGCACTCTTTGCCACCTTTTGTAAAACTTTTTTCACTTTTAACATCCAAATATTCCACTACTGTTTAAAATTTTCTTTAAATGGTTTATTAACCCGGGAGCAGGCGTGTGGAGCACAGAGTCACCCCAGGCTCATGAGATCGTTAATTCTGTGGGAAAACTGTTTATTTGTTACTAATGACCTCTTATCCGTATCTTCCTGTATAACATTCTTCATGGGAACTAAAATGTATTTGTCACATATCTCCCTCTTTTCTGAGAGTGGCAATTTTTTTTACAATATTAAGGTACTTGTTTAACTGAGTTCCCCGCGTGACCACTTTTGTTCCAAAATATTTTTTATGAGCATTCTACATTTCTCCCCTGTGAACAACTCAATGGTTTTGATGGCTGTTTTGTACTACTTATTATGGTTTATAAATGTAAAAGAGCAAAAAATTTTAAAAAAAAAGAAATAGTCATCACAGTGATCTCTATTGAAGGAAGTTGAAACTAATTACGTAAGTGAAGAACCTACTGAAATAATGCATATTTATCATGATAACGAAAGTAAATTTGAGAAAAGCGATGGACATGAAACGTTTGAGCTGAAAGGAAAATTTTCAAATACTACCTAAAGAACTCCATCAAGAAAAATATGAAGCCAATAAGAGTACCACAAGACACATTTCGTCCTGTCAAAAAGACACAAGCAAGAAAAATTTCAACATGTTATTGGTCGATCATCGAAGGACAATAAAACTACAATAACTTGAACAAATAGGACAGTTTTGCTGGCAAAAAATACTTCTGTAATGTTAATGAAAAGTGTCTGTGATGTGTGTCCTTTATTAAAGTAACGCAAATTAAATTTTAAGCTTCTTGGTTCAGTTTGATTGATATTTTTTCTCAAATTATCAGAGAAAAATGGAAAAGTCCTTCAAAATAGGTAAGTATACTTTCTCTTAGTTAAATTATTCACTGGAATTACGATTTTTATCATGCACAATAAAAAAAATATGTAAAAAAAGGATTGGGGGGACTCAGTTACCCCGCGTAACCATTAACGTTACAATCGACAGCGCGCCTCTGCTCCCCGGTTAATATACACTTCTTAAGGCGGAATTAATGGTGTTCATTCGGTTGGAATAACTGTCGCGTCAGGGCAAGCAACACACGATTTCATGCTATTATCCGTTAAATGGAATCAGAACATTTCTCAAATTAAATAACTTTCTGGATTTTTTAAGGTATCCGACTACGTTTGAGGGAACCGTGATTTTAAAAAAGCGCATAAATGGATAATTTTCATGATATTTAGTGTCACTCAGATTAGAATACATGTATAAAATTGTTTTAAGGACACATTTTGACAAGAAAAATTATTTAAATACAATATTTCGGCAAAAAATTAACTTAGAATAACCTTGTTTTCAAAATGTTCTCCTTTTGTGAAAAAGGCTTCTATTATAATTATATTTTGCCTGTATATAGCTCAGACCTCTGTAAAGAGGCTCAACTATGATTTTTGAAAAATGCACAATATTTTCAGAGTTACAACCCATTGAAACAATTATCGGCGTTTTTTTCTTAAAATTTCTCTCCTCTGTTGTCGTAAAACATGGATAAGCCCACAAAAGGAGAATGTTTTGAAAATGGGTCATTCTATGTTCATTTTTCGTCAAAATATTGTACTTAAATACTTTTTTTTATTGTAATACTATTCTTAATGCAATTTTATATACATTTTCTAATCTAAGTGACTCTAAATATAAATGTTATCCATTTATACACGCTTTTGCAAAATCACGGTTCCGAACGTAGTCGGATACCTTAAGACACCTGTACCTTTTCTCAAAACCTTTTTTATCTACAATTTTACACTGTTTGTGTTCATCAATTCTTCTCGTGTGCATGAATAAAAACACCTTTCGAAAAATAGATTTCGGCATCGTTTTTTTCTAAAAGTAATCATGGATTTTAATGTTGTACTGTCCGCTGAGTAGAAAAGCACTAAGGTGAAGTGAGAACATTTGGTCACCTGTTGTTTTTACGGAAACAGATTTTGTCAAAAGAAAAAAGTGTTGCGCATGTACATTTCAGATTTCTTGGTAGAAAAAAAAAAGGTGCTAATTTGATATACGAGTGTTACGCGCCAAATTGTTGTTTATATTCACCAAGATGGGCGATAATATTACAATATGGTTATCTTGATATTTATATCAGTTGGGCATGGTGTTGCAATGAGAATAACGTATATTAAAGTTAATTTTTGGGTTTTTTTTCGTGGTAACCCTATTATATAATTTCAGACGATTTTAATTCGATTTCCTTAAAAATTTAACCACTTTCATTGCACAATCGTTCTTCAGTCTTCTGTTGCATTTTGTGCTATTTCGAAAATGGATATTTCTAACATTATTGGTGAGTGCCAGGATATTTTTTTTAAAAAGAATATGAGGGCTATGCTTTTTTAATTATTGCTGCAAATCGCGCATTTCCACTTCATTTTACTTTTAAATAATGCATTTTTAAACGTTCCCTTTTCGATAAAATTCATTAAAGGAACTCGCAGTTTTTGGAATATTGCAAGTTATCAGCAATTATTAGTTGATATTCATTATTAATGCTAGTATATATTATGTGTAATTCTTTTATTTATTATATAATATAATTAAAAATATAATTATGTAATACATATCTATATCCACACACACACACACATATATATATATATATAATTATATTATTTTAACAATTTATAATAATTATTATTATATTATACTATTTATTTATAATAATTATTATATACTGTATTATTATTTTTTATGTATAACTGGTATTCTTTTTATGAGTATTATTATACATATAAGAATTACTATTATATTATGTATATGATTATTATTATATATTACAAGAGATAATTACCAGTATATATGATTATTATTATATTATATTGATATTAGTTATTGATTGATTGATATTGGTTTTTTCAATCTATTGCTATATTCTTTATTTGAAATATATTTCAATATATTTGGATGCCGCTTGGGTTTCATATCACTCGACAACAAGCGCTGCTTGGTTCGATTCCTTATCGAGCCCAACAGTTCTTGGCGCATAGTATTCGTATATCAAATTAGTTCCAAAAAGAAAGTATCAGATTATGTGCGGAGAATATGCCTAAAAATTAAAAAGTGCAGCTGGAAAATGTGGGTGCGCATAATGCGCCGGAATATAAGATAATAAAAATATTCCTTTAAGATGTTAATTCCTAAGAAAATGCTTAATAAATAAATACGATGCACAAAAGTATAAAATTAACACAAAAAGTATTTTAGACATGAATACTTGAAGCATTTATAGTCAAAATAAGAGTAACATTTCATAATGTTCAACTTATTAAATATACATTCCAATCGATTCATTAAAATAATGATTATTTCGCTGTGTTCTTGACGGTAGCACTATGTTATACTTCGAATAATTTTAATAATTTTGAAATGTTCTAATATTATATGAGTAGTGAAAAAAATCAATGATAAGAAATAATAGAAATGCAGAAATGAAGTTAAATTCCTTATTTCAGACTTACTCGTCTTGACTACCATTTGACAAATGCCATCAGCGATTTCTTTGTTTATAATGGCGCTAATTCAAGTTCAAATGCCCACGTCGAATAAATGTCAAACGATATTTTTATTCTCACAATTCTTTAATTGTTTTCATTCGAAGAAATGTATCAAATAACATACGTAAGGAAAAAAATCTCTGTAAATGTTGAATATAATATATATATACATATATATATTATAAATACTCTTTTTCCTCTTCTTTATTTTTATAAATCTTATCTTTTTAAAAATAACTTTTTAATAATTATGTATGTGAAAATCTTTACTGGAATTATTTTTGCATGAATATCGATTATTGGATAATTTATTATTTTATTTTTATTTCAGACGATAATGACACTGATGAAACCAGGAACTCTATTAATGGTTATTGATTCACCAGAGTATAAACAATTTAAAAAATTTACCGTAGATCTGAAACCTATCTTTTCAACAAAATCAGAAGGATATTTGTTTCGTGAAGAGCCACGAATTAACTATGGACGTGGACTATGTAGTTTTACTGACCAAGAATTATCCGTGTTTGTTAAGTTTAAGTTCGATTAGGAGTGAACATCAATTTGTCTTTTTATTCTGAGAGTTTTATGTATCTTATTTTCACTAAAAATTAAAATCTGATTAAATTTTCTTTAATAAATTTTTTTTCAGCTTTATTTTTAAGTAACTGAAGTGATACAAACATAATGCAACTCTGATTACAATAAGTTTATATTAAAAACTGTGTGTGTCGGCTCCGACGCACGACTGGGGTTTACTCCTTGAGTATGGTTGTCTAGGCCACAGGGATGTCCAACCCAAATGACCTTGCGAGCCACTTTGGAAAAACATTATAACCTCGCTGGCCGCACATAAAAATATGTACCTTTATATCAGATTTGGAAACAAACAAAAATTTACTGCATTCTGTTTTAAAAAATTTAAAATAAAATGAATATTATTATTTTCATTATTTTTCATGTATACAGACATACAGTGGGCCACAAAAGTGTTCGTACACTTGCAATTTCTTATGAAATTTAATGTTTTTGTCTAATAAAAATTAATATAATGTGATTGTGTAATTTTTTTTATGATATCTGCAACTGGTTCTTAATTGTGAATGATATTATTAATTTTTTAAAAATAGTATAACTATTTTTTAAAAAAATTAATAATCAAAAAGCTACTAAGAAATTACGCCACAAAAGTCTTCGTACACTTAACAAAAAATCTCAACTTAGCTTTAAATTTTGTATTTCTTTCTTAATTTAGTACTTAGTAGGATATCTTTTAGTGTCCACAACAACTTTTAAGCTTCTTGGTCTAGATTTAATCAGTTTTTTGTAATTTCTCTCTCTGCGTCGATTTTACTCCATTCTTCTGTGATTATTGTTTTCACTTCGTATTTTGTGTTTATTTGTCATGTTTTCTTTTTTTTTTTTTACATCAAAATCTCACCAAATATGTTCTACTGGGCTAAATAAAGGGATTGAGGAGGTGTTTTCTTAATTTGGGGACAGTTATAGAGACACCAGTAGCGTACATTGAGAGCAATGCGCTTGGCGTCATTACCCTGTTAAAAAATTAAGTCGTTTCCAATATCCAAATTTCGGGTGGATAATTTAAAATTTCTTTTTAAAATATTTAAATAGAGCTCATGATTCACAATACCATCAAAAAATACCAAATTACCTAATTCTGAGGCCAATTTATACCCCCACGACAGAACACCTTCACTTCAGTGTTGAAGCATGGAGGTGGAGAAGTTCTTGTTCCGCATAAATTCCTGGGGTTAAACTCCTTATTTTTTTTAATTGACAAGATTTTATAGGGCCATCGGAACCAAAAATGTTGAATTATCTGCCATCCCAATCAATTTGCTGTTAATTTTGAATTTTCTGAAACTTAATACCAAGAATCTAGTTGGACCAATAAAACATGGAGGTGGAAGGTTCTTGCTTGAGGGTGTAAATCGGCCACAGAATTAGGTAATTTGGTATTTTTTGTTCATATTGTGAATCATAAGCTCTATTTAAATATTTAAAAGATAAATTTTTAATTATCTGCCCGAAATTTGGATATTGGAGACGACTTCATATTTTAACAGGGTAATAACGCCAAGCGCACTGCTCTCAATGTACGCCACTGGTGTCTCTATAACTGTCCCCAAATTATGAAAACACCTCCTCAATCACTTTATTTAGCCCAGTAGAACATATTTAGTGAGATTTTGATGTGAAAAAAATGACAAATAAACACATAATGTGAAGTGTAAGAACAATAATCACAGAAGAATGTTGTAAAATCGATGCAGAAATTACAAAAAACTGATTAAATCTATACCAAAACGCTTAAAAGTTGTTGTGGACACTAAAAGATATCGTACTTACTAAATTAAGAAAAAAATACAATATTTAAAGCTGAGTTGAGATTTTTGTTAAGTGTACGAAGACTTTAGTGGCGTAATTTTTAGTAGCTTTTTGATTATTAATTTTTAAAAAAATAGTTATACTATTTTTAAAAAATTAATTATGTCATTCCATTAAGAACAAGTTGCAGATATCATAAAAAAATTACAATTACAATATATTAATTTTTATTAGTGAAAAACATTAAATTTTATAAGAAATTGCAAGTGTACGAACACTTGTGGCCCACTGTAGATATCATAATATTGTTTATATAATATAATAATGTAATGATCAAATAATGTTTAAAGTATTACAGTTACCATTTTCTTGAAAATTACGGTGTTCCTTTTGAATTGATCTTTCGTTACTCATTGTTGAAATTTGATTGTACTGTCATTCGCAAACGATTAAGTATCTTATCTTAAGTACCCTTATCTTAACCGTCCTGAATATTTTTTTTTAAACTTTGCAAAACATCTCTGACTGTCTCTCTCTTGCTTTTTGGGTACTCCAAACAGAAAAGGAGGAGGTGAAATGAAAGTCGCACACACAGAGAATCATGTACCAACCATAGTAAAGAGGATATGCATAATGCAATTCGGAATTTATTAAAGAAGTAATTTATTATAGTAAAATCAAATGCATAACTGTTTTATAAAATATAAATCTATTTTAAAGTACATTTCTATTATCAAAAAGGATTTATTTTAAAACATGTAACAGGCAAATACATTGTAGATTTATATATGTATATAAATTTCCCCTAAAATAAATTTCAAAATGAAAAAACTTTAAAAACTTGATATTTAAAATTTTTTTAAAAAAGAGTCGGTGGGCCGCAATTAGCGTACTGGTGGGCCACATGCGGCCCGCGTGTTGGACACCCCTGGTCTAGGCAAACAGGACAAATAAACACATCTCATATAATTCTGAAAGCATACATGTATTTTCTTTATTCTATTCACATTTTGCATATTGATTCGTTACATAATCTATGTATAAAATAATATACATGAATTATAATACATAAATATATGTTACTCATTGTACATGAGTACTTTGAATTACTTCACTATTAATATCACTCTGAGTATTAATTACATTCTCTCGTCATTATTAATCACTGTGGCAAGAGGCTTGTGGTAACTGAAGTTTGATACGTGAACGTCGGTTTATACGTGATTTACGAATCGTGAAAACATCGCATCAAGAGCGGCTCTAGGGCCGGACAATCCGGACCCTTGCTCGGGGCGGCAGATTTTAAGGGCGGCATTTGGAAAATATATTTTTTCTTTTACAAAAAATGCTATATATTGTATGAAATATTATTGGGTGTGACTTTGATATTTAATTTAACGTATCTTATTTCCTTATTTTGAATTCTGTATGTTTAATGTCAGTTTTCTTTTACATTGAAACTAGAAGGATTCAAGGCGGGAGTATATGTTACATAATGAAATTTGATATGTTTCACTAGTAACTTCCCCCTAGCCAGGAGTGGGGTCACAACGGGCATTCCTTTCACCCATACAATGTCCGACATCAACAATCCAAAAGGGGACAGGGTTAGTAAGAGTTTTTTTTAGATAGAAAGTCACAGGCGATGTTTTGTTTTAGTCTTGAGTGTAGCTACTATAAATTAAATAAATGCTTGAGATCTCCACGATCAGTAGACTCTTTTTCAAAGAGATTGGCCTGGCTGAAATGGGCGATTTTGTATTTTTTAACACTTAAATATATATATATATATATATATTTGTGCTGCCTTTTTGATCACAAGAAAGATTGAAGTTTTATTGATTTGTGTCTATGTGAATAATCAATCTTTTTTAATTATAATTTTTAGTTTTGGAGAGAGAAGGGGTGGCATTTTCCATTTTTGTCCGGGGAGGCAAAACTTGCTAGAGCCGCCCCTGATCGCATGCATCAATGGTTGTTCCATACCTAGTCGTCCCCAGTGCTTTACCAGAAACCAAATCTAAATTAAGCTCTGATTTTAAAAATTATACTTATCTCAATCCCCTTCATCTTTATTGAAACCAATACTGAAATCGCCGCTAAGTATGAGTTGAAGTACATTATACTGTTTCCCCAGTAGTTTAGAGCCACCTTCTGTGTATGCCAGGGGCAGTGAACCTTTTTGGATCAACGTGCCATTTTTTCTTTAAGAAATATTTAAGGAGGTAGAGACGAGCCATCAAATAATTTTGACTTGTGATTATTGAGAAAATTATAAAATTAAATACTAACAACTCAAAACTCTTTATTTACAAAGAAAAAATTAATTTTGCACTGTATAGTAGTAAACGTTTCATCTATACGTGTAATTTAAATTAAAGTAATATTAATGTGAATTCTGTTGTGGTAGATTGGATGACAACTTAAATTAGGATTGTAAGCTGTTACTCTTTTACCAGAATGCAAGCTGAGTTGGACCATCTTCCAAACAGTTTCTAAGTGAGTCTTTAATGTTATCAACCTATGAAAATAATGACTCACATGCACAGGTAGATGAAAATATGGTTAAAATAGTGTTACGTAGATCCGGGTTCGATGATTTTATGCAAAACAATCACAAAGGAAATAAACAGTTCTTTAAGAGTGATGCGAATTTATTATCAAAAATCCAATCCTTTAAATAAAGGATTCAGCAGCGATATTCACAGAGTAAATCCCCGAAGGTCTTCGCACCTTCAACAGCAATCAAACACAATCACCAGTGTTTAAAATTACATGTAAGTAAATATTATTCACAAGCACAGCCGATCTAATCGCTAGTCAAAACAATCCTCACTACTAGCTGGTTTAATCAAGACTCATCGCCGTACCGGCGAGCATCTTTTTATAGGCGCGACAGAAACTTCCAGAAATATAACAGCTCGCGTCATTGAACGTGACACTAGTGGATAGATCCACTACTTTCTAAAAGATTCCAGAGGGTTCCGAACTCGCCAACATGGTCACCAATGGCGCCAACTTGGTCACCAAAAATGATGCCAACTTGGCTCTACCGCCAAGATTTCGCCAAGTTCTCATTGAATCGCCATTATAACGTAAGGGGCGGCATTGCTTGCGAATAGTACAATTTTAGCATGAAATAAATATAACACATAGAGCAATATAAATGCATTAAACACTCAAATACGAATTATTTACACTATTTATACAAAATTCGTAACAATAGCATGAACCAGTTTTTCAAACAGCTAAATGTGTCTGGAATCGAATTCCATGTTTCCAAAATTTCATTACAAGCATTTTTACTTATATTGCTTGTTAATCGTTCTGTTTTAATCGATTCCAGCTTTTTCCTTTTTTCAAAAAAAATTTTGAATCCATATTGAACTAGACTGGAAATCAATCAGTTGTATTTCAAATTTTTCAATTTACAACTAATAGCTTAGGGACAAATTCAGTTTATTAAATGAAGTCACATCACACAAGGTACATAAAAAACTTGAGCGTTTCCGATAACTCTTTGAACTGAGAAAATCTCGCTGAAAACTACGACTGATCACTCACGTTTTTCGTAACACTTCATTTTGAACTTTGTTATTTTGAATTAAAATGTAAACCGTTTTGATCGGTGCCGTGCCCAAAATATTGTGTCGCGTGCCATCAATGGCACGCGTGCCAATGGTTTGCCATTTCTGATATATACTAATAATGTCTCTAGGATATAATCTATAATGTCAGTAACATTCTGATTGACAGAAATATAAACTGGGGCGATAACAATGAGTTTACCGTTAGGTAAAGTGTATTTTATGTACAGTTAGGTGCATAAAACATTATTTAATATTTAATAAACCTTTCATATATAAATTTATTTAATTAAAAAATAATTAAATGAATTGAAGAAAAAAAATTGATCGAGTGGAATCGAACCCTGACCTCGCGCATAGTAGGCAGACGATTTACTGATCAGGATACGAACTCAGTGCGGGAAATTAAAATTTAATTGTATAAAAGCTAAGCATGAATTTCGAAGGCTAATTTCTCCGAATTGACTGGCCATTCGGCGGAATTGCATTGAGGGTAAACACCCTAAAGGAGTACTACTATTACACCAAGTCTCTATCCCAAATGAATTTCCTTAGTCGTGCCCTCCCCCTTGTAAGTACAAAAAAAAAAAGGGGGGGGGGAAACAACAACAACTTTATTTCGGAATTGTTTGATGAAATAAATCTTTCTTTGAAGAACAGAAAACAAATTTTAAACAAGTTTTATAATTAAAATGAACACTTAAAATATTTCCGAAGTTAATATTCCTAGTCCTAATGTATATATTAGTGGAAAAGATTATTATTGAATACACATAACTTTTAGGCAGATTTAATAATGTACTAATGAAATAAAAATCCAGAATAAATATAAGAAAAGAAATAATAAATAAGATTACGGGTAATAAGATAAAATAGTTAAAAAGAGTTATAAATATACAATTTCAATGAATACATTGTATACACAGATAAAAGCCCGTAGATGATATAAATGTTTTTCCTTTCAACAAAATTTTTAAAAAAGTCAAGCTAATTTTTTAAATTAAATTTTAATAATAAAAAAAAATATTAATTTTTATAAAGTATACCTAAATACTTTATACTTAAACATTATATAACTTAATCATTATTGATTTTTATTTTTTAAATGTAAAAAAAAGTTTCTTACTTTATAGTTATTCGAATTCCTTAACTTTACAACTCCAGTGTTACAAAAGAAGTTGCACGGCTTTTTTTACTTTTGCCATCAATGGCCTAAATATTTTTCGTTCGTTTTATTTTTAAAATTATTTCAATTTCTTATTTCCGTTTCCCTCTTTATTTCGCTTTAAATTCCTTATTTCCGCTTTGCCATCTAGATTTGATATTTCTATTTCCGCTTTGCCATCGCTATAATTATTCCTTTTTTTCCGTATTGTCATCGAAGGTATAAATTTCTCTTTTCCGTTTTGCCAACACAGCTAAAAATTTTATCTCCCGATTCTCTATTCCTTAAAAAAAAAATCTTTTTTTTTTCTTTTCTTTTTTTTAATCCCAACGCAGCAATGAATTTATTTCTTCCTGTTTGTATTTTCAGAAAAAAAAATTTGATTTTTTTCTCTTTTTTTTTTAAGTAAAATGTAAAATAATTTTTTTTTGTTAGTGTTAATAAACTACATCGTTACAATTCAATTTTTTAAACTAGAATCACGAATTTAAATTTGGTTTTTTCCATTCTTTTTTAGCTTTGCTTAAATTTATTTTCTGAATATGAAAAAAAAAAAATGCTTGTTAAAAAAAAAAAAAAATTATTGTTATTTTACCTAGTAATTTTTTCTGGCAAGTGTGAAAAAAAGTTTGCTTTATTATAATAAATTAACAGATTGTCTGAAGAGATGATTTTTCGTATTTCAAATTCTTTTTCATTTAGAATTCTTTTTTGTTGTTCATTTTTAATAATTGTTCTGCAATGAAAAACAGTGGTAAAGAATGACTTTTTATGTCTAAAAGAGAAAGTTTAAAATTATTCTTTTTCTCTCTACATTAATGTGTTTTTGTCCGTAGAAGAAAAATTGCTTCATAAACTTTTATTTTCTATTTTTGATAATTATTTTTTTACAAGATAAAATCTTTTTACTGGGGAAAATTTCACTTTATTGTGTTAAATTTATAAATCATTAACCTCAGAGATGATTCTTTATTTTTTACCTCCTTTATCAGTCCTTTTTTTTTTTTCTTGTACTTTTGATCGTTATACTTCTTAGATGAAATACAGTGGAGCAAATCTGTTTTCAATTACGAAAAAAGTACAATTTCCGAAGTCTAAAAATGCATTTATAATTTATAGGAATGAATATAGTAGATGCGTAAGCCGGACTTAAAGAAAGAGTATGTTTTCAGGTTTTGTTTCCCTCTGGAAATCTAATTTTATGGAAGCATTATAAACGTGCATTATTATAGGTATTGTGTGAAAACTTTGTAATGTGTGTGTAAAAAACGGTTTGAATTATTGCCCAATATTTAATGTGCATTAAGACTTCCTCAAATCATCATTTCCAACTAATTTCTTTCTTCTCATTTGTTGCATTCAAAAATGAGTTTTTTTTCAACACAATCATAGCATTTTAGAAATTTTGCTTAATACGAAGATGGGGTTCATACCAGAATACGAATTTTTTTTAAAAAAAAGGGTTTTGTGATTGCTTATTCTTGTTTCAAGTCCTGAAATTATAATCAAATGCTATTAACAATGTTTTTATTGCCTATAATTAACAAACAAATCTAAATCTAATGCTATCATTTTTAAAAAATTGCTATGATCTATGAACAAATCGAAATACGGTGTTGATTAAAACGTCCATTTTTGTTTTACAAGGAGAAAAGGGATTTCTTAAACATTTTCACATTCTAAAATTTCCCTGTTGATATAATATTCAGTCTTTAATAATAATTAAATACTTTTAAAATCATATTCTGATATTTTGATATTTATATAATTTTTTTAATGTTTATGAACTTTTTAGAAAATTATTTTTTAAGGAACACATGGAATTTAATACGTCCATTTTAAATAACGTTCAAACGTAAGTAAATCCTATTCTAATTTTTACATCCATATTTAAATTATGTGTATGGCTTATAAATTGTAGTCACTGGGGCAGCTAGTCCTGAGTGGACCCTATATAAAAATTCACTGGGACCCCTTTTTTGGAAAATAAATAAAAATGATCGCATTAATAAAACTTATCCGAAAGTGCCAAAATAAGTATACACAGACATACATGTTAAAATAGTTTATTACTGAACAACTAGCCCAGTTGTTTGTTGCTTTTGTCTTTCTCGAATTTTTATTCAGCACATTTATAATAACACCCATAGCAGAAGAGGATTCCAGTTTTTAAAGTCAATCTATTTCTATTGACAGTACTGCTAAATTCAATAACCGACCTTGTCATGTGGATAGTCTAAAATAATTTTTAGCTTAGAAAAATTTATTTCGACTGTTGCAGTTGTGACTGGAAGGGTAATAAATAGAAAGCATGCTGTGTAATAACATCCGAAAAACTGAAGGCGAGATAACTGAAATTAAATAATTCAACGAACTCCTGGATGAATGGATTTTCTGAGTTTCAGATTTTAAACAGCCTTTTAAGGCAATAAATTGTTAAAAGATATTGTGTGTTGTCCTTATCTTCACTAATTGTTTTTGTAGCCTTGTGATACCGCCCCCTTGGGTGACCGTATCTTTGATTGTCAGCGTGACCTAGAGGTGTTGGGTTTGCAAAAGGAATAGACATTTTTAATTCTTAATATGACTTTATTAAGAATGGAACTTAAATGTCTAACAATTTAGATAAATTTATATAAATGAGAATCTAGAATGAACTAACACATAAAAATAGTTAAACTTAATCGCGTAATTTAGATAACTTTCTCTAAATAATTATATTATTTGCCTACTCTCACTTCTAATAATATTACGTCCTAGTATCAAATAATCAATCCTACCTTAATCCAATTTTAGTTTCAATCTTATGAAGAGGCGTCTGGGCGCGTGTGCAATGGTATGCACCTTGACTTAATGGCTTATCTTCCAGGTAACTTCACAATTGCCTGTCAATTCTCGCTTGTATCTCTTTCAAACATAACATTCCCCAAATTGCCATCTCACTTACTGAAACTTCTGTTATTTAAAAGCTATCTTATTTGCATTTCTTTTTCACATTTCGCTTCTTGGGTTTTGGTTGGAAAAGAGTTGCCATTAATCTTGGCCCCCCTCAAAGAACCCAGAGGTTATGTTAAAGAAAATCGCGTGAGCCCGTCACAGCCTGCTTTTTTTTATTTGTTCTATGATAATACTTATCCGGTTGTAGGATTTAGAAACTATTATATTAAGATCACATGGAGACTGAAATCTTTGTTGGGTTTGAGTTATTGCATCTGTGTTAAAACACATCTGAGCAGAAATAACACACATTGATTTTGAAAAATGATTCCGGATCTGAAATTCTCACATCACCCGATAACCCCAGGGTCAGCCATCTGGAGAGTGCGGTGGATGCTGTGCACCACGACCCTGAGATTGAGGGAGGCTCAACATAATCAAAAATTAAAGTAATATACTATTGAACACCAAAACTTGACAATATTTTTATTAATATTTGTATGATGGAAAGTATCTTTTATCGTAAAAATTATTATTGTAGATCAGTACCGCACACAAAAATATTTCAAGGAGGAGGGTGGTTCAGGGTTGAAAGCATACAATTCTTGTATCATAACTCAATAAGACGCCAAATGTATTCTCTTCATGTTGTCGAAGTTGGGTACAAAAAAACAGTAAAAGACAGATTATTGAATTAATAATTAGCCTTAATTAATAAAAAATGTTGATTATAAATACTTAAATTTTACGTATTATATATATAAGATTATCATCAATAGAAAAAAATTCAAGGGTCATGGGTGGGATTATATGTAGCGAAATAATATCAGGTTATCATGACTTCAATAAAAGAGCTACCTTTTTTTTCCTATGTAAAATATATGTTTAATTCACCCCATACGCTTCGTAATTTTGAATCACGGTATGTTGACGAGATCGTAATCTAAAGTAGCCCCTTACTTCCTACATCCAGACCATCCCTGGTGTTGTTGTTATTATTTCTCATGCCACCTGATTTCGACTGCATCAGATTCAGGCCCATGAAATTTATTATGGCAAGGGGCTAGATGGACGTCTGTCGTTGACTGTAGCCTTGAGCACCATACAGATGACAATACTATTTAGGTCGTTCCACTCCAATTTTAATGGAGAACACCATGGGGGAGGGGCAGGGGCCTCCCACTTCTCGTCCCCTTCCACCAACCTCACCAGAGGACTTGCGGCTTGACGGCTATTTAGAGTAACCTCCTGCCGTGAAGGCACTATATATTTACAAACATCCATGTCTTCTCCGGGATTCGAACCCAAGCCCTACGGTACAGCAGTCAGAGTTGCTAACCACTATACCGGATGCGCGACCATTCCTACTTGAAGGTTTGAGACGAAGAAATGTTTAAACAAATCAGATCCTATTACATCTGCATTAAGGTCTTTATTTAAAATTATCAGGTGCGAATTTAAAATTTCAAGAATGATTTCGATGGATCAATTTGAACAATATATCATTTTCAATATTTTGTTATGAATATATCTCTTTTGAAGCTAATTTCAAACCATTACATATAGTTGATTCTACTGCTACAAATCTTTTTTAAGGAATGTAATTTAAATGTAAATAATTATTTTAATGGTTTCGGATCCCATTTTGGCAGCAATTCAACAAATGCACAAAAATCGAATTTTTACTTCCCGGATACCTTTTTCATAAGAATAGTGTATAGATAACGAACATCAAACATTAAAGAGAGGGCGAAATCTCAAATCACTGTCGCCTCGGGCTCACACAGAGGAAAAAAAGCTTGCCTTTTATTGGTGGATGTGTAATGAGGGCAATTTTTCAGATTGTCTGATTTGGCACTGAAGTGTCTATTTTTGCATGGTAATTCATTGAAATAAAAATATAATAATTTGCAGTGGCCTTTCATTTGGGATTTTTCAGATTATTTTTTAACGAATCATTTCTTCCGTATGAGCAAAAGTGTTTAATTCACCGGAACCCCTCAAGCATAAAATTTTCATAATTAAATTAATGTGCAATTTTAATATTTTTTTCTTTTAGCCTAAATCTAAATATTTTTGTAAGATTTAATTAGAAAGAAAAAACATTTGTTATTTGAGCTACTTAAATGAGAACTAAATAAAAAAGTAACAATGCAACGATAGTACTTCAAAATTAATTTTATTATTCATGCTAATTCTGGTCAAAATATCAAGAACTAAAAGATAAACAAATAAATAAAGTAATATTTACCATGTATTCATATTTTTTTTTATGAATATATATAAATAATTATTTCAACTTTTTACTCCAAATAACTAAAAACTATATCAAAGGCAGTATGTAATAAGTATTTGATTTATTCCAAAAAATGAGTAGCTTGGAAGAATATGCCTGTATTTATGAATAATCAAATTTTGCAAAAAGTGATATACTTCTCAAAACATCTTTTGTGGGTACTTACGTATTATCGCACCTGTTGGCGACATTATATGAAATGAAGCACCTGGTTGCCAATTCAGCACGTACGACACATACGAAATCGGGGTTGCCAATTTAGCAAGTTATAAATAGAGTTGGCAAATATTGCAATAGTACGTACCTATTTTTTTTAAGAAAAAAAAGGTTGATAAAATTATTAAATCAACTTTGTTTAAAATAAATTTGTAGTACGTATTTTAACTTATAATTTCGAAAAATGAGTTATTTTTTTATTTCATTAATTAATCAAATATCCTTTAGATAAAAAGGATATTTGTTTCATTGCTGCCATGTAAAAATAACCGATTGAAAGGAAACGTTTGGCATCAAATTCGAATGAGGCGCTGATATTGGCTTGGCTGTGTAATCCTGTAGAATACCATCCTCTTGTTGCTTTTTCCTCTCCTCCTTTAGAAAGATCATTCTCTCTTTAACGACATTTCAATTTTTACTTCTTGTTTTGTATTTGCTGTTCGTATGATTTATATAAACTTGGGGTTACTTACCTTTTAAAAATGGTTTGAAGAATGCATTTTATTTTTAGAAATGGCTTGGAAAACTTTATGTAATGAAGTTGAATTCTTAACTCAAGTAAGAGGAAAACTTACGTCAATATTATAATATTTTCTAAAACCTTTATTCTCTTAATTCGTGAATATAGTTTGTTTCGATATATTGAATAAAAATGTCAAAAATATAATAAACACATTAAAAAGTAGTTATATAATTATTTTTGATACAGCATTTGTTTGTTCAGAGGAATTTATTTCTCAAGTATGAATTATTTATTCCTCTAATTGTTTATTATGGTGTTTAGTCTTTAAGATGAATATTCGCGAATAAAGTTTTCATTATATTCTTACTATTAATGCTCGAGTTTTATTTGCAGAGAAAATAACTTCTCTTTAAGAATATTTTCATAATTATCTGGGAAATCTTTATAATACATTTAGTATTTGTTGTAAAGCTACATTAAATCTTCTTTCAAACAACTCTTGGTGCTTTTTTGGTTACAGGAACATTGGTGACTGCTTTTCTGAGTTGTCACTGACACAAACATTAGCAAAAAAAAAATATTATCTGATACAATAGATTCACTAAAGACTCAGCAATAAGTTATATTATAATAGAGTTCCATCAACTTTTTACCTATATATTATGCTAGCAATCATTAAAAGCGAGAAAACACTTGGCGTGAGAAGCGCCTGATTCGACAAATCAACTGAAATAACTTAACAATATAACAGAAAGAAAATGACTGTAAATTAAAACTAACAACTATTAACAGATTGATAATTCTTAAAAATAAAACTACCTATTTATAGTACATGTGGATAAAAATCTGGACCACAATTATTTCCAATGTTGTATGTGAAAGAATCAGACATTTCCCTCGATTTATGGCAGACAAATTTGCCTCAAAATATAGATATAAAGATTACACTTCTAGAACTCTTCTTTTTTTGTTCTAAATGCAATTATTTTCTGGTACTTTGCTTATAAAAATAATTCATTTGAAAACTTAATTATTATGTATTTCTTCTATTTTTAAAGAAGATTTATTAAAATAAATGTAATAGGAAAAAAAAAAAAAAAATTGGATGTTTTTTTATTGTTGCAGTTAAGACCTGAGGTGTACATATGTGTACCTCTCGATATAGCAAGACTACTTAAAATTTTTTTTTCCTAGCATTTGTTCTGACTGACTATACTATGTGAAAAATCAAATCATCAAAATTTTTTTCCCTACATTTAAAATATGTCAGGTTTGAAGAGGTTACATAGTTTTATCATATAAAAATATTGAGCAAGTGATGATTCATGTAGAAAAAAAGAGAGAGAGAGAAACACATATAAGTAGCTGCTTTTAGCAGGATAGTCATGACATACCATCTTAAGAATATAACCTGAATTCCAGAATAAGAAATAAAAATTGCAATGTCACAACACCCTCGGCCGTGGTAGCAGAGTGGTATAGGTATCGGATCGTGGCTGGCTTTGTCACGAGTTTGAGCCCAGTACCACTAAAGACCCGTCGTGTAGGGCAGTGATGCATGCTAAATCTGTCGAGAGCTGAAACGTCCTCCCGTTGGTGTGGTGTGGTAGTTAGGAGAGGGGGGTGCCAGCTCAGGTGTCGTCCACGTCACTTGACCATGGTTCAAAATTACGTGGTCCGTCGCCAAAAGCCCTTGTGTAGCTGAACAGTGTTAATATTCACTCAACTCGTCACAACACTCTCAACATTGAGCTCTTTTTTTTATAATGCAAAAACTACTTTTTTTTTCTTGGGTTCAACCTAACAAATATTCCCCATTACATCTTTTTCTTCCTTATGCATCTATGGGATACATGTACTACCAGTTGAGGAATGCTAGTTTATAATATTGCATAAAAAGTAAGCATGTATTTATTATCCAAGTTAAGTTTAATTATTAAAAGTAATGTTAAAATATATTTTATATATGAGTTTTATCTTATTAATTAATGCATTTATCAAGCATACATCTTTTAGATTTCTTTTTTTTAGTATTGATTACTTGAAATTTTTTAAGAATCATTTGAAAATGTTATTAATTATTATTTAAAATTTATAATTTGAAATACTGCTGCATTTATGTCATGAGAAAAAAAATGTGTTCCTAAAAGGATTTTTAGTTTTTTTTAAATAAATGTTTTATAAATTACGAAGGTTGAATGTAAAATTTTCAATTTCAGCACCCCGAAGTAGGTCTTGCAATTTCTGATTCTACTGCACCTATACCAGGATATCTCTTTGGAGAAATAAATGGTAAATTAATATCTTAAAAATCTTTACTAGTTATTAAATTAAAAATATTTCTAAATGGTTTATATTTTTTCATACATTCAAGAGTTTTTGCTTTTTTCTATTAGTAAAAACACATTTAAATGTATGTCTACAAAAATTAGATTGATCTTCTGTTAAAATATATTATATGCTAATATTAAAATTTTATAAATATATGTTGATAATTATGTATTATTAGTTAGCTAATACAAGATTATATTTCTGTAAAATTATAAAATTTCCTCAAATTTGAGGTGAAATTAGTCTTCTCCCCTGATCATATAGTTCATCTTAATTTTCAGAAGTTTTTATTTTAATAGAATGAAGGGTATTTTCTTTCTTAAAATTTTGTTCTGCTAAAAGATGAACAGCTTTGTTATTATGTATTAGATTTATCAGATATTGGAGATTCCTTGATCTCTGAGGAGAATCTCAATCAAACATATTTTGTTTTAATAGGGATTAGTTGAAACCCACACCACATTTGGAAATTATAATGTTTGAAGAACAATTTCATTCTTTTTTTTGTAAATTGCTTGACATTTAGAATTTGATCCAAAACAATTTCTACAATAAAAATAATTGTCAAATATGGAATGGATATTGTTGTTGTTGTCATGTATGACAAAGTGCAGAAGTTGTAATAATAAAACATAATGATATAGTCAAATATTGCCAAAGGCAGGAATCACTGCCGTGGCAACATCCATTGCACGATCTGAGTATAGAATGTCCATGCTGCAGTCATTGTCTATTTTAGAAAGGGCACCAACAATTGAAGGACAGCTAAAAAGGAGTTTGGGATCCAGTTGCGTGCCTGCATTCCACATATGATCTGGAACCTTTGGGCAGAATCTTCATGCCCTTAAAATCCTTTGTCCTTTGTCTAGTTATTGTTGTCATAATTTCTCAGCTATAATTTAATTCTGGCAGTGATAATTTTTTTCTTGGATATGAGCTGAGCTTTTATTTTGCGACTGCACTGGCATCAAAAACCGTAGTAGATGAAGTTGCAAACTCTGTGTTCTGGCTTCATTGGCAAGGGAATGGGCCACTTCGCTTCCTTCAATGTCAGCATGGAAAGGGATACACTGGAAGGTACATGATTTGCCCCTTGTTCCAATGGAGAATAGAAGTAAATTGATTTCTTGGGTGAGCCCCATTTTTTCTGCCTTGATGGCCTCAAGAGCAGATCTACAGTCCTAGAACACAATGATGCCATTGGAATTAGCAATATTTGTCCATGTAAGGTAAATATCTACAGCTGTCCTAATTGCTATAAGTTCACACGTGAAGTTGGAAGCAATTTGCCCTCCAGAGACCTTGTGCTTTGAAGTTGTATTATCTGGGTACTTTAGAAAGACACCAGATCCACCGCAATTGCACTCTGAGTCTGAGGGCAATAGGCCCGTGTGCTGACCAGAGTAGAATAGTCCCAACATAAGCTCATGCATGTCGTAAAAGGTGACTAAAATGAGCAGAAGTCCAACCTCTCAGGGCTCTGGCAACTCTCAATTATGACAAGTGCAATTATGACTGGATATATCTATGATAGTAAAAATAAGTAGTAGTATTCTATTGCTTGAAAATTTTGCACCATTAAGAATTATGTTAGAGAATTTTTGGAACACCCTAATGAAGTGTGTGGTTTATCAAAATTATCCTTAATCATTTTTAATTACTAAATGAATATTTGGTATTTATGTATTAGCGTGACTGTAGCAGAATTTATGCCAAGCAAAGTGAGCCATGATATCAAAACAACAAAAAGATTCTTATGTGTTTTATTTGGAAGAAAAACCAATTAATCAGATTTTGGTGGAAAATGGTGCAAGTTTAGCTGCAGTGAAGATAATATTTAAGTATAGATTATTAATAAAGATTTCTAAAAATTAAATTTCTTAATAGTCTGTTTGACATTACTTAATAGTTCCAGCTTTGAATAAATCAGAGTAACTTTCATGCTATGTTTAGTTTTTTTAAAAAAGAGCTATCATTCAGTTTTTTCATGAGCTTTTATTAGATTTTAAATCTTTTATTAGTAAATATACTTCAGTTCTTTTTGTAGAAATATATTAAGAAACGAAACTTAAGTAGTACAATAGAAATTAGAAAATAATTTTTAAAATCTCAAAATGCAGAGGTAAAAAAGAGAAAGAGAGAAATATTAGAAACACAACACATAAGCCACATTGAATATCTTCATAAAGGAAATTCTTAAACATTTCATGTTAAAATACATGATGAATCCAAGTTAAATTTAAATTATCTGAATTAGCACATTAGGCTTTAATCATACTGGAATATGTGGAACATATTGAATAATTTACATATTTATTGAATGGCAATGTGTACCAATTTATTTTTTGTAAGTAACTTTATATTAAGGAATTAGAGTTGATAAATGTCTTATTGTAAATATATAAATTTCATTTGTACTTTGCATAAAACACATCAAATTTCTTAAGAAATCATATTGATTATCTTATTTTTTACATGATAATTTTCTTACATTTTTCTTTTTGTCTAATTTATTTTTTATTTTCAGCCATAACATACATAGATTATGGAAATAATTGTAAGCCTTTGGTGAACTTTCTTGCATCAAGGTTGGAAGCCAATACACCATTAGTTTGTATAAAGGTATTTTCTTTTAAAGAATTTTCAATTTCGATGTTCTAAATCACTATTCATAATTTTCTTTGATGTCAAGTAATGAAACAAGTTGAATTATGTGTTTGTTGTTGTTGTTTTACATTATTGATTACATAAGAAATAAGACATCCTCTTTGCAAAATTCAGAAACATTTTAAATTACTAAATTTTAAGGAAACCCAATTAATTTTTTATATAATATTTTACATTGTGGGAAATCCAGCATATTAACATGCTCTTTTAATACAAATAATAAGATCAAAATTTGCTGGGGCACATTATACATCAGGTATAAAAAAGATAGCTTCAAAAATAAGAAAAAGAGATGATCATAAAAAAAAAAAAATTAGACTTCTACAGATTATAATTCTGTTTATTTAAAAAAAAAATGTGTCTAATGAACTTAAAGGGTTGTAGTTCTAGAAATATACTATTTTTTTCAAGTCATTTGTGGTTTAATACCACAAACATATAACTTCAAAAGAAAAGAGCATTGCATACATACATTTCAGGTTCCTTCATAAAAAAGGAGATGCATTTTATATGATGAATATACCTAAAAATTAAAAAAAAAATCAGCTTCACTGTATAAATGCACATTATATGCCAGATTTTACAGTACATAGTTTACAAATTAGGAGGATTATATATTTTTATTTAAATTTCGATACATGATTGAGAGGCACATACTCCTCCAAATAAAAGTTAAATCATATTATCATTTTAAATCTCCAAGTCAGTATCAGCACAGCTGATTTAAACTACTTAAATATGATTTTGTTATTATACGTAGGAGTTCGAGGAAGTTTTGTATTTGTATAATCCTGACGCCCACTGTTTTTCTTTTCCAGGTATGCTAACATTTAAACATATTCTAATTCCAATAGTACATTTTCCATAAAACCATGGTTTTTGTAGAAAAGATAATATTAATATTTGCTCTCAACACAGGAAGTCATGACTTCATCTGAACAAAGAAAAATGAAAATTAATTAATAATGACATTATGGCGAAAGAAGCATTTCTCATTCTATATTCTTTTATTGTGGTGCTCATCACACATCGTCTTAGTGTGTTTACATCTTGTGTTGATCTACCAGGCCAGATTTTCAAAACTATTCTAAGGGGTTGCCATATTCTATTCAGGACTCATGGTCGGGTTTACCATAACATACATTAAAAATATGAGTGCTGAATTTTGTAAAATAGTTTGACCATAGCCTTTGATGTAATATAGATAATACAAAAAATTGACTACAATGGGATTGAACTCCACTCATATTTCAAAGAAGCTTATGTTATTGGGTGTAAAATTTAGTTCAAACTTTAATTTTTTAACCATCATTATCTTAAAATTAATTATTAATTGTGAAATGGACTTTTACTGTTGTAGGTGCTGAAGTTACTTCTATATCTTGTCAACAATGGCCATGCAGAAATGGTAGAAGAAGTGAAATTCCATGAAATAAAATTAAAAGAAGCAATGGGTAGGGTAATACTATGCTTTATTTAATGTATTATTTTTTGTTTTCATGAATTTGCTGTACACTTCTATCATTGTTATTGTTAATATTTATTTTGTAAAACATTTTTTATATATTTTGCAATTGAAATTCCTAATTGTTTTATCTTCTTGTTTTATTTTTGTTAATTATATGTGTGGTTATTTATGTATTATGATTTCTTATAACATGTACTTTTTAAGGAAAAATTAAAAAATTTTTTTTTATCATTTTTTAAAATTATTGTTTTAAATATATGTTAGTCAACTGAAACATAGATTAGTATCTAGAAAATTTGGACCTCAATAATTGATTTATTCTTCATTTTAAAATTTATTTTTCTATTAATTAAAATCATTATATATATATTGATGATCATCACAACATAATAAAAGGCTGTTATTGTTTTAAATTTTTTGTATAGTTTTTGTAATTTAGAATCTAATTTTTTTTTCTGTAGGATTTCATGGACCTCCTGATGATCTCCATGGCAAAAGATTCTACGAAAATATCCGTAAAGCATCTAAAGTAAATCATGAAATTTTGATTCAAATTCAATTGAAATTTTTATTTTTATATCTTTTTTTTTTCATTTCTAAATTTTTTTTAAAATACTAAGCATTTTTTCCCGTTGTTATTATATTAGCAATAAACATAGTAATGAATTTAAAAATATTTGTTTTTATGAAGACATTGATAAATACTTTTAATTCCTTTTTACATTTTTGTATAAAGATTTTTGTGTGATAAAATATGTTTCTTGGGACATAATTTAATTTTTTTATACCATTTACTGCATCATTTGTTTTTATAATAGTTTTTTAAAAAATAATTCTGTATTTCGATTTAAATTTTCGATTTTTTTTTCGATATTTTGTTTTTTTAAAAAACATTAATGTGTGTGATGTCATTATTGTTTTTTTAACAAATGTCTTCTGCACATGATTGCTTCACATTACCTTCAATCACCTTTTCTTCTATCATAAGTATCATCTCATAAGTTTCTGTGTATATATTTTCATGATTTTATATTTGATAAGAACAAAATAGACACTCGTGTAGTTTGACATCAATTTTTAGCAAAGTTTTAAACACATTCACACAATTTAAAAGAATGACCTTTTTAAAAGGTTAGAAATTTTCTCTACATAATCATTAATTATTCTTATCTTACAGAAACGTAATTATGTAATTTTTACAAGTTTAAAGAAAACTATTATTTTTGACAATCCAGTTAGGGAATAAATGTGCTTGTAAGTTTTTTTTTTAAAAAATTATGTAGATTAAATGATTCCCAACTGTGGTATTTTTAAATTATTTAAGTTATAGAAATGATCTGATGTTAGTATGCAGACAGCTCTGTAAAGCTGTAACAGAAGTGCTCCCTCTATAAATATTACATTTATAAGCAATCTTTTTTAATGTTTGTTTAAACATTTATGTAACAACAATTTTTCAAAAATGTGATCCAAAAATTTCAATAACTTTTTAACTATTTTCAAATAGCTGCTAATCTATTTTAAGATTTTTTAAAGGCATCATGGTAAAAGCTTTAGTAACTGACTTTATTAACATAAATTATAGTAGTTATTCTATCAGTGTAAACATACTGTAAATTTTGTTGCAAATGCTTTTGTAAATAAAAAGGAATTTCAAAAGATACAAATTGAAAGTTAGATGATTAATTTTTCATGAAATTATTATTCCTTTCCATATTTCAACTACAATCTTAAAGATTTCTTTTCTTTTAAAGTGAAAAAAAATAATAAAATGCCACATACATGTCTAGATTGTTTTATAGAAAATTATATAGCAATAAATTACTCAGAAGAAAGAATATAATAAGAAAATTACTTAGAGGAATCATAATTAATATCTCATTTGATACATGGTTACTTAATTATAAAATGTGATCAAGTTAACTAAATGTCAGCTAGTAGTAGAAGGAAAATCCAAAAGTTTTCATTATTAGATTTTTGAACATAACTATTTGGTCTAAGGGTTCAAATCAGTGGCAGAATGCTTTTTTGGTCAGTGTACATTTCATTCGAGTAATTTAACTCAATTTCAATTCAGTAAATCATCGAAGACAAGTGTAAGATTAATTATAAGTTTAATGACAAATGGAGTACATCTGCACTTGTCCACATACAGAAGATCTCTGATCAAAACAAAGAAAGGTTTTTACAAGCAGCACCCTCTATACAGAGGGGGCTCTACCAATAATGATAACGATGCATTAGAATTGAACTAGTGAAATAAGAATAAAAAAAGAAAATTTGGAGGAACTAATTTGAAAAAAAAAAAAAATTTTTATTAAATTTAAAGTATATTGATCTTTTGAAGATACTTTTCCTTTTCTGTGTTTTTATGCAGTACTTAACATTACAATTAATTTTGTTTTGATGAATATGTCCAAGTACAATTAAACAGTTGAAAATCACTTTAGAAATTTTAGCTCCCACAGTTGTTGTGTAGTTATTCCTTGTGATTACAAAAATGTGATGAAATATTTTGACTAATTGTGAGTTTCGAAACCTTTTTTTTTACAAAAATTGTTATGGAAAAATATATACTATTTATATTGTGCTAGTTGTGTGTAAATTTTAAATAAAATGTTTTTACTTTCATAGGAACTTTTGGAATATGTATTTTCAGAAGATAAAAAACGAAATGAAAATGTTGCTCCACCTTGTAAGTTTGCCTGCTTCTTATGTGCATATTGCATATAAGAAGTATATATATTCTCTGATTGAACATTTATTTTATTCATTTTTCTTTTATTTAACTATTTATCTATTCCTCTTTAATGATATATGAATGAAACAGTTTTAGAGAAAATATAGATAAAAATATTTTATTTATATATGCTCTCTATATATCTTAAAAATATTAATTTGAATATATTAAGTCTTTGTTCTTAAACTCCAAAGAAAATATTGTTTTAAAATTTTGTTCTAAATATAATAGAACCTCATTAATTGGAACCAGTGTAGGCTCTAGGTATTTTGGTTAAATGAAAGTCCAAATAAAAAAAAAATTACCCATAAGATTAACCAAGTTACTAAACCTTTGTATAGTAAAAAGAATATGTGATTTGAAATAAGACAAAGGAAAATGGTAAATACATGGAAGGATTCAAATCAGTACATTATTTTTATGACACATATTAAGTAAATAAAACGGTGCTTAAATATTATATTATCAACCAATTTTGTCTCAAAATGCTGTGATATGCTGCTTATGGCAAAAAACTATTTGTGCACATGTACTAACTTAATCTTGTTCATGTATGCTTGAAAATAATAACCATTTTGTGTAAATTGTACTGTCTCTGGCATGCTTATAAATAATAACATTTTTAATAATTTGTAATTTTCTTTTATTTTGTTTTGAAAAATAACTAAAACATGGGATCTATTACTTATGGTGGAAAACACAGTGGGGTATTTCGAAAAATAAGTTCTAATACATAAGTATCCGAAAGACTATAAAGCTTAGCAAATTGGCAAAAAAAGGAAGATCATGGAACTACATGTCAACATTTAAATTTAAATTTATACAAAAAATTGTGTGGCATCATCAACACAAATAAGATTACTTATATGTCATAATTTTGAGTGCAATTAAAGCATTTTGGCTACATGAGTAATGTTATTGTTATTAGACTTTTTGTTTAGTTTGAATGTACACAGAGAGAGTGGACCACAAAAGTGTTCGTACTCCTGCAATTTTCTATAAAATATCAAGTTTTCGACTAATAAAAATTCATAAATCAGAATTGTACTTTTTTATGATATCTGTAACTTGGTCTTAATAGAATAACGTAATCAATTTTTAAAACATAGTATAGTTATTATTTTGAAAAATTAAAAAACACAAAATTACTAAAAAATTATGCTACAAAAGTCTTTGTGCACTTAAAAAAAATTTCAACATAGTTTTAAATACTGTATTTGTTTCTTAATTTTTTACTTAGTGGAATATCTTTTATCATTCACAACAATTTTTAAACATCTTAGTATAGATTTAATCAGTTTTTTTGTAATTTCTGCATTTTTATTCCTCCATTCTTCTATGATCATAGTTTTTACTTCACATTTTGTTTTTATCTTTCCTGTTTTCTTTTTTAAAATCAATTATCACCAAATATGTTCTACTAATCTTAAATCATGTGATTTAGGAGGTGTTTTCAGAATTTGGGGACAGTTATAGGGACACTAGCGGTGTACATTGAGAACAGTGCCCTTGACATCATTACCTTGTAAGAAATTAAGTCATCTCCAATATACAAATTTTGAGCTGATAATTTAAAATTGCTCCTTAAAATAAATAAATAGAGCTCATAATTCATAATATTATCAAAAAATGCCAAATAACTTTTTCTATTCCTTTTTAATGATATATGAATGAAACAGTTTTAGAGAAAATGTAGATAAAAATAATTTATCTATATATACTCTCTATATGTCTTAAAAATATTAATTTGAAGATATTAAGTCTTTGTTCTTGAACTCCAAAGAAAATCCTAAATATTAGGCCCCCTCCTCTCCCGCAATGTCAGATTTTGGGCCCCAAGTCATACCTAGCGTCAGTCAAACTTTGGGCCCCTCTGCAATGCGGGGTTACGTTACACCACTGGTTCCTGTTGAATATTTGTTTGTAAATTGTTAGAAATCATCTTCACTGTGTAGAGTGGCATGCATTGACTATTTTAATGGAAGAGATTTCATTAAAAATTTTAGACGAAAGCACTAAGATGTAATCTTAATGTTAAAAATCATAAGTTTATCGGTCTATGGGAGGGATTTGAACCCTAAAATCCCACCTTGTGTTCATGACTGATTGTGTACTTTTAATATAATGTAAGTTGCCCAATATGTATTAAATGTATTTTTCTTGATATCAGTTTGAATTAAATTGAGTAACCATTATATTCATAGAAGTAAATAAAATTGAAATTTTAAAAAATCTTTTAACTATATGTTGGGAGACTTTTCACTTACTTTGGTATTGCAGCTCAATCTGAACTTATTGGTTATGGATCAAGTGCAAGTTCAAAAAATCTTCAAGGATTTGGTTATTCTGTTAAAAGTCAAAGTAAGAATTATTTTTGAACTCCTGTAGCTACTATAATATATTTGTAAGACCCATTTATGTAGGATGTGCTGTTTCATTTCATTCTTTTATTCATAATTAAATTTTTAGTTATTAGATGTTTCTTTACGTCTCATAACCAAAAATTTCACCCTAATTTCTTTTCATACATTTTATAATTTCACATTTTAATCCCTTGTTTGATTAATTTGTACATTTTGTAATTGAAACTCTTAAGTTTGATAAGATTGCAGATGCTAAGCTTGTTTTGATAGAGTTGAAGTTTTATAGAATCTAGTCTTAGACCGTAAGATATATGTTTGTTTTGAGTTCCTCATTTACAATTATGATAAAAAAATCTAATAATTAATGTATTTATTTTTCTATGACCTTCATATTAGCTATGCTGTTTTTAAAACATTTATTGAATATTCATCAATTCACATATTTTCAAACTCTAGATTTGGAAGGAAAAAATTTCAAACTCTATATTTTCTAATATTTTAATAAAATTATTTGAATCAGTAAAAATTAAAAGAAAACTTTTTTTTTTGCTATCATATTTTACCTTTTAATGAATTTATAAAGCATGTCTTGGAGAAAATTGCAGTACTAAATACAAAAATTTTAGTTGATGCAAAATACTGATAAAGCAGCTTGTATGATTGATCGATGTAAAAAAAAATCCTGTTAAATACACTTGCTTTGATTGTTATGTTAGCTCAGTTTTTATACATTGTATAAAGTCAATTTTTATTACAATCATTGGATTAAAATTCTTTTTTGCATAGTTAATTTCAATATTTATTTATTTTTTGTTTATTTCCCTCTCTTTTCAGGAGAGTCTAATTAAATTTTGTATAATTATTCAATTATATATATAAAATTTTTATAAATATATGATATTTGTTATGGTTATATGTATGAAAAATGAAATTGATGTATATTTTTATTCTTTGAAAGCAAGCATTATAAATGCAATTAAGTTCATTAATTTCTCTCATGGGGAAAATGAGGAAACTGTGCTAGAAGATGAGTTTGTCTCAAAGTTTTACTTTTTCAAAACAAGAATTATGTCATTTAAAATTATTTTAAAAAAAGGTCGTGTTTTATATATATATATATATATATATATTTATCTAGAAACTGTGTCTGAAAAAGTAAGCGATGGTATTACAAATTTTGTTGAAAAATTATTGCCATCTACTGACAAAGGAACAGAATCTTCTCAAGGGACTCACCTGAGTGAAGCTTTACCACAATATAAACCTTTAATCATTAACAAAAGAGTTCTTGATTGTGAAGTGATGGAGACAGAAACAAGACCTTCACTGGTGCAAATGCCTCCTCCTACTTTAAGAACAAAAAAGAAAGTTAGTGGTGAGTAAAATTTATATTATATATTTATAGATATTGTTGAAAATATTGAAATATGTGTACACATACTCTGGTAATTCAGATTATTTTTAACGTGTTTTTTTAATCTCTTTGTTATAAGTTGTCTAAATATTTTTTATTAAAAAAAACTATTGCAATCTTTTTTTCCTTTTAAATCTCTGTTTACTGCCCATCTGGTATAGTGGTTAGTGATGCTGACTGTGAGGCCATAGGGCTTGTGTGTGTGTGTGTGACTTCGAATCCCGGAGAAGGCATAGATGTTTGTATTGTAATCCTTCATGACTTTAAATTCCTTCCTTCCTTTGTGTTGTGTGCTTCATGCTTACTTCTGTAAGCCCCCGTGTGACACTTTGTGGGGCACAGGGATTTATAAATATTCTCAATAAAAAAAATTAAAAAAAAACTCTGTTCCCTACAGAAAAAAGTTTAAAAAATATTTTCTGTTTTTTTTAGAGAACCAGATAGAGTTTTGCAATTGGCAAATGTGAACAACAAAAATACAAAAATATTTGAGCTTCTAGTTATGTGAAAATATAGGGCATTGATCTGAAAAATGATGATTAAAATTTTCTACTCTTTGGATTTTTATACATTTATACCAGTTCTTTCTCTTGTAATAAATTTTTAGGCTTACCATACCTAAAATACGTTTTGTTGAAGTTCATAATGAATAATCCTTTGTATTGTTTAGAGTTATTTTTAAACCCAATGTTTTTATTGCAAAAATTATTATTTATGTCTGACAATTAATTTTGTAATTTTTATAATTCTCTAGATATAATTAAAAAATTGAATGAAATATGATTGTATTTCATTGGCAGTTTATAAACCTGGTCGCCCAGGAGGAGGGTGGGATGATTCTGAAGATGAAGATCTAGAACAGGACACTGTTCCAGAGGAAATTGTCCAGGAAAGCTGTGCATCTGTTGATTCAGTAGACTTTAGGTATGAACATCAACTTTTAAATTTTGATTGTGTAAATGAAAATGGAAAATTGTAATTTTTAAAAAAAAAATTAATGTGCATTGTGTTTGTTTAAAAAACTTTATAATTGGTTTGAAGTGAAATTAGTATTTCTTACAATGGGGGGGGGGGGGGGTGGGTAAATTATTTTTTAAAACTGAGAGCGCCCCGGGTCAGGGGTGGGCAGACTTTTTCAGGGAATGGACTAATTTTTTGTAAGGTGTTGCCGTCCTCCCAGTGGGGTAGGTGTGGTGAAATAAGAAAAAGATCTACAATAATTATTATAACTTACTAATAAATACAGAATATGTACTCACCTACATAATTAAAATAAAGAACTCACACTTTCAAAAAAGAAAATGCAAGCTACGAATATAATAATAATAGCCACAAATATAATATCAAATGATGCATTTATTAGCCAACAATTCAAAATATACATTAACAAACATTTTCTTCTTAAGTCAGTTCTCATAATTATAGTCAATAGAAGACTTAATTTGCAAACCGTCAACCAATTTTGAATATTTCCATATAAATTACTAACTGCTAATCTTCAGGTGGTCACCCCAAAATGCCTTGGCTGTACACTAGTCAATCGCGATCGACTTAATACCCACCCTGGATCTATGTTATGGAATCATTTTTATTTTAGTTTTGTCTTTGAACAATATTAAATGTAAAATACAATTTAAATTCTGTACTATTTTCATCTTAAAAATCTAATCATTATACTTGTATCAAATACACTCCATCTTGTGTTTTTATTACTATTATGCACCATTAAAATAAGATGTTTTGTTTTGGATATATATAAAAATATACATTTCTTTTGAGCTTCAGATACATGCTGTTCAAGATTAGTCATACTTGTTTACTTCTTTATAAATTCTACTGTGCATATAATTTTAGAGAAAATCTTTTAAAAATAAGATAAAATTGCATTTAATTCTAAACTTTTAGTAATAATTTTTGAAATTAAAGAAAATTTTGAGGGTAGAAGGAACCGTTTTCATTACACTTTTGTCATTTGAGTTAATTTGGTCCTTCTAATTAGCAAAAATTGTTCCTGTTTTTTCATCAAACTTTCTTAAAATCAAATATTTTTTTTATAGAGATTCCTGCAGTTCAGAAATTTTTAGGATTAAATTGACTATTGTTCAACAATTTTGTTTTATATAATCTCAAAATTTTAAAGCCACTGAAAATTAGCATTTTTTTTCTTATATTGTTATATTATTTAAATATTTTTACAATTTTGAATTTTTATTCTTATGAATTGTGTTAAGAATAAAATAAATGTTTTGTTAAATGCTTTATAGACAGATAACAATAATTTGATTAATTGAACGTCAGTCTAGTAGTTTTAAAAGTTGCAAGTTTAGATATCGACTAGAGCTAAGATGGTTATATGGAATTATATGGAATTAAATCGGAATTTTAGGATGATTTCACATTCATTGTACTTAGAATTTGAATAAACCTAGTGTTCATTTAATATTCTCATCATCATCTTATTGGGTAATATATTGTCTATAGTTCAAAATGTACATCTAAATATATATCTAGAATAACAATGTCCAAATATATACATACATGCATACTTAGACTTTAGACATTCTTTGAAAATCTTATGTTATAATATTAGGATTGTTTATAATGATCGGAAAATAAGAATATGCATTTGGGATATTTTTTATTAAGTTATTCAGAAATTTATTAGAAAAATACAATTGAACCTCATATTTTAAAATTGCTATTCAAATAGAGTATCAAATGATTCTATGAATGTTTATAGGATTTATAATTTTTACTGTAAAGTACATTGTTCTTTTTTAAAGTTTGCAAGAAAAAAATAAAAGGTTTAACATTACAGGTGCATTTTGAATGCAAAGTAATCTTTATTGTTCTTTGACTTTGTGATAAATCTGTCTTAATATTTTCCTAAAATGTAATTTAAATTAATTTTTTTTTATTTTGTTGCAACATTTAAATTGTAAAACAAGTATGAAAAGTTTTGTCATTAAACTAATGAATTTTTTTCCTCATTTTTTTGTGTAAAAATGCATTGTTGGTTTTAAAAACTCTGAAAAGTGTATTAAATTTTTTATTTAATGAACTATTTTATTTCAGCAAAATTGAGTTAAAAGAAGTTGCTACTGACTGGATAGATGAGCATAAAGTTGTAGATGAGTTTACTATTGATGAAGAATTAAGCAAATTAGACAATACAGCTATTTTATTTCATTGTAAGAGGTGAGCCTTTTTATTATTCAAGTTACTCATGTCACTAACATATTTATTTATTATATTTAGGTGTTTTATTTCCTAGCATTTTTTTAAAAACATTTAAAATATATGACTAATTAATCTATAAAAAACAAAATGTATGTTAGTTATTTACTGTTTTTATTTATTCAAAAATATTAAAATAGTAAATTAAGGAAATTACAGGGTGGTTTTTTTTCTTCTCCTCAAAAGTTCAATGTCTTTTAAGAAGAATATTTTGTGTTCAGATTGCTGCTTTTCAATATTTGGTTTGTAGGCCTATTTGATTTACCAAAGTAGATGTGCGTGTGTGTGAAATAACTGTTATCAAAGAACTATTTCCTACCACTTTAAGCTTTAAAAAGATAAATAGGTTAAAGACATTTCTATTAAAAATGTTTTTTCTCTTTTAAATGAATATGTTGTTCTTTTGTCATGCTTTGAAGCCCAGTGGTTGAGTGATAGTGTACCGTGCTTTCACATCACAGGTCCGGGGTTCAAATCCTGGGCTGGGCAGGGTCCACTCATCCTTCCATCCCTTCAGTGGGTCAATAAATGAGTACCAAGTTTGCTTGGGAACTGGGAGTTTCGTGTCAAACTGACCACTTGATCAAAACACCTGCACATGCACCCCAGCGCCTAAGACCACATAAACTGAGATAGTCCATGAGGACAAAGGCCTTTTGTGCCTGTTGCAGAATTGAGTTCAGTTCAGTTTGGTATGCTTTATTTGTGTTGCTGTCATAATAATATTTTGGTGTCATAAAATGGAAAAATTATTTTTTATTATTTACATTACAAAAAATACTCATATTTGTTATGCACATCTCATTTCAAATGCCCTCAAAGAATTTCATCTATTTATATGTCTTTATTTCTATGATACATGTCATTAAAGTTTTGTATTCAGCAATAACCTATATAAAGACCAATAATTCTAAATCATTTGTATTTATGTTTTGGTTTTCAAAGATGTCTTTCCATATTAAAAGTAATGAATTGTTGAATCTAAAGGCTGGAAAAAATAAGAAAAAAAAAAAAAAAAAAAATTGCAAAAATTTTAGGCAAAGTTTTAATTCTGACCTTGTAAAATTAAAAGCAGGGTGGTAATAAAAACTTATATCTGCTTAGATGGTTACGTTGTCACATTGGATATTGAGTTAATGTATTATGTGATGTTGCTCTATTGTAGGATGAATTGCTAATTTCACATTTCATGAAACTATTTATGATAATTTTTTTCTTCAGTAAACTCTATTTTTAAATTATTTTTTTTAAAATCTTTATATAAATGTCAGTGTAATTTGTAGTTATTTAGTTTTCTTTTCAAAGTGTAATGGCTGATAAGTCCATCTAATTTTTTTGCCCAGTTTTTCATCTTTTTTTTAGAATATTTTTTTTTACTTTAAAATGTGAACTATGTACATTCACTATAATTTCAATTATTCCTTTTTCTACAAAATAGATGAAAATATGAAAAAGGCCTTTTTTTAAAATAATTTTAATTACTTGCTTTTTAAATTCACTTAATTTGAAAAAAATGAAAGGCTGCATATTATATAATTTAAAGAAATATTTAAGGAATTTCATATATACTTTTTGAATTTTTTGTATTGTTATTTTTTAATGTTCCTGGCAGAATAATATTTTTTGTGTCTCCTAATTTTTGAATAAGAAAATTAAAATGTGAGAAATTTTTATTTTCAAGAGCATTTTTACTTTAAATATTTCTACTAATTATATTTGTATTTTTTTAGATGTTCTTCATTAAATTGTGATAAGGTTCTCAATTTTCTAGTAGAAAAATTTTCTAATAAAGTTGAAAATGTACAATTGGTAAGATGGATCTTTTATTTTTTTTTCATTATGATAATCTTTATTATTTTTAGAAATAAAGTATTATTTTTAAGTTATTTTTAAATATTTATTTTTATATATTAATAATTTGATTAAATTTCATTTTATAACCATTATATATGTATTTTATTTGCTACTTACTAATATATGAATTTCAGTCAATTATCACTGAATGGTTTTCAATATGATGAGTAGATTTTAATTTTTGTAAATTTAATTTCAAAATTGGTATTTTTTAAAATTTATAATAGTACTTTTGTACAAAATTTTCATTATTACATATGTTGTGTTGGAGTTTTCATGGCTTCTTCTAAAGTTACATAAATCTTACATAGTTAATCGAGTAAAATGTTTATCGGTCAGAAAGTCAAAAGCTCAAGACTGTATTCTAATGAAGAGCTACTCATTGTAGTACATCAAATTTTACAACATCTAAAAGTCTGTATGTGATGTGGTATGAAAATTAGGAACGTTGTAGCATTGAAAAATTATTAACTTGGCATTTAACTGTAGTTAAAAATAATATACTCCCTTCCTAATTGTTTATATAATTTTAGTAGAGTGTTAATTAACATTAGAACGTCTGGGATTTCAATTATCCTTAAACGTGCGCCGGTGTTATTTCGACACCATGATATAAAATATATAAATTAATTGTAAGAACTAAATAATTGCAAGACTACTGTTGAGTAAGTCTTAGTTTTAAGATTTTTGAACATTATTTTTCAATTGATTATCATATATTATGACCCTTTATATAATAAAAAACTGACGCTGACATTGTTGGACCACTGCTTTGTCGCAAAACATTTTGAGGCATTAATCTACCAGGAACATTACTATTATGCAGTATCCACTTTGTGGCATCTCTAGAAACTTATATATCAGGATTTACTGGAATATTATCAATTATATCTTCACTTTCTTCAGATTCTTCGCAGTCACTTGAATTCAATCTTACGTTTTCATTGGAATGTAAATTAGAGCAAGATAGCTAATCACCGTTTGATTCATTTTTAGAAATCTCTTACAACAAATTAACAATTCATTAGGGCTCAGACCTTTTCTATGTGCCATCATTTCAGGGTGTCTTCTCTGCAAAAGGTTTAAAAATTCAATGAAATTTTTTTTATGAGCAGATAAACAAATGTTATGTAACGAAACAGTTAGACAGAACGATTTTTATATAAATGACTCATTTCTGCTGTGAACCCAATAACACTCCATTCAAGGTCAAATAAATGTGAGATATTACTTCCTTAGCTTTGTTTTACTTATGGTATCTACTTAATGAATTATTTTTTGCTGAATCACAGCTATTTATAATGATAAATTGCCTTGGTGTCGAAACAACACTAGCGGATGTCCTAGGTATATTTAATCTCTCCTATTTAATCTAAAATGACAAAAATTTCAGTGTAATCATTAGGGAAAATTATTGAAAGCCTCAAAAAATTTCCAAATTCCCTGCAAAAATGCAGAAAGGAGAACAAACTAAATAGTCTGGTGTCCAGTCGACACCAATGAATGTTCTAGTGTTAAATAAAAGTCAAACTTAACCATTGTGTAGTTTGTTCTGAATATTTCCTATAATTCTGATCCTGCTTGTTTCTAAGCAATTAACTTCAGTATGTTATAAATCTCAAAATGTATTGATTCATGTATTTAATATTTTTGTTCTTGCTAAATTAATATTAAGATTAAGTTTATAGAATTGCCATTATATAGAAAAATATTGCCTGTCTTCCTGAGTTTAAAAATAGAATTGTTTTAAAGTTTCTGAAAATCAGTGTCAAAAGTTTTAAATAATATTAAATTCCATCTAATAATATCCCCTGTATTATTAGTTTGTAGATTTCCTTCATAGATATAAGTGTTCTACAAGGATTTCCATAAAAACATTTTTATGTCTTTTTGTGTTTCAGAGAGCATTAGTTTTTGTGGAATATTTGCTTTTTCATGATATTATTACGTTGGAATCATTGTTAAGGATAATTCTCCCATCAGTGAAAGAATTGAGTTGTAGAGAAGAGGACATTCCAAATGCTGTTAAAATTAAAGCCAGAAAGGTATGTTTTTAATATATTTGGAACTTAACAATTTCTTATGTATATTTAACAAAACAATTTTTTTAAAAAGTTCATTTTTAATCTGTCAATTTTATTTAGTTATATATATGTGTCAGCTATCCATATAATAGAATTTAAAATTCTTTATATTGTTATCATTTCCTTCGTGTAGTTTTCTGTGTAGTACACATGACTTATTAGATGAAGCATTTTTTTTTCAAAAACAATATTTTCAGTGTTTTTTCTTATGTGGAACATCTTTTATAGTGATTCCTGCAATTCTCCCTTGAAAATTATGTAAAAAATTTTTTCTCTCATATTATTTAACACTTTTACTCCAGAATTTTTGTTACATTATTTATTCAAGCATCTTAAAGGGTTTTTCAGTGTATTCCATTTCTTAAGTAATATTTATTTCAAGAAGAACTATAGAAAATATTTGTAAATTTAAAAAAAAATATATTGGTAAATTATATTGCAAGCAATCAATTTTTGAATTTGTTTTTTGAATTAGCTTGAATTCATTGGGGGTTTTCAGATGTAACTTTTCTTAAAATTTGTGTTTTATTTCTTTTTGTTGTTTCATGTATATTAGTTTTCATGTATATTATTCATATATATATATGTTTCTAACATAGATTCTGTTAATATCTTAAGAGTTTTATAAAGATATTGATGTAAAATTTGGGGAAAATAAATAAATAAACTTAACTATAATATGACTATTGGTTCTTTAAATGTATTTTCCGCCTTTACAGGTCAACTTAATCATCGAAAATCTGAACAAAACTTGCCAGCAACGCCAGTCAAAACAACTTGTGGGTACTCCAATTTCATGTAATAGCTGATAGTGGCTTAAATTTTCAAAGTTGCATGTAAATATGAAATTTAAGGTGAAGACAGTCATTGTACAAACGATTATTTATGAATCTATTTAATTTGGAAATAAATCATTTAAAAAATAGGAACCTTCTGATTATTGAATTTTTTTTATTGCATGCATTTTTTATAACATTTAATTTTTACGCATTTCATTGCACATATTTTGGATTTAAAAGAAATAATTTATAGATTTAAAAAAAAAAATTTTTTTTTTCAGATTTCTTAAATTTTAATATTTTAAAAATGTTTTTGACTAAGAAAAGTTTTAGGGAGTTTTGTTACTGGGATATTGGCCATGAAATTCAGTACTTGTAATCCCATTTTTTTTTAAAAGTGTAATTTTGGTCTGCATTCTAGGTTTTAAAATGAATATTTGTTGTATTAATGAATATTTATCATAAGTTTTCTTCATTAAATCAAAAAAAGGAGAAAAAAAAAATTTATATAAAGGCAATTTTTTTTGCTTTTAAAATAAAAGTAATGCAGCATTTTTCACTTACTTTGTGCTAAATGATTTAACATTAAAGGTACACATTTTATTACCCTTAAATCTAAAGGGTAGATACAAAAGAACACTGATTTATACTTGTATTTTTGTGATTATGTAGTTTTGTAGTACATTTCTTCTTATGTAATTGAAGAATTTGTAAGATTATAAAGTAAATATATAATTTATTTACTTTATTAACAAAAAAACTCTTTTTTTACTCCTTTCTATTAAATTTTCTTATTATAAATGTTTTATTTTGTGTTAAGCCAGAGCTGTTTCCAACCTCCCTTGTGCCCAAGGCACTTCAAATTTTTACGCCCCCCCCCCAAACTATTTCCGGAGTGTTTTTATATACCTTTCTTTTGTTTATACCTTACCAGTTTTGTTTCTAGAAAGATTTTCTCTCAACTCTCTTATTCTTTTTCCTTTCTCTGTTTTTGTTCTTAGGAGAGTCTTTCCATTATTCACCAACCAGTAGCGCACACAGGAATTTTTCAAGGGGGGG
>BMAV01021626.1:544095-557252 GCA_019973955.1 Trichonephila inaurata madagascariensis
ACTTGACCATGGTTCAAAATTACGTGGTCCGTCGCCGAAAGCCCTCGTGTAGCTGAACAGTGAAACGTTAATATTCAATCAATCAATCCACTCGTCGAGACTCATACAGTCATATACTTGACTCCCATTGTGTAGGCATGGGGAGGGCTTAAGCACTAAAATATCATGTTCCCATGTTAACCCTAAGGGGTCTGAAAAAATTTCACCCCCCCCCTAAGGAATTGGGCTTGGGACTTGATTTTTGGAGGTACGCCATATTTTCGTGTATGCATGATCTTTACGTGGAATTGTGCCCCCCTCCGGTGCTCCCCCTTTGCAGGGCTTCCCCATTAATAACTCGAATCCTATGCTATCTTGGTCGACCGCACCGGCTGGACTCGATTGTTCTCCCTATGAGCTCTTCAAATATGTAATTTTATCCCAATAGCCCCATTCCTTCCCCCCCTTCACGTTTTAAAACAATTTTAAAATTTTTTAAATCCCCCATAGCTCCGAGTATTTTTGACCTGTATGGTTCGGAAGTATAAGGACTTGACCTCCCAACTGTCTCCCCTCTCTGGACAGCATTTTGCCAATATTTTAAAATAACGTCTCTTCAATGTCATTTCCATAATTATAGTAAGTGATTTTATTACACCCTGAACTGTTTCAGTGAAATGATAAATGAGCTAGTCAGGATTTGCATTGGTGGTGGTGGTGGGGGGGAGATACCTGGGAAATCGAGTCCTTGCTCTTCCGAACCATACAGGTCAAAACTCCTCGGAGCTATGAGGAATTTAAAATTTTTTTAAAATTGTTTAAAAACTTGAAAGGGTCCAGGAAGGAATGGGGCTATTGGGATAAAATTACATGTTTGAAGAGCTCATAAGGAGAACAATCGAATCCAGCCGGTGCGGTAGACCAAGGTAGCATAGGATTTGAGTTATTAATGGGGAAGCCCTGCAGCGGGAGGAGCACCGGAGGGGGCCAATTCCATGTAAGACTCTCGCATACACGAAAATATGGCGTACCTATAAAAATCAAGTCTCAAGCTCAATTCCTTAGTCAATTTTTTCAGACCCTCCATAGGATTAACATGGGAACATGATATTTTAGTGCTTAAGCCCTCCCCATGCCTACACAATGGGAGTCAAGTATATGACTGTATGGGTCTCGACGAGTGGAACAGTTGGTTCAAATCTCAAGTCCGAGACTCAAACAGGAGCCAAGATATTGTGGATTTAAATAAATTTTAAAAGTTTATAACAATTAAAAACTATGTAAGGAATAGTCCTATGAGCATGAAATTATAATAACTCTGGAAGTGCAGTTAGAGAGGGATCGAATGAGCCAGGTTTTATTTCCCTTAAGAGGACTTGGCACCCTAAAAATGATCAAAATATCGGGTTTTTTTTGTTGTTTTTTTAGTTATATTCTTTGCATTATTACTTTTCTAATGATACATCATTTTTGCATGCCTGAAAATTAAAAGTTGGAAAAACTTCAATTGAAAAATATAAACAAACATCATCCCTTTTTAGATAAAAAAAATGAGAGAGATAAAAAGTGAAATATATATCACTAAAAAAAAAAGAAGCTTTTATAAATAAAGCAGGATATTTCTTAAATATTACATTAATGTAATTTGTATTTCTTTAGAAATGTGTGCATGTAAAATTTTTTTATTAAGGCTTTTTTAAAATTTTTTTTATTATTTCAGTTCTTATTCATCATATGTTTTCCATAAAAATATAGCATTTCAATATTATGTGGAGAAAAAAAACTTTAAAATTTGTGCAATTGTAGAAATTTTTTTTTAACATTTTCCTTGAGTTTTCTTATGTAATTAATACTCTCTAAAAAGGAATCGTTTATAAAATATATGATTTGAAATAATTTGAAAATACAATTATTCATACGAAAATATGTAGCTAATATTTTAAAGAGATATTTTATGTTACTTAAGTTTATAATAATTATTTTCTTAGAATTACAAACTTCACATTGGTTTATCTCAGTTTGTGTTTTTTCGCATTCAAAATGCTTCTCCTTCCAAAAATATTAACCAATCACTTCGCTTTTTTCCCCTGTGTTTTATGTATAATGCGCGTGTAACAAAATTAGGCATTCAGTCTGTGCTGTAAACTTAATACTTTAAAAAAAAATTAATGTAGGAGATTTTGGTATTTTCGTTGAATTTTAGCATACATATCTACATTTTATTTTTTTTTTCTCTAACATTAATTAAGTTATTGTAAAATCGATTCATAAATTTGTTTAAGACATTCTTAGGAAAGTTGCAAAATATTTCTGGTCAAATAATTAGTAAATACAAAAGGAGTATTATTTTAAAATGTTCCATATTTTTTTTAAAACTTTCAATTTTTCTAAATTGTGTGAATAATTTACACAAATTTCATCTCGTATTATTTTCTTGAATAAAAACATTATATGTAATGCTAAAATAAAATTTTTAAATACATAAATAAAAAATAATTGTTCAAAATATGCCAAGTCCCCTTAATAAGAAAGACAATAATCTTGTTCAGTACAATTTTCATTTTTCTTTACTTATTTTGAATACATTTTTTTAATGGCACTTTTATTATTTTTCTAGTATAACATTTGTATTTCTTAGGAATGCACGCCATTTATAAAATAGCCTTATTATATAGGACCTTTTTCCATACTTTGCCTAAATAGCATTTGGCATTCTATAGAATGCCTAGGCATTCTATACAATGCCTAGGCAAAGTATGTAATAATTCTCCTATTTCATACTTTGCCTAAAAACGTCAGGCATTCTATAGAATGCTGGCATTTCTTACTCTTTGCCCGTAACATATATACTATATAAAATGGTTTTAAGAATTTTATTACTCTTAAAACCTCTTTAAATGCAGTTTGTTGGCAAAAAAGAAAACGAAAGAAAAAAAGAAAAGAAAAATGAAATATTTTCAAATAACACATATTCTTTTTTTTTATGGAATATGCTTCTACAATAATAATATTTTGACTAATATAGCTCAGAGAATTCTGTTCTGTATAATTTAGAAGTGGATTTATTCATATTTTATATATATCAGAGTTGGTAAATTTTTACCAAAAACATCGGTTATTAATTCAATTGATTGTAATTTTGAAAATAATATGAATTTTTCAAAAATCCTGGTTCAAGCTTTGTAGAGGTTAAAATTGTTTGGACGAACTATTCATTATATTATTACAGAAGCATTTTTTTCATAAACGGAGAACGTTTTGAAAAAATGTCATTCATTCTTACTTATTTCCAAAAAATTTCATTATTTTTTATGAGATAATATTCTTCAAAATATTATGTAGTAAGAAAATTTAATTCAGATATCACTAAATATCAAAAATATTGTTCATTTATACGCTTTTGTAAAATCACGATTCTGAACACAGTAGCCTTAAATACAAGACTGAAAAAAAAAAAAAAAACTAAAAATTGAGTTTCTATTTTAGTAATAGATTAAAATTTTATCTTTTTCCTTATCTGCATTCGATGTCACAATTTAGGTCTTCCTATCATTCTATGGTGATGGAATATAAATTTTGCTTCCAACAATCTTCTGATTTTATTCTACAATATCTTTTATTTATACTTAGTAGAACAATTAACAGTAAATAATAATCCAATGGGTTCTTGTTTTCACAGAAATATTAAGCATTCGAAGAGTAAGGAATTCTAAATGACTAAGCCTAAAAGGAATATTAGTCAAAAGGTGCAGAATTCCAGTTCATCATACAAGTTCAAATTATCAAGTCATTTTTGATGTTGCAATCACACCTGTTTGCTATCTTAACAAATATGTTTTCTAAATAATCTAGATGTGTGTATGTTAGATGGATATTTGAATTTGTGTCAATTCACGCACTTGATTTTCTTACGAATTTTGTTTTCTCATAAAGTAGGCTTAACGCATCGTTTCTCACATACTAATTAACATTAGATCATTGTAAAAATTATTTTGCTCTACTATACCGTGTGGAATAATGGGTAAGTTTTTCTTTTTCTGTAAGAAGTGAGGTATGATTCAGTTAACAATAAATTATTTCTTTTATTGACTTTTTAGCAGTAGATAATCAGTTTTGTGTTATTATAACTAAGATTTATATTTGTTCACATAATCACATTTAATTTTTACTTAACATTTTTTTTTACATTAGATACAATATCGTTTGTCTGTATCGAATGTCAACATTTTGTTCTTTATAAAACTGAAATGTGAAATGCATATAAGGGTTTTTTATGTCAAGGCTTTATCCATGCTTTGAGCTTCAATAATATAAGAGGAGAGGGACTTGTGAATATGGGCAAACTTGCACCACTTAAAATATGTTTTCCAATTTCATGCTGTTTTAATGATTGTAATGGCAAAAAGTGAATATTTTCGATCTCTGCTTATTTATAAAAATAACATTGCTCTCAAAGGTGGCATTTTGCTACATTCAAGAAAATATTTTTTTGATAATTTGAATGAGAAATTAAAATTATGTCTTCTGTTTGGCTCGTTATTTCTTTGAAGTGCTTGATGGTTAAGGAGGATTTTAAATATTAATTATTTTCTCAATGTACACAAATTCCTAATTATATTTTTAGTCTTACATTATCTTCCTTTTTAAGTTTTGATAAATTTAAAATAATAATTAGGATGGGAGATTTAACTACATTTTGAAGATAAGCTTCAGCAGAGTAGCTAGTAGCTGTTGCAGTTATTAAGAAAATATTGCTAATTGTATTTCTTTTTATGGTTATTGATTTTTAATTTGTTCTACTTCTATGACCAATATATAAAATTAAAGATTGATTTATAGTATAAATGTTTAACATTCACTAAGTGGGGAATATCTTAAATATTTTCTTAAAACAGTTTGTTTTATTATCTTATAAACTGTTTTTAATTCAAAGCACTGAACAGTTGTTTCAATTTGATACAAGAAGTTAGAATGCCACTTTTTTTCAGTCAATTTTGAAGAAAATTTTATTTTATATAGTTTGTAGGGTTAAGGAAATCAGGATTTTGAAATTAATTATTCACAGATGTTCTTTTTTTGTTTTTTTTTAATGGTAAACACCGAAAATTTGCTTTCATTTAAATATTTTGTTAACATCACACAGTGTTAAAAAGCTATAATAGATCATTACAACAGTGTGATAATAACGTCTGAATTGATTTTAGAATTAAAATTAAATATTTTCCTCCAATATCACGATTCGGAAATTTAAAATTTATTATCAAGTATTTTGTTACTAGATAAATAAAGCTTCCCGTGAAGAATTTAATTTTATTTTTCTGAATAAATTAAAAAAAAATTCAGAGAATTTTATACAGAGTAGTTAAAATGCTTAAAATTTCCTTTGAATAGAGTTGAATTGAATACAATAACAAAACTGTTATACCACAGTTTAATATTCCTTAAAAATATTTGAAAATTCTTATAGAATTTTATTTATTTTTATATAAAAAATATTTTGTAATATTCCATCTTTTTGGCTGTGTTGTGATTCACCTTCAGAGTTCGTCTGTAAATTCTATACTTTACATAAAACTTTCTTGTTTCGAATAATACACACACAGATAAATACAATAATAAAACCATCGTCTTAATGTTTTCATTCTTCTCAGTCCATTTATTCCCGCCAAGAACAACGCAAAACTTTCTGTGGTAATTTATTACCGATGCCAGATCTCATCTATAAAATGGCGCTATTAGAATCAAATGTCAAACAAGCGATGATTAATATTTTCGAACGATTCCAACCTTTTGATTCACTTCTTCCAATTCTTGTCAACTAAGTAAAACTATTCCTTATATTCCATTACTTGTTTTCTTTCGCCTTGTTGTCTGGAATCTTCATCGACTGAACATTCTGAATCGATTCTCTTTAGAATCCAGCGACCTTTTCATGGAATGACATACGAGCCGGCCATGCTGTCGTCATAAATGGCGCCTTCGTCTCGATTATGATGGCCGTGATGACTTTGCCAATGGAAGGCGGAAAGGAGAGTCGTTTCATAAAAGAACGAAAACTGCTTCGAAAGCGGATCTTTATGGATGAATAACAAGCGAAGGTGTATTGCTATAGTAACAGTAATGGCATTTTTAGATTGAAATAGTTCTCGCCCACGTTCTAAGAATTTACCTTGCGAGCCGTTGAATTCGAAATAAATTTAGGTGTCAGAAGAATAAAATAATGAGGAAGATTGACAATGATTTCACAAATATAAAATTCGAATATTATCTCCACAAATAATAGATGCACAATTATTATAATTATTTGTAATTTAATTATAATAATTTATTCGATTTCTTTATAGAGTTAATTTGCATATATTAAAAAATTAATTTTAATTAAAACGTTTTACACTTAATTTAATTAGAGTAAAAAGCTTTTATTGTTATTTAATTTTATTATTATTATTATTATTGTCCAATGGGCTGCCTATTAGAAGCCTATCCTTTGTAGAAACGGCAAGTCTTCAAATGTGAGAGCCCTTTCAGTGGTGTCACCATCTAGTGGCGTCTCTCGCTACCAAATTTGGGCGATTGAATTAAATGAAGCTCTCGTCGGATGCTAAATATTGCCCTGATTTAATTTTGTTGAGAGTACCAGAGCCAAAATGAAACTCAAGGAATCTTTTACATGCCATATAATCATATGACATGCGCGCCTACGATTTTCGCACCCAGAAAATTTATCGATTGCAGCCAGGGTCAAACCCGTAACCTTAGCATGCTACCTCTAAGCCACCGGAACCGACATTTTATTATGATATATATTTAAACTTAGTGTAGTATATTTACATATTTCAATTGTGTTGCTTTGAATTTATTTTAATTACAATATCATTTTAATTAGTTGAAACATATGCTCTAGTAATCACTCCAGTAGCGTAACGGAGAATATTAGGTCTCTCTCTCCTCCTGCAAGGTCAGGTTTTGGAACCCAAGCCGGATCTTACAAACGGTGTCACAAAGCCTTACTTGGCGTCAGTAAGGCTTTGGGCCCCCCGCCATGTGGGGGTGTATGTTACGCTACTGAATCTCTCATATTTATATGGTGGATTCACGTGAAAAAGATAGCCTGAGCACTAGTTCAGAAATTTTGAATATTCTTTTTTTTTTTTTTTAAATAAATGTTGAAGATAGAGCAATAGAAATTTTCTCCTCAAAAGGGTACTATTTTACGTGAATTTGTGAGAAAAACTAATTAACCGTTTAATAACTTACCGTTTAATAATTTGTGAGAGATAATGTTGGAGTGTCAATACTCACCAAGTTAAAACATCTTTCCACATCGCATCAAATTCATCTGCAGTGGATTCCCTCTCACATAGATCTAGTGGGAAATGAGATTGTGGACACTTTGGCCAAGGCTGGAGCTTGCGAGGTATCAGAGCCGTCAGCACTCCTCACTTTTTTGGAGATTTTCTCTAGAACAAAACACCAGAATAAGAAATAAGACCGCTTGGATTATCCCCCCCCCACCACCAAGCACAATTGGTATCAGTTTTCTCGTCCTGGAGGCTCTCTGGCTCACGGTTTTACAAGACAGGATCAAACTCTTCTAGCCCGCTTTCGAAGTGACCATATCAAAACAATGAAATTTTCCGAAGGATGCAAGAGCTTTGAAATGTGCACGAACTGTTCTTCTGAGCCGGCCTCGCCTGCTCACATCCTCGAATGCCTAGGGCTCACCAAGCAGGATTTAGAAGACGATCCCTTGCTGGTGTTAGACTTTCTGAAAGTGTACGATGTCATGGACCTGGTCTAGCACTGCTAACCAATGGGGGCGTGCAACAACAACAACATAACTTACTTATTTTTGACATACTTATAAAAAATTTGTAAACTTTAGTACTAATTAAGTTTTGTTTTTAAAATTGGAATTTTGATGATCAGATCTTTTTTATCAGTTCTTTTTGATGATCAGCTCTTTTTTTATCAGTTCCTTTTTTATAAGTTGTCTTTTATCATGGGTATCCATTAAAAATTTTAGGAATTGCGTTTACTCAGAAGTATAGGCCAGCGCTTCTCAAACTGTGGGGCGTACCCTCTAGGAAGGCATGATAACCCTACGTGGGGGTTGCGAGCACATCGAAAAGTCGAAAATAAAAGATTTAGAGGTAATTATCAATTTATTGAAAGAAAGCAAAACAAAATACAATCCGACGTAATAAAAAATAAAGTACATATTCGCACTGATATAATATATTGTAACGTCGTGAGTAGATAACAAACACAGAAAAATTGTCACAGCCTCCTTTTAAAATTAAAACAGTATTTATTTGCTTCATAGGATACTATATATGAAGTAATAAAGTCCAATAAATATGCCAAGCCGGTGCAGTCAGTCTATCTCACGGGAGTTCAATTCTTTTTCCCGAAAGCACTCCCTCACCTCTCAACGCCACCGGCGTTCCTCGTTTTTCATTTCTTTCCGTTCCTCTCCAATCCCTTTTATTTCAGGGCTCCTCTCCAGTTTTCTCCATCCAGGGCTCTCTCTCCTGAAAAAAAACCCCTTTTAAACAACAGGGGCGGGTCTCCTCGTCTCTTCTCATTGGCAGGCCACAAAAGTCTGCCCTCGTCCCCTGGGCCACATTTGTGTCCTATTTGTGCGGCAAACACAAATACATTCCTGGTCCGTCTGGAAACTAAGGGCACCATAATTCTTATCTAACTTCTGAACACCTTTATCCATCACACCACCTGAGTTCTATAATCCCATTCTCTCAACACCGGCCGAGGCGACAGGATTCTTTCATACAGGCCTCGCCTATTGTCAATGGGGTTCCAGCTCTCTTTGACCATTATAATCTCCTAGACCAGGTGTCGGCGTTTGCCCGAGGTCAGACAATAAACAATGACCGTATGGCCACGTGCACTTGTCACTCACATCTGTTTGGAGCCATAAAACTTCGCATGAATGGAAGGGTGAGGTTCAACCCCAATTGAAGATGTCACAATATGCATAAATGTATCAGTACTGCATAAAGTATTTGATAATTAATTTAAAAATACTAAATTAAAAACAAACTTACTAATTACTAGTGACTCCCATAAGCTTATTATGTACAAAACTATATTTAAAATTTAATACTTGTCTTGATGATTTGTACGGTTTATAATTAAAGTCGTAACTTTAGCATCAAAGTACATTATTATTGCATTCAATACATTGTTATTTCAAGAGAGGGGTGATGAATATTATGATTGGAAATCGGTTGACAAATATTGGAAGTTTGAGAAGCGCTGGTCTAGGCCTTCATATTTTTTACCAACGACTGTCTATGTTGGCAAAGATGGGTGATCAGCGCTGCTAAGCCTAACTTCGGAAAAAAACTCGCGTAAATTAAATTTGTGGTCCAATTGTTTAAATTTTCAGTGCATGGTGAGAGGAATGCCTAAATAAATAACAGGTGTAATATTAGCTCTTTATCATTATACTTTATTTGTATACATTCGTCTCAATGCGTGCAAAACTCTAAAAGGACAGAATTAAAAACTAAAACCATAGAACATTTATCTTCATATCGATAAAAACAAAAATAAAAATATTCTGAAGCATCGAGAACACGTTTTGTATGTTTATGTATCGCATGACGCATGTAAGGTGTAAGCTACGTTTATTTACATTACTCATACCTGCGTGATTCTCACTTTCTTTCCGAAACAAAGTAAAAAAAAAGAAGTTCTGCAACGAAATAAGGGTTATCGCGTTCTCCAGTCTTCATACATTCCACTGTAACAGACACAGGACTGCATCTAGTGGCAAGAAAAAAAAAACTAATAAAATGTTCCATCTAAAAAGTCATATATGATACGACTGTCTCTGAGATCGAAGGGAATGCAAATATAACTTACCCGTCTCGAAAGGGTTAAAGAAGAATCAGATTAAAGAAGAAGCACAGATCAGAGATCTAGATTAAAGAAGAATCGTTGGTATTGCGTATTAAATACAATTTGACCTTATATTTTTCACGAGGTGAAGAAAACAAATTCAAGTGAGTGAAGTACTAATTTTTAAGATTATTTTTAGCATATAATAATGATACAAAACTGCGTTATCTTTAGCTGAAGTTCGTCTTATATAGTTTCTTGGGCATCGCTCATTCGAAACAACTACCTATAGTTTTAAAATTTCAGGTTAAAAATTGATTTTCGTTTCAACTATTTCTCCCAGGAACTAATTTTAGATGTCTTTCAATTACAATCATATAATGTCGATTAATATTTTTTCCGATTTAGAAAGCAAAATGAATAGAGATTTAAGACATATTAATATAAATTTGAATATTTTAAAAATGTTTTAGTTTGATTTTCATAAATAAGGCACCTTATCTTGGCTTATGGTAAAATATTTAAAAGGCTTAAAAGATGGTTTATGTAAAGGTAACTTTAATTTGTCTTAAATTTTGAATAATTATTACAAGATGTTAAATATATATAAAATGAAAAACATTGCTCTTTTTACAGGTTTATTTATTATAATCACTGATAAAATGGTTAATAAACTAAACTTAGTTAAAAGGTATATTTGCTCGTTTAATTTAAAGTGAATAATCGTTTTATTATACATTTAAAATAGTTTTGAATATGTTTAGTAAGGAACTAATAATACAATCAAGATAATTTTTGCTGAATAGAATGAAAATAAATTTTATTTAAACTATCACATTTTGTTTTAAGCCGATCTTAAAACTGTGAATAGTTGTTTATTGTCGTATATTTATTTTTACCGTAGAATAACGAAACGATTGATATAACCGTACATATAAGTGATGCCAAGTTAAGAAATATATTCAAATTTTATGTATTTTTTCTTCCATAAAAGTTAAATTTATTTTCTTTCTATAAACAACAATAAGCAAAATCGTTTGCCTCTAAAAGTTTATATTCCGATTAAAATAAAAATAACAAGTTAATATTTCCTTCATTTGAAAGATGAATTAAATTTTTTTTTTTTTTTTTGTGTGTGTGCAAAGTTAGCCAGCAAATGTAAAATTTTTTTAATTGTGTTTCGCTTATCACATGTTTGTTCTGCATTAAGCGGAAATCGGGTTGCCATTATCTTCGTTTTCTTCGATAAGCGAAATAAATCGTTTGCCTCAAAATGTTTGTATTCTGATTACAATATATTTTCTTGATTCGAAAATCAATTAATTTTTTTCAAATTGCAAAGTTAAAAATAAATATATAAAATTTTTAATTAATTTCCATGATGAAAAAAAAAAATGTTTTACGTTTATTACATGAATGTTTCGTATTCAGAGGAAATCGGATTGTCATTATCTTCGTTGCAGCAGGTGGCAATAGAATGAACATGTGTCGATGTCGTTCCTTCCTGCCTCAAATGCGTTTCTTTCCGCTTCTATCCTTTTAACTGTTAAGGTAGCCTGCTGAAGAAATGACGTTCGATAGAATAATAAAGACCGGTGCGCCCCAGGAAAAGAAGAAATGTTCGGAATCAATAATCGAAGAGTACAAAAATTCAAAACTTGAACCTAAAGGTACAGTTCATTCATATACTATCGATGATTCTCGGATTTTGCAAGTAAAACTAGATTCTAGAAATACAAAGAAATTTCGAATTTCTTAGTATGCTTATCTTCAGATTTATCTATTGCTTTAGAAATACAGAAAAAAAAATTTATTTTTTTAAAACGAAACTATTAACGCCGTGCTTATCAAGTAATTTTAAATGCATATTAATCTTCGAAACAAAAATTGATTTAGCTATCTGTAAAAATAGAAGTAAAAACTTATCGAATTTTAATTGAAGGAACCTCATATTTTCATTCTACATTCAATTTTTAATTGTAATTTTATTCTAGTATATTATTCATAAGAAGAAAAATTCAATTTACTGTTGTTTTTCTTTTTTGCAGCCATAGTGTCTGTAATTAAATGTACATAGCTTATACGATATACGAAATAGTAGAGTAATTTCAAATATGTAGAGTAATAAACAAAAGGGTTTACCGTAAAAAACAGTATGTATGATGTTAAAACAAACCAGTATTGCAAAAATTGCTTTTAAATATGGATGAAATTTCTTAGACTTCAAAGAGATTTTTCCAAAATTCTAAAAATATCCCTAAGTTCCCTAAATTTGTAGAAAAATTTCTGTAATTCAGAACCATTGATATTATCCTTCATGCTTTTATTAACCACGATAAAATGTAGGAAGAAAGGGAAATGTATTGGGAAAAAAGACAATATGCAATGTCGAATTATCTTCAGAAATGTGCTAGAAAATAATTGTGATAGGACAGCGATAATTTTTTTAATCCAGTGACTTACTTTTAAAAAAAAATCAGTGACGAACTTATGTATAAAACAATCATTTTACATAGGATTCCTATTTCCTTTTCCAAAGCTGGTTCAATTTCTGATACTATTTCCTAATATAAGAATTAATGTAAATTAACTTAATCTAACTGGAAACTTCATAATAAAACGTTTAGAATTTTTCTCCCCTTTTTTTATATAGCTACAAGTTATATAAAAAACTGTCTTATATATGTCCTTCCTGTCCATTAAATGGTTGATCAACCCTCATTGTACAAAATGACACTACTGTTCATACTCATTGCTCAAATTGTAAAACTATAATTTGTATGTATTTCGTAGTTTAGTTGTACTTGTTCTTTTTTGCGCAAAATTCGTTCTTGGCGCTCCTCTTCAATTAAATTCATCCCTCAAGCTACATCGTCCAACACTTCATTGATAAAGATAACAGATTTTGGTAAGCTTTCAGCTCTTGCAGCTTCCTGGAAAGTTGAGTATTTAGCTCCATTGATTGTTAAGAAGTCTTCGTTTGAGACGACGCCTTCTTCTCAAGCAATGAATCCAGTTCAGGCAATCGTTGCGATATTTTTCGGCGAGAGCTTGCAATAATGTTCCATCGCAATCGTATTGGCGACATCACATGAAATGAAGCACATGGTTGCCAATTCAGCGCGTACGTCACATGTGAAATCGGAGTTGCCAACTTGGCGAGTTATCTTGAAGGTTGGCATTGTTGCGATCGTACGTAATAAATTTATTAAGCATCACGAAAAACTTTTTTTTTGAGATATAAATCCGTATGAAATATAATTTTATATATTTATAACGATATCTCTCTCTCTCACACACACACACACACA
>BMAV01021627.1:0-14875 GCA_019973955.1 Trichonephila inaurata madagascariensis
ATCCAACTTCGTAGCTGCCAGCTACAACTTCAGAAAATACTTTTAGAAATTCTTTATGAACTAGCAGTTCAGAATATTGAGGATAATTTCGTTAGACTAGCTGGACTATTAACTGACTATTTGGCCACTCGCTGGGCGCCATTTTATAACGTGTACTCTATGATAACACCGGCGGCTAGCTCAAATAATTTTAATTGGTTATACTTTCTAATTGAGCACACAGTTACAAATACATAAAATAAAACCCAGTTAACCTTTATACAAATACTAAGGGGTTGGCGAGGGCAGACATTGGCATATCCTTTCTTCACCGAGGAGGCAGGCTGACTCTCGCACGTCCTTCCTTCACCGAGATAGCAGTCAGACTCGTTACTTGTTCATACGGCCAGGAGAGGGCGCTCTATTACCATTCGTCACAACTATAAAATATTCACTATAAATAATTTATACGACAAAACAGAGTTTGCCGGGTCAACTAGTATATATATGATATATATGTTAGAAGAGAGTGAAATATAGAGAGCTTCCGTTTGGTCTAAAACTTTTCAGTGGTGGCTAAAACTGTTCTTTGAAAAACTTTGTTAAAACATTTTTTTTGTTGATAGTTTTCTTAGATCCATCTATCTACCTATTTTCTTTCTATTCAAATAATTCTCCCCTAATGAGTCGTTTTTTCATTTCTTCTCTTTTGTTTAACTGTTTTTCGCGAATATAATATGAGAATAAGAGAGAGAATGGTCATAAAATGCATTTTTTAATGTGACTTTTAATGTTCCTTTGTACATTTACGAAAGGAAATTAAACTAGAGAAAATAATGAGAAAATTAATGTAAGAATTTGTAAAGGTGAATAAAAAATAAATAAATAAATAAGCAAACAGTTGCATTCATAACCAGGATTCCTCTTTTTTTTTTTTTGTAAGAATCAACAATCTTGTCTTTTTGAATAATATGAATTATAACAGCAAAAAATGTGTCGAAGCAATTAAAAAAAAATAAATAATGTTAATCCCTTCTTTTTAATAAAATGAAATTGTCAACTAAGAGTAATGAAAAGCAAGAATTTTCCACTCGTATTGCATAGCTTTCTTTAGTAATGTAAAATATTTTTCATGAAAGACAAAATAAAAAAAAATCTAAATGTGGAGATGCGGAATTAAATCGCACAACCAAAAAGTGAGTTATGAGCTAAATTCTATGTTATTCTATACTCTTATTTGAAATAATCCTGTTGAAAGAAAAATAAATTTTAATTGGGTTTTCATATGACAGAGGATATTTTCTTTATTTTGCTGAAATGCTCAGGTTTAATAGATTTTCAAATTAAAAAGTGCCAGGAGATAGACAAATTTAAGTGCATAGTCATGTCTTTTAAAAAGGTGTTCTTGGCAGTTTTAATTTGCGGATTAGTTTGTCCTTAATATATTTGGGTATTAATGTAGTGGAATTCAATGCTGAGAGTAAATTTTGATTCGGTATAAAAATAAGCAAATTTTTAAAGCACTTTCTTGAGATTATTCTGCTTAAGATAATTCTAAAATCTTGATCATGAATTTGTATTTTTGACTCACTTTTGATTAGTGGTGCTTGTCAATTTTTATTTTAATTCCAGAATTACAATTTAATTAAGTCATCATAAATCGGGGTTTTAGAAGCTAGTTGGATTACAAAACTAAGTTAGAAAAAAAAATAAAATGGATTGAAAACGAATAATAATAAAAGTAATAAAAAGTTGAAACTAAATGAATATATACAAAACGTTAATGTATTTTTAATTGGAGTTTTTTTTTTCTGTTTCAATATTAATGTAATGTATTTTAATTAGTTTTTTTCTGTTTCGATGCTAATGTGATGTATTTTTAATAATTTATCAAATGGTTATTCTTTTGTTTTAAATTATACTTTTCTAAAAGTGTTTTATGTGTGCATTTAAAATTTTATGGAAAAATAGGGATGTCACATGCTGATGAGATCCAACTTACATTTTTCTTAAAAGTACGTTATATATTACAGGAGCAAACTTTTTTTCTACTGTCGCATTATAAAAATGATTCATTCATTTATTTAAAACATTTTCAAATTCACATGATTACATGAGATATTTCTTACACAGCTTAAGATAAGCTTATAAGAAGCTCAAAAACGCACGTGAAACAGGTTGTAAATAATATATTTTTAAATTTTATAAACGAAATAGAATTGAAAAAAAAGAACAAAAGATATTACATCTCCTTTAGAGTACTTTTTATTGATTGATTGTCTATTTACGTCACGGCACGGAATTTCGAAGTAACACGTGAATAATTGGTAATGGACTTTGCAATTTTAAACCACGGTTAAATGACGTTGATTAAACTTAAATTGTCTCTTCACTTTCCGTCAGCGAAAGAATTCCGAGCTCTCAAAGATTTAACATGCATCAAACTCTCTATAGCCACAGCTCAAGAAAAAAAAACCAGACCTCGAGTTTGCGATCGCGACTACTGGACTACCACGGCAACTTTTAAAGTTATTTGCCTTGTTTTTCGTTTACGCTTCTGGCTATTAAAATTGCAAAACTAGGAAGGAAAGTAAATAACATTATACGTATATAGCATAGTAAGAATTCAGTTTGGGAGTATACGGGGTTCACATATATAGAGCTAGCTAAACTGATTCTAACTTGGTTATGTGACGAGTTGAACTGGGTTTGGATGACGGACAAGTCATTCGAAGCTGTTTCAAGCCTATACCAAACTTCATCAATCGTAGTGTCTGGAAAGTGGGGTCTGTCATAATGAATGACCAGATGCTTTCAATGGGTAAGGGATTTGTAGAACGTGCTGGCCAGGGCAATAATCCAACTCAGGTAAGTCAGGACACGACGGGCAACAAATGGTCTTACGTTGTTTTGTTGAAAAGAAACATCTCCGAGGTCTTGAAGATCTGGACAGGAACCGGCCTTAAGTTCCAAGAAATGTAACGCTGGGTATTGAGATTACCGATGAAGCAAACGAAGATTTAACATTCCGTGTATCGAATACTCATCCAATGCAAGGTGCATAGGATGGTATCGAATGCAAGTAGGTGTGTCCCCCTCCAGACACGTCCTTCATGATACTGCACGCAGTACCCAGGACTCATCTGAAAAGACGGCGTGGGGTCATGTAATTTTGTCGTGGAGAACACAGTCACAGTTGCATCTCTAGAATGCGATACCAAGAGAAACCGCAGTAATGCTTGACGTACAAACAGTATTCGTATCGTATTGCTCCAGATATTGTCGCACTGTCTTTGCTGATAGTTCCTTTCCTGCTAAAAATAAGAGCAATCCTTGACAAAAGGTCCGTGATTTGGCATTACGATCCGGTAAGACTGACCTGACAACAGTCTATCTTCTCGGATGTAAAAGATGGGAGACCGTTTAGATTCTGTATGATGTTTAATATGATATTCCTGAATTCCTGGGTTCAAGTTTCGCATGAAAGTCGTTGGATTCCAACCGCGATAAACAGTACCATGGTTTATCGCCGAACGATAAACCGCACTCTCGATAAGCCACGATTCTGCCACCTCAGTGTTATCCATTCTTCTTATACGAGGTACAACACAATTGTTTCCCAACCAACAGTCAAATGCGATTTCCAAATGAGAAATCCACTGCGAAACTTGTACAGTGTCGTTTCTTCCTCCAACGTACTTCGATTGTGGTCAAAGGCTAATATCCTATTATCTCCATCCTTTTATGTTAATTTGACGTTTGTACATCTTTTCTTCCATTTTGAGGCTTTGTTTTTGGTTGGAAACATTTGAAAGTCCTTTTTCACTAGATTGTTGAAACTATTTATAGAAAACTATATTACTTTTAATTTACTAAATTTTCTTTAAAGATTGTTGAAATATTTTTCGAAAAAGAAATATAAAATCACATAAAAAAAATGATTTACGAACATTGGGAGGGATTACCCCCTCTCTCTAGCCCGCTTAGATGTGTAGGAGGAAGGGAATGAATACTAGACATGTTCAAAATAAACTTTTTTTATTGATCAACCAAATTAAAAACACTAATTCACTTAAATTTAAGAAAAAAATGTGTAAATATGAGTTATACAAGTGGAACAGCAGCGAGATGCACGAATTATACGAAAACTAGGAATATCGACCACTTTAATTTAGGATCCATTCAATCATCTCCCTTAGCTTAACGTTACTCTAGGTCTAGTGACCAATCTTTTCTTTAAATCTTCGTCTATTTAATATTTGAAATATTCAGTAGCTTGTAGTGATGCCTGATCTGTAGAAATCTCCCTGTTATTCCTGGGATTCTTTCTCACCTTCTCCTCGGCTAGTTAGAAAACTGATTATATATTGTAGATTTAATTTGAATATCACGGTTTCTTCTTCATAAGGGTTGGTTGTGAATAAACGCGAATGATAGCCCAAAGATTTCCCAAGAGTATTAGTGGAAGGATCGCGAATAGATCCGTCGCAACATTTTTCCAATTTCTGCCAATATTTAAAAGGTCTACAGGGATTAAATTGCATACAGAAGAAACTTGGACACTCAATAAAAGCATTATTGGTCGAAAATGTCACTATCCCATTTATTTTGTCAAATTTTCTAGAGATTTTACTGTTTTAAATGAATGAATTCACTCCACCCGTTGTTGATTTGTTGTTTCTATAGTTTTATTTGTAAATTCCTCAAAATATGGCCTCTCATCGCGTCTTCGTTTCCAAAGGGCTCACATGCAATTTTTAAAACACTTTGTTAACTCTCTTTCGAGGGATTGAATATTCGTAATCAGAGCTGCAAATTTCATTTAAAGTTGAAAAGTTTAAAGCAAAATTTCAATTCTCTATTTTTCATTATCTCCTTTAGGAATATTGTATGTAGTTCGGGGACAAGGTGTAGAAAACCTTACCCTGAATAGTTCATAGCACCAAAGCATATCCACCTTCAAAGTAACTTCTACCAGCGTTCGTTTAACTTCCAGAAGCACAGCTGGAAGCCTCCCTCAGGGCCTCCAGCGATGTCGCAACGGGCCTCAATGTGGTGAATGGAAGCACGTGAGTGCGTGTTTGGGCAAGGAACTCTTTTCCAATCGTGCTGGTGCGTCATCCTGCAGGAGATAGCAGTCGTCACTCTGCCAGAAGTAAGGCTGTTTACGATTTCCTCACATCAAGAAGTGTGTACCTTCAACTATTTGACGACATCTTTTCGAATATATCCACACACCAACGCGACATTTCCGTAAAGTCGTCCAACACGTTCATTCTGCTCTCATTATTAATCTTAGATATCACCATGCATCTTACTTAGCATTTCCAAAGTCTCCATTAGTTTTACCAAAGCGTCGATAGAAGTTAATGTTGTTCAAGAAAAAGCATCTGTCTTAGATCGCGGAACAAAGTTTTGGACAGATAACAGTTCTGTCAAATGACATGAACCTAGAAAGGCAGGAGAGGTTTGGAAGAATCCATTTCAAGTGGTTTAACTTTAGGAACTTGCTTTCGTCGTCAGCAATGGACGCAGTCGTCCAATTTTTGGATCGTGCTACGTATGTGTGAATCTCTTCATCTAATTTATATTTTAAATAAATTATTTCAAATAAAATTTATGGTACAAATTTTACAATATATAGAAAGTTTTTATGTATACAAAACCCCTTTGTTACACCATCTTGTGACGGGCTCGCGCGTCTTTTCTGTAACATAACCTCTGGGTTCTTTGGCGGCCAAGATTAATGGTAAATCTTTTCCAACCAAAATCCAAGAAGTAAAATACGATTATGAAATGCAAATAAGATAGCTTTTAAAAGAACAGAAGTTTCAGTAAGCAGTATGGCAATTTAGGGAAAGTTATGTTTGGAAGAGATACGAGTGTGAATTGACAGCCTATCATAAAGTTACCGAGATAATCAGCCATTGATACAAGGTGCATACCATCGCACGCGCGCCCAAGTGTTTCCGTACCGTAATAGAATCTTATCTTGAATTAAGGTAGGAATGTTTATTTGATATTAGGACGTAATATTATCAGAATTAAAAGTAGGCGAATAATATAATTATTTAGATAAAGTGGTCTAAATTATGCGATTCGGTTTAACTATCACTGTGTGTTGGGTTTATTAGATTCTCACTTATTAAAATTTATCTAAATCATTAGAAATTTAAGTTATATTCTTAATAAAGTCATATTAAGAATTTTAAAATGTCTGATCATTTTCAAAATCCCAAACCTCTAATTCACGCTGACAACAAAGATATGGTCACCAAAGAGCGACCATATCACAATCTTTCACCATATTTTAGATAAATCTTTTAGAAAGCAATTTTTTTAATGAGAATAATTTGCATGGTTGGTTTGTTACAGGTCTTCTGCACCCAAAGTTGCGGGTTCGAATCCGGGCACAGGTCGGTGGAATTTCATGATGCAGAAAATCGACAGCGGCCATGTCATGTGATTATACGGCATGTAAAAAATCCCTAGAGTGTCTGTTTGGTTTGTGTGCTCTCGGCTAAGTTAAATCCTACTACTGGTTTGCATCGTCAGAGCTCAGGTGCCTTCCTCTAGGGATGAAACTGGGTGTCAAAACTAACTTTGGCGATTGTTATCCGCCTACAGGGTGCAGCACTAAAAAGAGATACCAGTTCCCGGGAATCAATCTGCCCTCATCAATAAATGGACAAAGAGCTGCTAGTGGGTTTTTCTAGGCAATGACCGTTTTTACTTTAAGCACTTAATTTTACTATTAAAATAAACATTTTGCACATATAATATAACCAAATTACTTGCAACAATTATTTCCTTTGTCATTAATGGTTTCATTTCACTTCTGGAACGTTTTTTGTTCTTACCATCTTCGCAGTAATGCATAAATCTATAACAAAATGCTAAAATATTAATTATCTTTGAAAATGATGAATATTTGTCAAACAACATATCAATAATATCATTTTTACAATATACAGAAAATACAAAAGTCCTTTTAGTTTCTTTTATAACAGATTTTAACCTTTTGTCCTTTACAGTTGGTTGCTTGGGCCAGTCTTCTTTATTAGATAACCATTGAGGTCCCTCCCACCATATGCTGCAGTCGGGTAAATCTTTAGACGACATGCCTCTGGAACTAAGGTCGGCTGGATTCTCTTTCAATGGAACATAACGCCATTGCTTACAAGGTATGATTAAAATTTCAGATGTCCCATTTGGGGACAAACGGCTTCCAGTTTCTGGGAGGTGATGATAGCGAAGACAAGACAACCTGTGAATCAGTTCAAGCATAAACATTAATAACATGATCCTTTAAACAATTACACAAAATTGCAATAAATCGTGACAATAATAAAGCTCCATTCAACTCTAGTCCTGGAATACATATGGGCTTTGTTTTTCCCCAACATCGTAATTTTTTGTAGTTTCTATTTCGTAGCACCGCAAGACGAACAAAAGGAAGCTGCTTCCATGCATCTGAAAAATCCATAAGAGTTGCTTTTTTTGGGTTTTGAAACTCGGAATTAAAATGGAAAGTTTTTAAAATTTCCCATTTGAAATTTTTTATTTAAGTACAAAGTGCTCAGGTAGAGCATCATTCAATCTTTTTTTAAAGCCATTTTTTTGATAAAAAATTTTTTTTTTTAATTAAAGGGAAAAAACCTAAGGATAAAAAGCCGTGATGGGGGAAAAAAATGATTTTTTTGAATCTCCCTTCAAATTTTAAATTTATATTAAAAAATGAACCTATCTTCTTAGAGTCCCAAATAAGACCCAACCTTTTGGAATTTTCGTGGCCGCGGTAGCCAGTGGTATAGGTATTGGCCGTGGCTTGCCTTTTTACAGTTGACCCGTCCCACAAAAGACCCGCCGTGTAGGGCGCGTGCTTAAATCTGTAAAGGGCGAAACGTTCCCTTGGTGGTGGGGGTTGGGAGAGGGGGTGCCAGCTCAGGTGTCGCCACGTCATTGCCTTTTAAAATTACGGGGGTCCGTCCCCAAAAAGCCCTCGTGTAGCTAAACAGTGCCCGTTAAAATAATCAATTAATTTGAGCAATTTTCAAGATGAATTTCAATTTGTCTTTAAAATTTTAGATTTTTAGATTTTGGGTTAAAAAACCTCGAGTTTGAAAGCCACTTTTTAGGTGGAATCCTCGAGCATCTAAAATTTAAAAACTTGAATCAAAAAAGCTTCCTTATTAGACGTGCTCCCCATTAAACATCCCTATAAAAAAAATTTTTTAATTATACTAGTTTTAGTTTTGGGATTCGCAGTCAATGATATTTGGTGTAAACATCAGTTGCCAAAATGGGGGGGATGCGTACCACACGTTACGTCAAAGCTGATATTTTTAACATTAGAATCGAACGACTTTCTCCCAAACTATTTTTTTCAAAGGGTCGTCCTATCAATTTAAAAATTTTTCCTATTCATTTCTTTTGTAAACCTAAAAAACAGTTTCATTTACTTTAAACTTTTCAAGAAGAGTAAAAATATCTGGTTCAAAAATTTTACCAACTCCAATACAAATTTTAATGAATTAGTTAGGGCTTGCATGACCCATCAAAAACAACCCCAAGTTTAGTTGTAATGTATCCTTTCTTCTCGCAGTGTGGTGGGTAGAAAATAAAAATATTCTTAAAAAAAAAAAAAGATCTAATTTTAATTAATATTTTTTCGACCACACTTTCTTTAAGGGTATTATCAGATCTTGTTTACAATTAGCAGGAATTTAAAAAAAATGCACTATTCGATTTCTCGGAAAAAGATTATGTTCCCTTTGACAAATACTGCTTTTTAAAAAGAATTTTTTTGACAGCCCTTTAAGATTGTGACTATTTAAAACAAGAAACAAAGAAATTTTTCCCCCAAAAAGTTCATCCTAGCAATTAAATCCATTTTTTTAAATTTCGATCCAAATAATTATGTAACCTAAACATTTTAAACAATTTTATCAGTTTTACCCAGATTATTTCTACAAAAATAAATTAGACTTAGTAGGTTACTCTAGTTGAATCATTAAAGTCATTAATTCCAGAGATGAACATCTGACATTTAAAAATTCCTTTTAAGTCTTTTTTGGGGGTTTTAACTACCCGAGTCTTTTGCTTTTTAATTTTTGCATTAATATTTGAATTAACCAAGGGTCTCTGTTCGTTTGCTTCACTTACCAACGCCTTTAATCCTCTTAACACTTCGTCACTTGTGTCCACTAGATTTCTTAAATTTGTCATATTTACTTGAGAAATACCCTTTTGATCTAAAGATGTTTTAATTAAAGCATAAATAATAATTTGCTTCTTTTTATCGTATCTATCGATGAATTTTCCCCAAGCTTCATATGACTCATAAGACAATGCTTAATTAGAGACGCGGGTTCATCTGAAAGCAAACCTTTTAAATACCGTAAAATCCGGCGTATAACGTGCACTTTTAACACAAAAATAAGATTGAAATTTAGGGGTGCGCGTTATACGCCGAGTATAAAAATGAGAGCTTTAAAAAAATGAGTATTAAAAAAAAAATTAGACTTATATATCGAAATACTGTTTATTTAAAAGAAATAACATACCCTATGAACTTTCATTGTTGGATAACATAAAAAGGCATTCTTTTTTGACCATTTTAAAGAGAATAAACGTACACTGTTTCTTGTTAAAATTAATCCATTCAGGCGATTTTCTAGGGCCCAGTTTGCAACACTTTCTTCTAGAATAGACCATTCCGTTACTTCTTTACATAAAGCACATTTCTTCTTTGGCATGGTAATTCCTGTCATTTCATTTTTACCCCCACTCCCTTATGGAGCTTTCGCCAATATCAAACATCCTTGCTGCGGTACGATTTCCATTTTCTTTTTGCAAATTGAATCACTTAGATCTTGAAACCGGCACTGTGTTTAGCTTCGTTTACCAGGACCCATCCTAACTGCTCGCTGTTTGAAGCGTATTCAATATTACTCATAGTATTGAATATACTACAGACAGCGAGCGTAATAAGTCTCAGACTTGTTCTAATTTATTTCAAAATTAATCGTCCGCCTCGTACATCACACGAAAGGGGTAAAAGGAATCAATGTTTATAAAAAAAGCGTGGGAAAAATCCAGCCATGGCGCTGATTCGGTCTCCCCCTCCCCTTCTTGCGCTTAAGAGGGTTGCACAATTCTAGAAGTATACTATTTTTCCAAAAGAGAGTATGGATTGATTCATCCAATAAATAATGACTTCAAAACATAAGAAAACTGCACACGTACATTTCAAATTTTTTCGTAAAAAAGGGGGTGCGCGTTATACGGCGAATATACCTAAAAATTAAAAAAATACAGCTTGAAAGTATAGGTGCGCGTTATAAATCATCAGCTCCATTTTCTAGTCTAGTTAAAGAACCTTTAGCTCTCCCCCTTGCTACTTTTATTAACTCTTTTTTTTTCTCTTCAGAGATTCTGATAAAGTTACAATTAACGTATTGGGAGAACTAATTCACCGAGAGATTCGATTCGCAAGTCAAAATCTTAATTTCACAATACAATTTTAAATCAGATGTTCTCTCTTTAACATATACAGGATAATAAAATTTGCCTTATCTGCTTCCTTTGAAGAATCTCGTCGGTGCCTCCACTTGTTTCTTCTTGTACGGACTTGATAATGTACCAGGTATAAATAACAACCAGTCTTCTGCAGTTCATATCTTTAATGACGCAATTCATTTACTACTATAAACTATGGTGCCAGATGCACCAGTATAAATAGCGAGAGCAATCGTGTTTTTCCGTTGCCATACAAATTATACATTCAAGATTATAAGATAAACAACATATGCAAATTCCAACATAGATGAATCACTCAAACACATACCAAAATGTTTTTAAAAACTCGAAAAGGGGAAAAAAAGAAACTCAAATGAAACCTTTCTTACTTTTTTTATTCTATCGAATTTATTTCTCTTTATTCAAAAAACAGGCCTAGATTTGAGAAGTTAAAAGAAAGCTTTAGAATTCTGAGTTGGAAATTCTAACACAGATGAAGTTTCTTTTTTAAAACTCAATAATAGTGGAACCAGGAAAAAAAAAATGTTTCAAAGAATTTTTTTTGCATTAATAAAAACAATAACGCTATTTTTTCCCCTTTGATCCAAATAAATAAGAAAATCGTAAAAAAATATAAATGTTTTCTCTTAAAAATATAATTGAATCAATTAATAAGACAGTCTAACCGAGGGATAAAAATTTCTTCTTTTGTAAAATTATTATTCTATCGTGACATATTCTAAATCTTAGTAAAAGTAAAATTTTCGAAAGAATACCTGGTAGTTACCGAAATCCTGCTGTAAATCATTGTTCGACCTTTAAAAAAGACAATGCGTTTGATAAATGAAAAACATTATCTTATTCGTGCAGCAATCTGCCAATGAAGATGAGTGATTTACAACATTTTTAGTGTCGTTGAACCGCTACCATGTATCACTCCGCATGAAATATCTGTCATTTATGGTTATGGAATGGCAACGAGATAAATTATTAAGAATTCTTTATAGTTTTTCGATTGGAGAAAGAAAATTTGGGGACGAAAACAATCAGTTTTTTTATACTGGTGTACATGAAACCGTGTGACGTATGAAATATTTACAGACTTCACATAAAAACTAACATTTCTTAAATATATATGTATATATAAAGATTTGTATAGTTGTGCGTTGGAATATTATCTTGCATAAAAGTAAAGAATGTGATTTTTTAACACCCTTTTATAAGCTTCACTTGTATGTAACGGAATCTTTGAACTCATTTTACCCACTTTAAAAGGCCAGATTAATTCGAAATTTTGTTCACTTGTACAATAATTTGATAATTTTGTTCCATTGTCCTGATCAAGATCATCAGGATTAAAGATTTCCCATTTTCAGATCCCATCCCACATCAGTCGACTAACTCCAGATCCCATTTCCAGATTTGGCAGCTAATTCCAGAAAAATTAAGTTACAACTGAGTTCGATTAACTACACTGCTGGCCACCGTAAATGCAACACCCTGAATGAACAGCAAATAACATGAAATTTACAACATGCATTAGCGGAGGTGAATATGCAAAAGATTTAAAATTTTAGCGCAGACACACATCACGCGCGTCTGTGGCGCCACCAAAGCGCATTTGGCTTGGGGGTTTCGACGATTTAAGTTCGGCAAGTGGTTTTTTTAAAACGATCAGTTATCCCCGTAGAAAACACGTCAACTTTTGATCAAGTACCCCCGTTCGACAGAGGGAAAGGATAGTGGGCCCACCGAGATTGTGGATTATCTTTTTAATGAAATCGGTAGTTGTTTAAGGCCACCCAACGAACTATCCTATACCAATGCTTGGGTGGAGTCAACGAAGAAGAGTCTTTTTTTCCCTTTGGACTATTTTATTATTAAAAAATAAAAATTTGCTTTATGTTAACTGTAAGATTAAAGGGGAAATCCTTTGTTAGAAATAGTACTGCGCGGGGCTTTTTATGTATATGGAATCTGCCTTGTGAAATGATATCCGTATTAAAATTGCTATGAATAATCCCTGGTGTGATTATTACTTGAACCTTTTGAACCCCCTGAGTTCCCAAAGGTAGTCGTTTGGGCGAAACCAACCAACAGGTGACGGGTCACGCGTCTTTTTTTGAACTAACCCCGGTTCTTTTACGCCAAGATTTGGACCCAACCCCTCCCAAAAAGTGAAATGGGGTGATGCAAAAAATAGCCTTGGTTTTTTTAAAGGGGTGTGGCAATTTAGAAAAGTTTTTTGTTTGGAAAAAATAGAAGGGAATTTGACGGCCTATCAAAGATTCACGATTCCAATGGCATTACTAAAAGGGCATACATTGCACGCGTCCCTAATAACCTTTTCTGAAAGTGATTGAACCGTTGCGTGATTGGGTGGGACAGATTATTTGATATCAGAATTCGAATATTATTAAATTGAAAGTAGGCGGGTAATATAATTTTTAGATAAATGATCCAGTTTCGCGATCCGTTTAGCTACGGCTACGTGTTTGGTTTTTTTACCATTGCATATAAGTTTATCAATATATTAGGGAAAATTTAAGTTAAACTCTTAATAAAGTATTTAGAATTCTAAAATTCGATTTCATTTCGAACCCACCTCTAATTCACGCTGACAACCAAAGTATGGTCGCCAAGATCGAACATATCAAATGGGCCCAAAAACCCATTAAATTTATATACTCGGGTTAGGGGAAAATTTAAGTGGGTTTGTTATTTTTACCAAAAATGTTTTTCGGGTCAGAGAACGTGACGGAATTCCTGGAGTATAGACAATCAAATAAAATTACTAGAAATAACTAGTGATTTAGCATTTCTTATTTGAAAGGTCATCTCGGGGAAGGGGCCCAAGATTGGTACCCAGATTTCGGATCAGTGTTAGAGCAGAATACCTCCATGGTTTTGCGCAGCAAAAAGCAGAATTAGCGAAAGCATTCCTCGCGATAAAAAATAAGGAAGATTTAGAAGCCAGGTTTTTTGCATCACAGCAAGGAAGAAATCAGGAACCAACGGATTTTGTTTATGTTTTTGTTAAAATCCACGGGTTTAGAACTAAGGATGTCGCAGGCGGACTTGGTAGATCACTTTTTTGTTAGACTCAACCACAAGTCCAGGACTGTGGAGGCCCGAATCCACAAAACAGGTGTGATATGGTCGATCTTGTGACCATATTTTTGTGAGATCAGCGTAAGTTAGGGGTTGTGGGATTCTCGAAATAGAGGCATTTTGGGAATTCAATATGACTTTTTTAAAGGTTTAATTATTACTTATATATTGAACAAACTTGTATTAAGTGAGAATAAACCAAAAAATTAGCCCGTAGCTAAACGCTCGGGGTTGGATCACTTATCTAAAAAATATATCACTTACTCTCAATCCTAATAATAATATTACGAATTCGGAAAATAATCTTCCTCCCTTTGGGAATTCCCAAGCAACGGTTCAAACACCTAGATAGGCTGTTGGGCTCAAGCAATAGTATGCACCTTGTAGTAACTAATATCCGTGATTCCGTAAGCCGTCAAATACACTTTAACTTTTCCTAACAGAACTTTCTCTAAATTGCCATCCCGCTTACTAAAACTTCGGTCCTTTTAAAGGCTATCTTATTTGCATCTATACTTTCATTTCACTTCTTAGATTTGGGTTGAAAAGAAAAGACGCGTGACCCCGTCACAATCCCCTCCAAGAAGCAAAACGTGTTTTATTTGAGGGTCTAAATGGCTCTTAAGAAAATACGTGCCTAATTTTTTTACTTCTAAATCTTCTCACTTTCTAAGTTTTATTTAAATTTTAACCTTGAATGCTCATTTTAACACCTAATTTCCAATATTTCACTTAAACTTTAATTTTCATTATTCATCTTAAAAATTAAATTTAATATTCCTTCTTAATTTGAACTCTTGACAGCAACAATAAATTTTACTCAATTAACTAGACCAACATTAACAGTTTTGCATTTTAATCATGGTAGATTCTCACTTTTACATAAGTGGGTATACCTCATCTGAGCGGAGTGACCAGGGAAAAAACCATCCTTGACTTGGATGGAAAAAACGAGGTCCACATACCCCCTTTAAATAACTTAATTCTCTTTAAATTTCTGCTTAATGTTCTTAAATTATACTATAACAATCTTCCCTCTTCCATTGCTTTTCCATCCATTTGAGATTACAAGAAACTTTTTAGACTTGGTTTTCAAATTAGAAATTTAGGGTCTGTCACCCTGAAATAAAAACTCTTTAAGTACTTGCAAATCTATATTCACATAATACCAGTATGTTTCACAATTTTTATGCATTATATATCACTTTTAAATTACAACAAATTTTTATGTACACATTGCATCTGGTTCCCAAACTCCCATGAG
>BMAV01021629.1:0-25359 GCA_019973955.1 Trichonephila inaurata madagascariensis
ATTTTTTTTAAACCCAAATTGTCCTACAACTTAATAGACTTATAGCTATAATGGATAACAGCTATAAGAGTACATGTTAATGTAACTCATTTTCATTTAATTATGGAGCACATTGTTCCAACCGTTAGAGGAAATTAAGAGGACAGGATGTAACTTTTCCACTTTTTGATGGGGGAGGGAATGAAATTATCTCCGTTATATGGACATTAAATTAGGAAATTACGGTAAAAAAGAATAAACTAAGAATTACCAAAAATTGAACAAAAATAAATAAAAACCCATAATTTATACCAGTGGTCCTCTAACTGACTGTGCTCATGAACCCCATTATATACCAAAAATACGGTTATGAAACCCAAGTGAAATAGCTATTTTAATTCATAGTAGAAAAAATTACCAATTTGTGTGTGATGTCCTGAAAGTGATAAATGAAAACGAATGATATTGAGTACATATATTGAGTTTATATAGTAAAACTATTTTAAAGAGAATGGAACCTAAACAAAAGTATAATTTTGGTTAATACATTTAGGTACACAAGAATATATGAATTGTATTCAAAAGTACTCTTACGGAACGTACTTTATTTTTGCAACAATACAAACTTCTTTCTGTTAAAAACTATGGAAAATTTGTTGCATTCACTTTCACATATTGGAATCATGCACAAAATCAAACTAAATTGTTGATTAGACGTACGTCTCTTTTATAGTGTCATATTTTAAGCAAGTTATTGTATGTTGCGGCGAGGTTCCGTTCTTACTTCAATTTTTATAGACAAATACATCCTCGATCGACTCTACTTCGTCGTGTTACGCTTGTCATTACTTGTACTTTATGTACTTTTACACATTACTAATTTATCTTGGCTTTTATAGAAATGGAAATAGGCCACAAATATTTTACTTTATATTATTAAACCTTTCGCGGACCTAATGTTGGTTCCTTCTTTGTCCAAATACCCCCAAATTAATTTTAATTTGACACAAATCTCGTCTTCAGTCTCAAGGATCTTTAAGGGTCTGTAGCAACCATTTGGGGAACGTATGATTTATGAACAAACCTTGTTATATTATTATCAAATTATCTTTCCATTAATTGCTTTAACTATTAAAAAAATTATTTTGAGGAAACACGCCTAAAGTGTCATAAATCGCGACAGGACTTATGCATTGCATCTTTGGAAAAAGTTATACATGTATTATATTTTAATCACAATTTCAAAAACCTATTATCTCAGAAAAGTTAGTAAACTGTCAAGGTTTATTTCTGTGTCCTGGTTCCCCCCAAAAAATATAAAAAATTTATCATTTTGGAATTTTATTGTTTACCCCTACCCCGGGGGAATTTCATCCCTCTCAGATGGCGTGTTCTGAGTCTGGCAAGGGTATTCGCTAAAGTCCTCCCATAAAAAGTTGGTTGCCAGAGCCCTGAAATGTTGGACTTTTCGGGATTCTCTTAGTTTGGTGCTATACAAGAAAGTACCTGCAATGCACGAACTGTATGACCGTGGTGCCCCGGGGGGTAAAAGGGAACGGAAACATGCCCCGGGGTTTAAAATTCGAGCCAATACCACTGAAACCCGGGGGTTTGATGCCCTTAAATCTGTTGAGTCAAACGTCCTCCTGTTGGGTGGTGTGGTAGTTGGAGAGGGTGCCAACTCGGGGGTCTCCCCATCATTTACGGCGGGTTTAAAAAACAAGGTTATAAAAAGCCCTCGAATAGCTGAATAATGCAACGGTAATATTCACTCACTCCTCAATGTGAACGCCCTTCACAAAAATGTCCCTGTTCTCCTGCCCGCAGGTGATCTTGCAGCAATTGGCTGTCCCCCCGGATGATCTGATTCGGACAACTGTCTGGACATTGCCGAAGTGGTATATGAACTTCAGTTTTATATGAAAAATAACTTTCCATTTCATAACACGACAATCAACCAACCCCTATCCCGGTAATTTTTGTTGTTTATACATTTCCTTCACTCCTTTTAAATTTCAATCTATAACTGGTTCCGAATTCATTCATATTTATGTAAAAAAATGATAACACATCATATGAAAGTTCCCTATAAAAATTTAGAATTATTTTTATGCATTTGCAGTCATGAGCTCGCGGCCGGCGTGCAGTGGGTTGGAGTCGTGTTACCCTTGAAGACCCGCAGTGTAGGGGTTTATGCACATTAAATCTGTCTAGATTTAAATTCTTCCCGTTAGTGTGATGTGGTAGTTTGGAGAGGGGGTTCCAGCTCAGGTGTTGTCCTCGTCACTTGACCGTGGTTCAAAATTACGAGGTCCGTCGCCAAAAGCCCTCATGTTGCTTTCTAGTGTGGCGTTAACAAACTCTCGCTCATTTAAGCCGCATTCACCCCAAGGCATTCAGCGTCGAACGTTGAGCATCTAGCCAATCAGAGACTTGATCTCGGGCGAGATGAAGTCTCTGATTGGCTAGACGCTCAACGCTGACAGCCTTAGTGTGAATGCAGCTTTAGTATGTGTGTTTGCTTTTTTAATAAAAAGGAAAATCACTCGTATTGTCCCCATGGCACAATGGACTTCTAATCAAAGGTCGTGCGTTCAAATCTACCTGGGATGGCTAATTTCTGAGAATGTGATTTATGGTGTAAATAGTAACAAACTAAAATAATAGTCCAACGCCATGTATACAGAAAGGAGAAAATGGAAAATCGCTTTCCATTTTGCCATACATCTTATCAGTACAACCTCATCATATATACATATTTATATTATTGTAACTATTTAATAAAAATCCTTATAAAATAAAATTTTTCTTTGTTTGTTCAAGTAGGAATTGACTTAATTTTTTTTTATGTACTTATTAAGCCTAGTTTTGTTGATTTAGTTAATTTTTTTACTTTCGATTCGCATGAACAAGTTCCAGGTCCTTTCACGCCAGATAAGTAGTTATCTGAGTTAACAAACAAGTAATGTATAAAAAAAAAAAAATTGTTAGTCAATTCCTACTTAAGATCAACAAAAGAAATTTTTTTATTTTGCTTCTTTTTATTAAACAGTTACAATTAATATAAATAATAATATACATAGAGACGAATCACAACATTAAAGTAGTGAGTAATTTTATTAATTATCATTAAAAGAGTATCGTATTGTCATCAAAACAATCGTGTGTGTAAAATTTCAATTCAACTGAATGCTTTAAAACGTGAGAAAATAAACCTTTACACAAGTCCGCCAAAAATGATGCAAACGTGGCTGTATTTGTAATTCTTTAAATAATTAGTTTTTAATCAATTAATTTTATTAATTATAATTAAATTACTATATTGTCATCAAAATAATCATGTATATAAAATTTCAAGCTCAGAATAAACTTTTCAAATGTATTTTATTAACGATTGAAATTTCCACCAAGATAAATAAATAAATATATAGAGTGTGAGAGCTAATAGTGTGTGTGTAGGAATTGAAAGAAAAAATTATTTGTTCATCTTGAAAGAAAAGGCACAAAAAGATCAGAAAAGTAATATCTTTTTAGAATTAAGTAATTTCATCTATAAGAATCAATTTGGATTAAATTAGAATAAATAGAATTGGAATATATAAGAGAATAAAAATTTTCATATTCCACTTTCCGCTCCAGATCTGATTTTGAATGCGTTGAACAACAATTCTAGTTAATTTACAAGATGAAGCCTATTCGCCTGATTTTACATCATTTTCAAAACTATAAAATTTAATTTTTTAATTTCAGTTATATATTTTATACTTTCTAACTTTGAGAGAACTTTTCTTGCTTACTGTATTTTTAAGGTTTTGCAATAAATTTTAAAAAAAAGTTCATTTTAAATTAAAATGTTGAATCGCGTGTTTATCGAACGTTTCTAAAATTTAACATGAAGAATGAGTACGTATAATAACAAAACGAATATATAATTAGGAGTGCTGTATTGTACAATTTGTTAAACATATCATGTTTCCTTCATGATTTGAGTCCTGTTATTTATATAAAAATGGAGTTCAAACTCTATCTAATCATGGAATCCTTATATTTCCGAGGAACAACATCGAAGCCTTGAAAGAATACTAAAAAAATAATATTTAATTTAGATCAAAATGTTATAGGTGTACTTTAAATAAAGAACAATTAAGAAATATTGTACTTCTTATTAAAATTTTTTAACATAATATCAACGTAATTTACTCATCAGTTCGTGTGCTACAGGTGTCATATTACATTGCATTATATTTAATAACTGGGATATACGTTTGTAATTTTTTTTTTGCACACAAATTATTAAAGCTCAGGTACATTGAAGCTATCTGCGAGTGAGTGAATATTAACGTCGCACTGTTCAGCTACACAAGGGCTTTTGGAGACGGACCACGTAATTTTGAACCATGGTCAAGTGATGTGGACGACACCTGAGCTGGAACCCCCTCTCCTAACTAACACACCACGCCAACAGGGAGGACGTTTCAGCTCGACAGATTTAAGCATACATCCCAACTGCACCCTACACGGCGGGTCTTTGAGTGGTACTGGGTCGAACTCGACCAAAGCCAGCCACGATTCGACTTCCGCCCCACTCGACTACCGCATTTTAGCGAAGTTATCTGCATTCGTATTTCATATTCTGTGTTAATATGTTTCTTAATTTCATTTTTGTTGCAACATACGTTGAGAAATATTTTTACCTTATAAATACATGAACCAGAATCGCATTAAAATGAGTGTATTACTGAGTGAGAATCTTCTGCGTATTCTGAAAATTTGCGACCTAAAATTTAGAGGAACTGTGTGTGGTTCCTGCTTAAATTAAGACTTAGTCGAATCTGTTGATAAGACGATAAGTTGTTTCTTCATTGGCAAGCTTTTTGATTCTCCCATTCTTTAATAAAACACGTGACTTTTACGAAATTTAAGGTTTTATTTTATCAATAGAAAATATTAATTTACATTTATTTTTACAGCAAAACTGTTTTTAAGAATTTGATCTTTTATAAATATTAAATTTTACTGAAATTTGGGCACTTTCTCGGTGATTACAGCGGAACCTTTGTCACAAAGTTCTAGGGAACTCAGGTTGAGGACCTCTGTTCTATAACAGATAAATGCGGCATTAACAGAATCTTTATTTGCCGGAAGGAAACGAAAAGAGCGCAATAGGAAAATACCTAAGAAGATCTAAATGCCGACAAAAAGTTACTCTTTGTAAAGGAAGTAACATCAGTAAAAAAAGAAAATAAAGTACTGTGAAACGAAATTAAACAAATGTGATAAAAATATCTTTCCACAACTAATTAAGGTATCCGACTACGTTTGGAACCGTGATTTTGCAAAAGCGTACAAACGAATATTTTTTTAAATATTTAGTGTCACTTAGATTAAGGTATCCGACTACGTTCGGGGAACCGTGATTTTGAAAAAGCGCATAAATAGATAATTTTCATGATATTTAGTGTCGCTTAGATTAGAATACATGCATAAAATTGTTTTAAGGACATTTTGACAAAAAAATTATTTAAATACACTATTTCGGCAAAAATAAATAAATAAATAAATAAATAACTTAGAATAATCTTTTTTCAAAGTGTTCTCCTTTTGTGAAAAATGCTTCTATTATAACAATATTTTGCCTGTATATAGCTCAGACCTCTGTATAGAGGCCCAACTAAAATTTTTGAAAAATTCACATTATTTTCAGAGTTACCACCAATTGAAATAATTATTTGCGTTTTTTTTCTTAAAATTGCTCCCCTCTGTTGTCTTTAAATATGGATAAATCCACTTCTAAGGTATATATTTCAAAAATTCTACTTGAGCCTCTGTAGAGAGGTCTGAGCTATGTATATACAAAATATTATTATAATAGAAACATTTTTTAACAAAAGGAGAATATTTTGAAAAAAAGATTATTCTAAGTTAATATTTTTGCCAAAATATTATATTTAAATAATTTTTTTTGCCAAAATGTCCTTATAAAACAATTATATACATGTATTCTAATCTAAGTGACACTAAATATCATGAAAATTATCCATTATATGCGCTTTTGAAAAAATCACGGTTTCGAACGTTTCGGATACCTTAAAATCACGTATGAAATTGTTTTAAGATTAGTATTACAATAAAATTTTTTTAAAATGCAATATTTCGCAAAAAGGAACTTATAAAATTACTTATTTTCAAAACATTCCCCTTTTTATAGAAAAGGCTTTTTAACAATAATACTCGTATTTTTGCTCGTGTTCGTTTAAGTTCTATTCTTATTATCATATTAAGAATTTAAAATGTGTATTCCTTTTTGTAAACCCTACACCCCTAGCTCACGCTGACAATCAAAGATACGGTCACCAAAGGGGCTGTATCACAGTACATCAATATGTTATAGGCACTTTATGTAAAGCAATTAAAAGCATTGATTCATTATTAAAAATTCTAATCTAATTTTTAATAAAGTTTACTCATCAATAATATTAATTTTTGATTCAAGTGTCACCTATTCATGCATTATATTTAGTAACTGAGATATGTGCTTTCTTTGTTTCACACGAACTGTCGAAGTTTAGGTCTATTGAGATTAAAAAGCAATCGCATTACATATTCTGAGTTTTAATTTGCTTTTATACTTAGTTTTTGTAGTCACTTACTTTTAGAAATATATTTCACTTAAAAACGGCGCTCCGAATGGCATTCAAATGTTTATAGTTGTGTGAGAAATTCCATGCATTTTTCATGAACTTGGAAACTAAAATTTAGAAGCTGTTCTTGCTTAAATTTATAGATTTTAACATCAACTCTGTTGATATGTTGTTCCCTTTCTTTCATTATAGGTGTTGTTTTCCACAAATGTAAAAAATATGCAATTTCCATTAGAAAACTATATAGTTTTGCAAGACACTGTCATAATTAACGAGTATAAAATTATCTCGTGGAACCCGAGATAGTAAACAAAATATTCACAATCTAGTAGGAAATATATATATACAGATAAAACGCGTGCGCGTTTTAATATTTTTTTGTTATATTATAATAAAACTTTAAAAAGTGTTGTAAAATAAAGTTATTATATATAAATAAATTTTTCAGTTTTAATGAATAGGATGAGCTTTAGATGCCTGTAACTTACAAACTTCATAGAGAAAGCGAAACCATTTTTCGTACATATTTATTTCTTCTCGATTTTTTTATTGTGACTCGTGGAATCCCTGGGTATGCTTTGTAGAAACCCAGTGTTCCGTGGAGCCAAGTTTGAAGATCCCTAGCCTAGACCAGGGGTCAGCAACCTTTTGAGTCGGAAGAGCCAAAAATTATTTTTTACAAAATTTCAAAGTTTTTAAAGAGCCACAAACAGACAAAACACATTTACAATTTAAGTGTGTGTTTGTAAACCTCGCACTGTAAAGTAACACCAGGGTCAATGGCGATGGACTTCGGAACATTGAGTCCCGGTCAAGTTATAAGGACGAGCTGGCACCCTCTTTAACGAACTTTCCCTCCACACCAATGAGAGGACTTCGAACCTCAACAGATTTAACGTGCATCAGCCCTTCAGCTACTATGATATGGGATGGAGGCTCGCTTCGCGAGCCATATGCCCAGCGACAGTCAGCCCTTCAACATGGCGGGTTTTCCGTGGCATTGTGGGGTTCGAACTCATAACACGCCGGCCACGAGCTCGTGACCTTAACCACTAGTTTACAGTGGCCCCATTTATTAATTTATGATTATTTTGCGAAAGAAATAATTAGCAACTAATTTCCAGAGCCATTTTCATGGCATCTCAACTGGAAGTCAGCAAAAGATATTTGTTTATTGTATTTTATATATATAAAAACAACAACAACACAATTAAAATATTTATATTACTAAAAATGCTTTCTCTTGTTACTATTTTTTTTTTATCTGAAGGGACTTTAAATACTCTTTTAATTAAACTCCACGATGTCCTTTGAATCAATTTTTATATTTCACTAAGAAAACGTGCATTGTCTTTCGAAATTCTTAAATTTAAAAAATTATACAATATTTTAAAAAAATTCATGAATGGCTCTTTTTAAAAACTTCGTAGGTAGTATTCAGAACATAACTAGAGTCACACACGAGCTTCTGAATAATGGATTCACATGTAAAAAAGTGAAATAAAAAGGTTATTCGTTCCAGAAATTTAAAAATACTGAAAAACAAAACGAATACTTATATTTGAAGTTGGAAAATTATAATGCCAAGAATGTTTGTTTTAGTCCTTGAAAATCAATATACTTCTATTTTAATTCATTTATTTTATTTTTATACAATTTTCCAGTTTTGAAATTTATTTAATAATGATTGATCGCAGGAAATTATACCGTAAAATCCGGCGTATAACACGCACCTATACTTTCAAGCTCAATTTTTAAAATTTTTGGTATATTCGCAGTTAAACGCGCACACCCTTTTTTACGAAAAAATCGAAAATATTAGTATACGTTGCTCTTGTGTTTTGAAGTCATTTATTCGAGGTATTATCCCAGACTTTTGAAAAAATAGAACTTCTAGATCTACTTCCCTTTAAGTTTGTGAGTAATTTAAGTCATTTAAATAAACAATATGTATTGATATATATAGAAGTAAATTTTTTTAATACTCGTCTGTTTTGTTATTTTTAAAAAGTTATCGTGTTTTTATACCTGGAGTATAACGCGCACTCAGAAGTTTCCATCTCATTTTTTGAGTTAAAAGTGCACATTATACGCCGGATTTTAAGGTAATAGTTGAAAATTAATATTGGGTTACTGATAATAGATCGACGATTCTCATTTTTATTATAAAATTTCTATTGTCTCAGGTTGCTTGGTCAACTAATGATATAAACTCAAACTCAGTGGCGCAACAGCCCATGAGGGCCAGGGCCTACTGCGTTCATCCCAGTATACGTGATCATTGGGCTCTGAGGTGCATGAGCAGATGTCCCGATCAGGTGGTCAGTCTAAAGCGAGACCCAACTAATGATATATATTGAGCAAAATACAAATTATGCAACTGTTCATACCCACTTCTCAATACCATACTATTGAACAGGACTAATTGTTCTTTTACTATAGTTCCCATGTGTGAGGTAATTAAATAAATTTATTACATCATCATGGAAAACTTTTTTCTATAAAGAGATTAAAATTGGAATATAAAAGTGAGATACTGAGCTGAAAGCCGGAATTACTCTCTTTGTTTTCTTACATCTAATTCTTTAATAAAGAAACGTTTTTAAAAAGGAAGACGTGTTTAGTGCGTAGTTTACACGGAAGTCTTACGGTACTTCCTCGCTCACAAACAGTCGTGCGCATGATGAAAAGGAACCTTCACTTCTTGGCAGCGTGCTTTCACACGTGAATGATTTAAAAATACCAAATATGTGAAGTACATAAAGAAGCCATGTTTTAGTTTCGAATAAGAACGGAGTCTTAAAATATATTAGGTTGGTGCGTATGAAATGTCGGATTCTTAAGTAAACATATAAAACAACATATCTTTTTTCAGAAGCTATTTATTTAATCAAAATACAGTAAAATACGTTTAAGGTATCCGACTACGTTCGGAACCGTGATTTTAAAAAAGCACATAAATGGATAATTTTCATGATATTTAGTGTCTCTTAGATTAGAATACATGTATAAAACTGTTTTAAGGACATTATGACAAAAAAAATTATTTAAATACAATATTTCAGCAAAAAATTAACTTAGAATAACCTTTTTTCAAAATATTCTCCTTTTGGGAAAAATGATTCTATTATAATAATATTTTGCCTGTATATAGCTCAAACCTCTGTACAGAGGCTCAAGTATGATTTTTGAAAAATTCGCATTATTTTCAGAGTTACAACCAACTGAAATAATTATCGGCGTTTTTTTCTAAAAATTTCTCAACCTCTGTTGTCGTACAACATGGATAAACCCACTTCTAAGTTATATATTTCAAAAATTTTAGTTAAGCCGCTGTACATAGGTCTGAGCTATATACAGGCAAAATGTTATTACAACATAAGCATTTTTCACAAAAGGAGAATATTTTGAAAATGGGTCATTCTATGTTCCTTTTCTGTCAAAATATTGTACTTAAATAATTTTTTATTTTGTAATACTATTCTTAAAACAATTTTATATACATTTTCTAATCTAAGTGACACTAAATATCATGAATATTATCCATTTATACGCTTTTGCAAAATCACGGTTCCGAACGTAGTCGGATACCTTAACGCGAAGACCCTTAAGACTAAATGTCGTTTAGCACGAAATAATACAATGGTCCAGATGAACTATTAAGTATTTTCATGCATTTTCATGCCCGCGTTGCGGGAGTGTACGTTACGCCACTGGGAGAGGGAGAATATTGAAACTAAGTCGACATATTTAATGAAATGTTTGAGATAATTTCTATATTATTGGACTGTGTGTGTGTCCTATATATATATATATACTCTATCATCATAAGAATTCGTAGCAGTAGATGATGATAATGTGTGTACAACCCCAATTATGGCAGACAAAGGGATTTTAGAGTTTTTTCAAAACTCAAAAAATATCATTGATGCAGATTCCGACGACGAAAACTTAACGAATAATGTAGCTCCTATTCCCCCGTCATCTGAAATTAGGAACATCATAGAAAGTATGTGCAATCATTTAGACGCCCATTCCAATGGTGAAATGAGTAACAACATGGCTGACAACAATTTCTTGACTATTTGATGCTAAAAAGGACAATACAAAGAAAAATATCAGATTATTATCGAAGAACTCACTCTAATAAACTTAATTTTGTTAAATATGTCGGTTTTTTTTTTTTTTTTGCAATATCCTTAAACATGAAATTTTTTTAAGGGGACATGGTACGATTTACGCAAATTTTTTTAATTTAAGGATTTTTAAAATTTTTTTTGGTTAGCTCCGTTAAACAGATTTTGTGCTCAAAATTTCATAAAAAGCTAACCATGTAATTTTTTTAAAAAAAACTTAAAACTTGTGAAGTGACTTTAAAATGCTACTCCTTCTACAAAAATTTACTTACATACATGAAATTTGATTTACAAGTACGTCCAACTATGTATAATAAAAGTTGGTATGGGTTTTGCATTAACATTGATTGGTATTCCTACTACAATACTTCTTTTATGAATGTTTATTGACAATTCCTTAAAATGTATAAATTCAAGTTCAATCATTTAAAAAAAAAATAAATATTGCTTTGATTCAAATGCATACCAACTTTTGTTACATATTACTATCAGCAATAGGTAAAAAATTTCAAGCTTGATGATAGGCGCAACCAGAAAAAACACTTATGACACATTTTAAATGAAGACAAACTAGTTATTTTTATCTTTCTGAGATAAGATCAGTTTAAAGTTTGATTTGCCATACAGATGTAGATAAAAACAGATATATAAAAACTATTATAATTCTGCGTTTTTAAGTTTAGAGGCTTTCAAGTTTTGTGAAGTTATAGAAAAGAAGTATATAAAGAATAATTTGGACTAAAAAATTATATTTGATTTTTGTCAATTGAATCCTACTGTGTCCTCTTAACACGAGAAATATATTTTAGTACCTTTAATTTCGTATTAAACGGTTTTGCAAACATTTGCTTCTTTACGCGCCTTTCCCAAAAGAGGGCTGCGTTAGCCGGTGGTTAAGGTATCCGGACCATGGCGAGCGCTGTCGCGGGTTCGACCAATACTAAAAGACCGCCTGCGTGTAGGGCAGCGGAATGCACGTTAAATCTGTCGAGGCTGAAACGTCACTCCCGTTGGTGTGGTGTGGTAGTTGCAGGAGGGTGCCAGCTCGGGGTGTCGTCCCACGTCACTTGACCATGGTTCAAATTACCGTGGTCCGTGCCAAAAGCCCTCGTGTTACTGAACAGTGCGACGTTAATATTCACTCACTTACGCCTTTCCCAAAGAGATTTTAATGCATAGACGCGCCTATCGTAAAGAAATTCTGATCTTTATCAATACACTCTGATATGGACATTTTCAGACTGTCTTCAGTTTTATACTGTTTAACCCGTAAAGACAGTTACGTGGCCAGAATGGACGTGGTCAGAGCGGATGAGGTCAGAGCTGACGGTGGCAACAGCGGACACGCGAGGGAAGCTGGGCGGGCAGAGCGTATGTTCTTGCACCTATTGAGTTGTTTTTTCCTAATAGTCATATATCATCTATTGTGCAGTTTCGACCCTTCATTATACAGTTACTCACCATTAATTTTTAAATATTTCTCTGAAAGTTTTTGTTTTATTACACATTTCGCTTTTATTTGACCATTCGCACTACAATATCTAAACAATTTATATAAATAATTAAATTTGATTGGCGAAATCATATTTATCGCGCTGAATTCGAATAATCAGTGAAAAACAGAAGCTTCTGTAAAAACCCGTATCTGCTTTAAAGGATTTTGCCACTTAAAATACTGTTTTAAATTATATTTGTGATTTTTAAAAGCATTTATTTACTTATTTATGTGCACCCTTTATCTGTTCTAATATGGGGTAAAAATGTGTCCGCTCTGACCACGAAATCTTACGTGTCCACTCTGACCACGTCCGCTTTAACCACACCCTCTTAATGACTGCTCTAAATGTTAATAAAAAGTAAGTTGGTTGGCAAAAGTTTCGGTGAATAAGCTGGATGCTGCAAAATTTCATAAAATAGTTCATTTATTTTTGCAATTGTTTTGTATGACTTACGGCCGAGTGTTGTTGTTAAGTATCGGGCCATGCCGATTAACAAGTGGTGAGTGTATAATTTTCAATTTTTATGTATTTCATCAATGTACTTGAAGTATAATAGATACAGATTCAATTTCGCCTATGCTTTCAGATCGTCATTTTTCACAAATGTTTTGGGTTTTCCACATGGTTTAGTATGCAGGGAAAAATCTCCTGACCGAAATTTTTTAACCTAACGTTGCACTTTTTGATCATTCAGTATTCCCCTCCCCCCAAAAAAGGCTGGTTTATATATAGCGTGCAGATTTTGCAGTATTATTACCAAGTTTATATTCATAAAAAATTACTCGAATATCGGCTGAATTCATATCCTTACGAAATTCAGAACAAATAACGAAATGGAACACCTTTGAGAAATTTTTCATTGTTGAATGTGACACAGGCAACGGATAATACGACTATAAATGAGGTTATGCCAAAAACAAAAGCATAACGAAAAAGGGAGCAACGGGGGTAACGACCCCCGAAACCCCCTCATTGCGGGGGGCCAGGTTCTAGGGGGCCCAAAAATCTGACTGCCCCAAATATTTTAATTTGGGAGGTCAGGTTTGGAAAAAAAATTTAACAAAAAAGGAAGCTAATGTTATCCGCTACGTCACTAGAGGGAAGCGTTCACATGTAATGAAAATCCGACCTTTTACATGTGTACCAAAGTAATAAATTATATCACAAAAAGTAATAACTTTTTTAAAACTCCTTTTTATATAATTTATGTTTGTAATACAAAGCATTTTTAACACACTTAACTCATGATGAAAAGTTAAAAATTAGGATATGTATGAAAAACACATAAATTTTTTCGAGTGTTAAATATATTGAATTCTTCTTCATTAACGTTTTTATAAATACGTTTTAAAAAGCCAAGTATTGTTACCCACGGGTTTGTAACGCCCGCAACAATGGTAACAATACTACTGAATGGTAACAATACTACTGAATCATTTGGGTTTAATAAGTCCTGTATCGGAGAAATTTGTGGCGAAAAATGTGGAGCAGAAAATAGACAAATAATTCTCATGTGGTTACAATTTCTATTTCACCAAATCAAATTTTTGAATTCTTTCCAAAAATTTTAACCCGCCTACTAAAACCCGGGTCAATTTTAAAAACATATTGCCCTATTATTTTAAGTGGGGAAATTTTAAGAAATTTTTTTAAAAACAAATCAAAAAAGGGTTTTTAAAATCAAAATTAGTTTAATTATATCAAATGTCCAAATTAAAAACACGACAAAATCGGAAAAACCCCTTGACGGAGTTTTTTTTGATATTTAAATAATTTTGAACCTAAAGTAATTTTTAACCTATTTCAGCTACCACAAACCCATTGTTTTTTTCTTTGAATACTTAATTCACAAAAATGTTGTTTTTTCCCAAAAAAAATTACTTTATAATCGACATATGAATGAATAATTTTATAGGACAATACTAATATCTCCTTGTTTTTTATTCACCGAACTAATCCCTCTGAAATTATACAAGAAAATTTGAAGTTATCACTTCTATCGTGTGGTCATAAGCACACACACTCTTTTTTATAAATGCTGACGTGGAAAAGAAGATGTCACCGTTTTTGCTGATTTTGAAACATACATTTTAATATGCTATAGTTTCTAAAAGTCCAATTTTACAAGAAGTCAGTATTTAAATAAAAAAGTTATATATTCTTTGAAACAATCTTTTCGAAACGTATAAACTGAAGTTGTATGTGTGCTCAGGAAATAAAATTAACGAACTTGGCAAAAACATCAACATCTTGTTTATATATTTCTTTCACCCCTGATAGATATTTTGGGAACTTTTCCAGCTCCGTTATAACAAGTCTTAAAGTATCTAGTCAAGAGTAAGAACTCACGAGGTTAACGAATTTGAGCAAAATGCGTAGAACCCCTACTTTAATAAAATTTACTTTCAGCTTTTGTTAGCACTAAAAAAGTTCTCTTTCATTTATTATTTGATTACTCTGTATTTGAATTTACTGAATTTTTTGTAAAATTCCTTATGAAAATGCTTTTTTAAATACGCACCAAAGAATATAGTTAATTTCTTTTCATTGAAATTTTACAATTTCAATACTTATTGCATTAAAAATCAATTGCGATCTAGCATTGCGGTCGTCATGCTTTATATATCAGAGCTTGTTTTAAAAGAAAATAAATACGCAATTTATATCAAACTACACAAGTAACTATATACAAATTACAACTAAATCATGGGAAAATGTGAAACCAGCTAGCTTGTTAAATATTAAAAAAATAACGATTTTTGCAATCAATTCAATATAAAGTTTCAAATGTTAATTGAAAAATGAAAAAGTAAAATGACGATCATACTTGATTATTCCTTTTTATAATTCAAAATAAAGGTAAGAAATAAACATAGAAACATGAAAATTTTGATTTAAAATCATTTTGCGCATTTATAGAACAATAAGAAAACTACTTGGCTATGAGCCACGTAATTTTTCACATGACTAAAACAACACCACAGAGCTGGCATCTCCTTCTCCTAAATGCCACACAACATCACGAAGTTCTGAACCTTTGCTTTTTATTTTAATGACAGAAATGAAATAAGATACGGAGTGGAAAAATAACATAAAAAACATCACCAAGCTTTACTTTTTCAATACATTTTCGTAACACGTTTAAAAATACTAAGAAATCTGAATTTGAAAACGAAAATAAAGGGGAAAAAAATAAATGGTCTACCCTTGAATTTTGCCTTGAAATAAAAATTCCTAAAGTACAGTAATTCATTAAAAAAGAAGCGCACAAAATATTCTCACAATTCATTAGTTTACCAAATGCAAATATTAAGAATATCGAGAAAGATATTTCCATTCCCTCCTACTATTCCTAGATGTCTGCATAGATAAAATTACATAATATTTTTTAGCTAAAATAGAAAATTATCATTCATCTCGGAGACCTCTTTCAGATAAACTCAAAAACTCAGTATCTTTCCTGGAATATCTAATATCTCTCTTTCATTTTAATACTGAAAGATATAAATCATTGCACTGCGTTTTATTTTTAACCACTGTAATCAATGTATTATACCTCTAGATTTCTAGCCTGAATTTATTGCACTTTTTTTTCCCATTTAGATAATAATTGTTAATTATATTATAAAATTAAGAGCAGTTTTAAAAAAGAGGTTTTGTTCCCCTCCTTAATTAGCTTCTTTAAAATATGTAAGCTGATAATCCAGTTTAATTTAATCAAGCGTGAAGAATTTCAAGAGTTTAATAAGTAGTTACCTCAATAAACAGATATCTATCTCATTTTAAACATAAAAAGTGTAATTCTTTATTTTAATTTTTTTACGATAATTACTATCAGAACTTCGTTTGGTCTATATCGTATTAAACTAAATGAAATTTGGAACATATCTCATTATATCACGTTTTACAACACATAATAAAATGGACGAAGGAATGCGACAGATTATGAGAAACAGCAACAATTAAAATTTTATTTTTATTCCTTTTTATAACAGTTTTTGAACTGAAATTTTAAATATAATTTCAAAGTGTTTCTGTTCTACCCTTTTAACCAAGTAAAGAAATAATTCTTGTAGAATAAATAAAAATTTAAGTAACGCATCAAATTATTCATTCCTTTGTTATTAATTTAATCACATTAAATTTGAAATATTTTTGCTTTACTTGTAAATAATATTATTCCAAAATGTGATTATATATACCATTAATAAGGCAGGTATTTAATTAGTTTCCATAAATAATACTTGGAAACAGAAAATTTAAAAGTATCTTTTCTAAAAAAAATATATTTAAATCCACTGAATTTCGTGAAACTCTGTACCAAATACATAAAGTATTAGTGTATTAGCAGGAAAAAAAGCAGAATTAAACGATAGAGAAAAAAAAAAATATGATTATATCTACCGCACTTCATTAAGTTACAAAATAAATAAACATTGTACTTTTTCCCCGTCAGAAATAAAATAAATTTCGATATGTAAAACAAATTAATACAATAAAATGAATTTAAAAGGAAAATATTTTTTACTTTAAAACCAAAAATAAATGTAAAAATAAACACTAAAAAAAATGAAAAAATCATTCATAACATTTTTTTTACCTTTACGATAGCCTTGGCTTGAACACCCAATTTTAATTAAAAAACCCTTAAGGGTCCGCAAAAAAAGTTTTTGCTTCTAATGTTTCCCATTTTTTAAATTTAATGATCACTGTTTTCAATAAAACACTTCGATTTTCAATGTTGGTTTATTGCGATTGCCTCCCGATCTCACTTTTTATACTCCATTTTTTGGTTTTTTTTGTTTACTTTTTTTTTTGATGGGGGGGCAACGTATCACCAGGGGGAACCGGGGCTGAAAATTTGGTGTTTCCCGGTTGGTGGATCCATCCTGTCGCCAAATACGCGCCAAGAATACTCATTTCTATTTTTTCCTTCGATTTTTTAAAGATCAGTGACATCAACATTTTAGTAAACACATTTCAGTTTTGAGAAAGATGTTCACTCACAGAAAAATTTTAAAAAATTATTTTAAAATTTAAAATTTTTGGGAAAAAATTTTAGTTTCTAAGAATTTTGGGAATAGAATCCATGAAAAATTTTAAAAGCAATTTTTTCTTTAAAAATTTTAAGTTGTTCCCTTTGTTTAATGATGGGAACAAAAAAAAGTTGTATTTGTATTATATATATTTCAAGTTTAATAATAATAGAATTTCTAATTAATAATTTTTATTTTTACGAAAATACATTAAATTAAGCGAAATCTTTCAATCGGTTAGTTTTTCCTTTGATTATTATGTAATTTAACCGTATCTGAAATATTAGATTTAGAAAAATTATTTATTTCTTAATCTTAAAATTTTTCTTTCATTTCGTAAGCAATGATTTTATGATATTTTTTTTACATCGTTATAACGTGCAACAAATTTTTGTAAGGAATATTTCTATTCCCTTCGACTTATAAAATAAAAGAATAAAATCGATTTGAAGCACACAAGGTCTGTTTATTCTCTGAATGATATTCGTTATTAATCGTTTTGAGTGGAAAAACCAAAAGAAAGAAAAATCTAAAATAATCAATGTAAAATTATATCATTTATTACAAATTCTATATTTTTCCCATTATTTTTTTTTTGAATTTTCTTAAATTTTGGGGGAAAACATATTTTGTCAACTTTTAGCTTATTTTTGACTAATTATTTTTATCTACTCATATTAAAAATTACTTTTAATATTAAATCAAATTTTAATTTTGAAGAAATATTAGCTCTTTTATTTTATACTTAAACTATTGATACTATATGTGGGGTGATTTTATTTTATAGTAAGTTTAAAAAGAGGGGCTAGCTGCGTTGCCCTTTTGCAGAAACGGCATAAAAAATTTTTTAAATTTGGGGTCTTTTTTTTCACGATCACACAAACAATCATCATTAGAATAGTTTTAACCCAATTTCCCTTTCAAACCTTATATAAATAATGATTTCAAAAAAAGTTTTGAATACAATCTCTTGGCATAAATTTTTAAATTTTTATTTTTAAGCCCTGCTTAAAAATTAAGTTTTTTTTAAAAATTTATTTTCCCGAAACACACATATTCCACACTGTTATACATATAAACGCAATTTAAGGTATCCGACTAGGTTCGGAACCGTGATTTTGCAAAAGCGTTTATAGGATAATATTTATATTTAGTGTCACTTAGATTGAAAATGTATATAAAATTTTTTTTGGGAATATTTTTAAAAAAAAATTTATTTAAAAAGTACAATTTTTTTGAAAAAAAATAAACAAAAAAATTTTCCCCTTTTTTAAAAATATTCCCCTTTTTGTAAAAAATTTTCTATTAAAAATAATATTTTTGTTTTAAAAGCCCCAACCTTCCTCTGTAAAAACCCCAAAATAAATTTTTGAAATATATCCCTTTTAGAAGGGGGTTTTAATCCCAATTTTACAACAACAGGGGAAAAAATTTTAAGAAAAAACGCCGATAATTATTTCAATTTTGTAACCCAAAAATAATATAAATTTTTTTAAAAAAAAATAGTTCAACTCTTGAAAAGTTTTCCCTTTTATATAAGAAAAAATATTTTTTTTTAGAAAACTTTTTTTTAAAAAAGGGGAAAAAAAATTTTAAAAAAAGGTTATTCTAATTTAAATTTTTTTGCCAAAATATTGTATTTAAATAAAAATTTTTTTCAAAATTCTAAAACAAATTTATACATGTTTTAAATCTAAGTGACAAAAAATTTGAAATTATAAACCATTTTGTTTTTTTAAAAATCAGGGTTTCCCGAACTAGTCGGATACCCAAAGAATTAAATATGGTTTTTTTTTTCCCAAATTTAACCTTAATCTTCCTTTGTTTAATCGTTTTAGAAAAGGATTCTCCCTTTCTATAAAAATTTATAGTTAGAAGAATTTTCCCAGATTCTCCCAAAGTATCGTATCACAGAAAAAAAAAAAAAAAGCATATATTGTTTTACAAAAACCTTTTTTTTCCCCTTTTTAAAATTTTATTGTAATTGTTCTTAGCTGCTTGTATTTATTATATTAAAAAAAATTAAACAAGAAACTGATACTTTCCCAATTATAATTATAGGAATTATAAAATTTTCCCCAACATTTAAAAAAGAATATCTCAATGAAATAAAAACCTTTTCACCCCCTTTTTTCTCAGTGGGTAAGCAAAAAAAGTTGAACCCAAAAGGGGTGATATGGGGGCAAATTTTGGCGCCCCATCCTTAAACCCGGGTTGGTTGAAAAAAGGGGGTGTGTAACAACTCTTAACCAATCAATATAAAGTTCAAATAACAGTGCTACATAAATAATAATAGGGGTTTGCAGTTATAGATACATGGTTCAAAATATTGACATGAAGATCAATTTTTTTATTTGTGAAAAAAAGTACTTTTTTTCTGCAAGAAACACAAACTATGATAAGAGAGTGTGAGATAAGTGTAAATAAATGGATCATTATCACTCTCTTTCATTCCCCCCGAAAGGGGGCATAAAACTTTAAAGGGTTGTTTTTTGTCCAAAGGATTTTTGTGAACCCCCTCATTTATCTGTTCATTGTTTCGATTCGATAATTTTTACTTATCTCAAAATCTTTAATGTTGCTCATATTTCTTCTCATTTCTTTGAGCTTCAAATTATATATTTAATGAAAATTTACTAGCTACAATCTCCCACATTAATCAAAAAATATATAGGTTTTTGGAATTTTATTTTTTATTTGTGTATATCCAGTGGCGGGAACCCGGGGAATACTAGGGGCCCCCCCGCAAACTCAGGTTTTTGGGGTCCAAGTCCTACAAAGCGTCAGTCAAACTTTTGGGCTTTCCCAGAGTCCCCTGCCCCCCCCCCCCCGAAAAGCGGGGGTGTACGACCCAAATTTTATATCGGGGGCGCATACAATAATTTTTTAAGGGCTCAGTTCACCATTCTCGTATCATACCCCAACACGCCGCCAAATATGTTCTTTTAATTTTATCGATTGTCGGGAACAAAAAACAGTGAAAAATAAATTACTAAATAAATGATTAGCATTAACTAATAAAATTAATGATAATTAATTATTTTACGTACCCAAATAAAGGGGTTTTAACCAATCGAAAAAAAAAACTAGGGGCTGAAGGGGGGGTTGGGCCCCCCGGAAACCCCTTTTAAAGCGCCACTGGTGCGTATGTATGTGTGTGTAAAACACATGTGTGTATATGTGTTTGTGTGTACATATATATGTGTGGGTGTATATATGTGTGTATATGTCTATACAGTAGCACACACAAAAATTTTTCAAAGGTGGGGGGGGACCAGGGTCCAAAGTCCACCATTTTGGTATTCATGCTCAATAAGGCGCCCCAAAATATTCTTCGATTTTGTCGATTTTGGGAACAAAAAATACAAAATTAATTATTGAATAAATAATTTCAAACAACTAATAAAATTAAATTTTAAAAACAAACCCTAATTAAATTTTTAAGTAATATATTCAGAGGATTTTAATCAAAGAAAAAAAAGAAGGCTATGAAAATTTTCCCGGGCCCTAGGACATTCCCTATTGTGTGCGCCACACTGTGTATATATATGTTTGTGTGTTATGTATTTGTGTGAGAGAGTATTTATGCATATATTTCTACATGTTTTTTTTAAAAATGATCTAGTTTAAAGTGAGATATAGTAATATTTCTATAAAATGATTGCCTTAAAGCAAGGGGGCGAAATTTTTTGGCAGGCCCCCCCCTTAAGCGGAAAGGTTTTTTGGAGGGGGCAACTTTTTAAAAAATTAAAAATTTATCAATTAACTTTTCTCTTAAAAAAAATTAAATTATGTCATAAAAATCAATAAATATACGTTAAATGAAATAGTGGCAGTTTTATTCAATTTACTTTTTTGTGCTAATTTTATATCTATAGCTGTAATTATTTAATTTAATTATTTTTTATTAATAGCTGTAATCTTTACTGTAATTATTTAATCTGCCACTATTTAATTTAAGAATCAGTTCAAGACTTGTATCCATATTTACTTTTGCTTTTATCTTTAAGAAAAAACTTTTTTTCCCCGAAAATTTTACAAAAAATAAGGGAAAATTTAAATTGGCCCATTTTCCCAAAAAAATTTTTTCCCCCTTTTTTTTAAAAATCTTCCCTATTTTTCAAAAATAAAAATTTCATTTTTGTATTTAGTCAACCCCTTGTTTGAAAATTTAAAATTTTTTGAAATATTAAAAAAAAATTTTTTGTGGCCCCTAAATTTTTTTAAAAAAACAAAAGAAAAAAATTTTGGAAAAAAGCCAAAAATTATTTTCAAAAAATTGGTTTTTAAACCCTGGGTTTTAAAAATAATATTGAATTTTTTTTTTAAAAAAAAATTTTTGAAAAACCCCCATAAATTTCTTTTAATTAAAAAATATTAATTTTTAAAAAATTTTTTAAAATTTTAAAAGGGAAGGTAAAAGGTTTTTGGATAATTTTTTCCCAAAAGGTATTTTAAAAATTTTAAAATTTTTTGCCAAAAATTTTTTTAAAAAAATTTTTTAAAAAGTTTCAATTTTTTAAATGACAAATTTTTCTAAATATCCTTAAAATTTTCCCTTTTTTGCCTTTTTTTAAAAAACACGGTTCCCAACGTAGTCGGATACCTTAAAATATTTTAAAAAAGAAAAAAAAAAGGTATAATTTTTTGAAATTTTGAAAACGCTGAATTATAAACATATGTATGAATTATAACGTTGCAAATTTTTATGTAAACTAAGATATTTTTCTGTTTTCAAATGGGCTCCGCGTTTAGTTCAAACTCTCGTCCATTTGGCCCGGGGAACTTTTAAAACCCTTGGGTAGGGTTTTTTTAAAATAAAAAAAACTAAAGAAGGTTTTTACCTTTTATATCATTGCTAATAGTGAACTAACTATTTTTGTGCGCATGTTTCATTTTCTGTTTACTGTAAATTTTTTTTTAAAGATATATCTATTGGGATCCCTCCTACTTTAAATCATTAAATGTTTAAATTTTCATGTATCAAAATGTCAGTCAACACTTTCACTTGTGCGTCCTCAAAAATTTATCGTTTCTGCTGTCAGCACCTGCCAATATTGTAATCTATCTGCAATGTACTTGTAAAAGTTCGTCATCAATATTGGACGTTTCTAAGGAGATAGGAAACGTTGACCTTCATTTTTATTCCGTGAAACCCAAATTTTTGCATAAATACATTACATTTTTTTAATTAAAGAAATGAAAAGAGAGTATTTTCGCTTTTTCCTTAAAGGTTAATTTTTTTTTTTCTGATTCAAAATCCCAAAAAGAGATTTTTTAAGAAAATTTATGGTAATTCTTTTTTAAATGAATTTCTCATTTTAATTTTTGATAACTTATATATGTAACTTTTAAATCTGAAATATCAATTCACGGTTTTTTGTACCACTTAACTTTACCCAAAATAAAAAAACGAATTTTTTTAAGGGGAAAATTTAGGGGTAAAATGCGTTTTAAAAATTTGTTTTATAAAATTGAGAAAGCGTTGATTTGATAGAAATTATACAATTTATAAGTACTTGTGAGACAATCGATTCTATTTCATTAGGAAAGGCATTCTCACAGTTCCTGTATAGTTCTGAAAGAGGGTTTTTGAGTTGCAATTTCTTGAGATCATCCCAAATATGCTGTGTAGAGTGAAGATCTGAAGATCTAGTTGGCCACACAATCCATCAAAAAATTTTCTTTTTCTTTAAATTCGTTAATGGACCAGGGACAAGTTGCCATTCAAAATTAAAACCCCTACAGTCCTAAAAAGGGGAACAAAAAAGAACTTTAGATAACCCCGAATTTTTTTGGTTTTTTTATGCCCCCCGCTTGAGGGGTTGACCCGGCCGGCTTCAACTGCCGGGGCTCGATTTTTCTGTTCTGCTTGGGTTGAGCCCCATATAGGTAACTATACGTTTCTCGGCTTCATACCACCCCAAATTTTTGGGGGAACACCGAAAGGGCGGGGAAGGGTTCCCCATCACTTTATAAGAACTTTTTCGTCGATGTCCCCCACCCCGTACATTTGAAAACAACTATCTCTTCTGGGACTCAAAACGGTCCACCTCACAGTCAGCGTACAACCAAAACCGGGGGTATCAACCTATTTTTTTTTGGGGCCTTTGAGACCATTTACGGGGGCCGCATAATATAAAAACCCAGTAGCGCAAACAAATTTTTCCAATTGTCGGGGTAAAAAAGTTAAATTTTGGGTTTTTATGCTCCAGGGCGCAAAAAAAGGGGGGGTCCTTGCCCCCAAACCCTTTTTTTTTTTCCGATTGATTATAATTAAAAATATATAGTACGTAAAACTTAATAATTTTTTGTTTTTTGATTAATTTTTTAAATAATCAATTATTTATTCAAAAATTAGTTTTTTTATGTTTTTTTCCCCAAAAATCGAAAAAATCAAAGCATATAAAGAATGGTGAACTTTCGACCCCGCCCCCTTTTTCCCCTTGAAAATTCCTGTGTCCCTACTTTTGCCCCAATCCCCCAACTATTTTTTATTTTTTTGTTTTCCCGGAAAAAAAAACAATACAAAAAAAATTAGAAAAAAATTTAGCATTAAATAATAAAATTAATTATTTAACAAATACAAAATTAAATTTTACGTAATATATAAAAGGATTATACCCAATCGAAAAAATTAAGGTCTATGGGGGTGTCCCCCTGGGACACCGTTGCCCCTGTGTTAGCTATTTCCGGGCCCCAACATGAGGTTTAAAGGGTAGATAACATTGGGGAAATTTAGAATATGGAAAATTTATAAAAAAAAATTAAAACTCCTGTTTTTTATTTTTAAAAATTTTTATTTAATTTTGTCACTAACACTTAATTACAAAAGAAACACTCCCCCCAATTTTTTCATCAGTAAACGGTTCCATAGTTCCCAAAAATATAACAAAAATTTTGAGGATTTTTTTTCACTGTGACATTACCCTGACGAAACACTTTGTTGCTGTTATAAAAAAAATATTCAATAAAGTATTTATCACCTCTTTAAAGGGAAAAATATCATTAAATAAATTTTTTTTTATTGGTATTTTTTTAAAAACAGTCTTGCGACAAATGAAACAAGTACTATCCTGTTTGTATTCCACTAAAAAAAAACCCCCAAAACATTCGAATATTTTCCTTGGGAGGTATTAAGATTGTCAAAAAATTTGTTCCCCCAAAATTGTCGCCACGTTGTCTTTCTCCCTAACCGTAACCTTTTCAAATAGAAAAAAAATATCAATTCGCACCGTACAATCGACAGCAAAAATATATTTTTTCGGTGTCAAAGAATTTTTTAACCCAAATTTTTTATACATTGTTTTTAAAAATTTTTTGAGCAATGGGGCATGACCGGGGCCCCTCAAAAGGGGTTTTGGGGGGCCGCAGGTTGAATATCGCTGCACTTTCCTCTTGGGGCAACTGGGAAATTTTTAACGTTTAACAAATATTTCAACAGTCTGTCATTGAAACAACTGAAGGACATTAAAATACGCCATTCCACACTTGTACGTGGCTGCTGTTGAATTGGAGACAAACTTAAGTTAATTGTTGCCGAGAACTTAAGGGATTTGGATCTACCGTGCAAAATATCGTTGAAATGTTTCTGTAGTTTCGATTGGATTAGACTGATAATATTTGGAGTAATTATCTAATATTAATCTATAGGAATTAATAGTTTCTCTGAACTTCGCGATAAACAGAACTCTCTTTAAAATTAAGTTTTCTTTCATCCAAAAAGTCAGCATAGTTCCTATCGATTTTTTGCGTGGAAACCCAAAATAAAGCTTTTTTGGTTGTTTTTTTCCCCCTGATCCAAATTATTTGCTTTTAAAAAAAATTTTGTGATCTATACATAAAAATTTAAAGGAAGATTGATTTTCGATGAATTTCATAACATTGGTTCCTATTTTTCTCCTCCACCTAAAAAAACTTAAAAAAAGAAAAATTTTAAATTGAGTTACCCAAAGACAGGGACAAGGTATTTATGTTGGGGCACTAAGTAAAAAAAAATAAATAGATAAGTCATTGTTGCAATTCAAAACACAAACCCCATTATAATTTAGATTTTTTTGTTATTAAA
>BMAV01021631.1:3358-14650 GCA_019973955.1 Trichonephila inaurata madagascariensis
GAGTATACTGAATTACATTTGTAGATTTTTCTGTTCCGTAATTTGGCATCCTTAACATTTTCAAGGCAGAAATGCGTCTGATAGTTGATTTTGAACTGAATTAGTTTTAAAACCTTAGTAAAAATCTAGTATGCTTTATATTAGGTTGGGGAAAAAGAAATCCATTATTATTTTTGCATGAAAATCAAGGCTTTATTTAACATGCTTCCGATTGTCCGATTTGGGTCAAATATACACCGTTTTGTTGTATAATTTGTTGCCAGTTTAAAGGTAGTTTCATGATGCCTATCTCATAGAATTCTTGGTCCTTATTGGCGAAAACATCTAGTGATAGATTTTCACAATCTTCTCTTGATCCCAATTTCTTATCACTCAGGAAGTTTTGCGATGCGAGAAAAAGATGGTAATCCCTTGGTGTCAGGTCTGGACTATATGGTGGATGCATTACAACTTCCCAACCAAGCTCCCAGAGGTTCTGGCGAGTCACTACAGAAGTGTGTGGCCTAGCGTTGTCCTCATGGAACACTTCTTCTGTTGGCCAATTCTGGTCAATCGCTAGCTTCAAACGGTCCAGTTGTTGACAGTAGAGATCTGAATTTAATGTTTGGCCATACGGAAGCAACTCCTAATAAATTATTCCTTTCCAGTTCCACCAAATACACAGTAGAACCTTCCTGGCCGTTAGTCCTAGTTTGGCCACCGTTTGAGCTGCTTCGCCGCTCTTTGACCACGATCGTTTTCACACAATATTGTAGTATGTGACCCATTTCTCATCCCCAGTCACCATCCAATTAAGAAATGGGTCGATTTCATTCCGTTTGGCCAAGGCTTCGCAGATGGAAAATAGATCCATCATGTTTTTTGGTGTTAGTTGGTGTGGCACCCAAACATGGAGCTTCTTTTTGAATCCAACTTTGCGCAAATGGCTTAAAACTGTTTTATGGTAGATCTTTAGCTCCTGGGCGATGCTACGAGTTCTAACATGCCGGTCAACTTCGATTATTTCTGTGATTTTATCGACACTTTCGACGACGGGCCTGCCTGTGCGAGGTGCATTTTAACATCAAAAATACCTGAACGGAATCGACGAAACCAAAATTTCACGTAATTAGCTGTTACAGCATTGGGACCATAAACACCATTCACAATTTCAGCCACCTGGCTTGCATTTTCGCCTTCATCAAAGAAAAACTGTAAATAGAACCCCCCGAATTTTCTCTTTGCTGACTTCCATTTTTAATACCCTGTTACAACTGAATGGACCAAACAAAAACATGCAAAATAATTTTTTTGGTGTGAAATGTCATCTTGACAACGAGCATAAATTTGAAATTGTTTGATCGATACTTCACGAGATATCGACTTTACAGCCAACTACCGAAAAAATAATGGATTTCTTTTTCTCCAACCTAATATTAAACTTTTCTCGTCATAGGTTGATTCTCCTTCCACCAATTCTTCATTCTCATACCAACATAGCTTCCCCATATTACGAATGAATAGGCACACTTTTTATAGTATACAGTCGGACCTCTATATAACAAAGTCGGTAAATCACGAAAAAAAAGTTCGCTATATGGAAAATTCGTTATATATAGGTTCATTTTTCAATTTTCTTTATGAACCATACAAAACAAATTTTAAATTCATTATCACTATATATTAAAAAAAGTAGTTATTCACCTTTTTGTAAATGAATATCTATTTATTTTATATATCTTACCTATTAAAAAAAGGGAAGAAAGAAAAACCGCAAGGAACTTTTCTTGACGCCTTTATCCACTTCCTGAAGAATTAAATTTTTTTCTTTGGTGCTCAGTCACTTACTATTTGACATTTTCGAGCTACAAGTTACCAGTACGACTGATCAACACTACAAATAAATGGAGACTAGTTCGAGGACACGAGACAACTCCACTGTGGGTGAAGATGTTTTCAGGAAACTGAACAATGGGGTTAAAGGTTGAACTTCTTGGAAGAAACGCCGAGAATTCTATTGCTCTCAGTGTGTTAGGCACCTAATAAAACCAGTTAAAGATTTATGACCACCATAACATGTGTTAAAAGAGAAAATAACTTAAAATGTCCAAAAATACTTTAAAAATATGTTGAAAAAAAATTGAATCACAAGAAAAAAATTCGTTATATATAAAATGTACTTCACTATTGGGAGGTTATTTTACGAAGAAAATCATGAAATGTTCTTGGTTCCAGGAAATAGAAAAATTCGCAACATAGAAGTTTGTAATTTGGAGGTTCGATTGTATTCTTCTTTCTATTATTTTTATTCTTTTTCCCACTATAGTACAGTGTGTAATTTGTGTGTGAGTGATAAATTTCATGCAGATTAATTCATTATATTGCGGTTTGGAAAGATTGCTGAAAAATTTTTATCACTAAAATAATATTGCCAAAATGAATGGTGCTGGCCACTTTCTATTTTGAAAATCTTTCTAAGTTCAGAATTTTTTTCGTGCACCTTTAAATATTAATTGTAATCTTTAATAAGTAGAAAGTAATTTTGAAATTTTTATAAACTTAAGTAACGAAATTTTTGAATTTAATTATTTTTTGCAGCAATGGGTAATTAGAAAGCAATTCACAGGTACTCTTTAATTCTCAAAAATAGGATATTAGTGTTCGAGAGAGAGAGAGAGAACCGAGTGTTCCTCACCTGTATCATATCTTATCATTGGTCAAGGTCAATCGCTATGATTAATGTGTTCGACTATACAAATTCGATCGCCCAGAAAGGGACTAGTGGCACCACAGATATAATTTACCTTAGGTTTTTATGATAGTCTCATTGCGTGTACATCGGTAAATCTTGCTATCTGATTCACGTCTCATGATTCACTCTTTTTTAAAGTTATTATATAGAACAACCTTGCTCGATCCATTCAAGACATGATTTAGGTCTCGACTCATCGAATGTTGCCGATGTCATGGAGTGAGTTCGAACGGTCAGGTTTTCTTGATGACGACTCTTTTCTAAGTACAGAAGAACGAATTTATAGAAAAGAAAGGTACATTGAAGAAAATGGGCAAACAGAGAAAAAAAATTACATTGAATCGTTTTTGAATTATTCAATGTCATTGGAAGATTATGTGAATTGATTGAGGAAATTAATTTGTACGAAAAAAGACTTTTGAGAAGGCTAAAATTAAAAGAGATATTCTGCTTCATGACATTATGTATGAAAGAAAAAATTGGTGTAAAAATTTTGGCAGATTTTCTAGTTATTTTTTTTTTTTGCATCGTGTAAACATTTAGCAATAAAAGTATTCCTTTAATTTTACTTTTCGCTCTTTAATAAATTTTTTTCGTTAACTCTGAGTAACTATACAAATATTCTTAATTTAGCAAAATTTGATCGGTGGGAATAATTTATTTTGCTATAAAAGTGACCTTTCACTCAGTGCGGATTCATTTAACGCGGTACTTTTCTAAGAGCCATTTAACAGTACTCAGTTAGGTAATCCTGTATTTGTTTTTGTACAATTACTAAAGAAGTAATTGTGTGATTGAGGACTTGTTCAATTTCAAATTATCTACAATAATTTATTATTTAAATAGCTTGTTGCAAAAAAAAAAAAAAAACGTGATTTTTAAACATTTTTTAAAAATAAAATATTTTATTTTATTTATTTACACTGTAACTACCCAGTCTTCTTTTTTTTATTATATGAGCAATATAATTTTTGTTTAAGTTAGAAGTTTTAAAATGTCTTTCAAGACAAAGAAGTGTCTATTTAGTATTTAATCTATCCCTTACTTTGCGCCTAGTTTTATTTTAACTAATAGAGAAATTTAGTGAGAAATTCTCTTATGTCATTATTTCAGAATTATGATAGCACCAATATTATTCATTTACTTCAGTACGTAAACATAATATTTATTGTCTTAAATTTCCGTGATTTTCTGTAACTTGGAAGGAATGGTATAAAAATGTATGCCTTTTCGTGAAAGAAGTATAACCATAATATGATAAAAAGCCCCCATTTTACAAAAATTTTAGTCTGTTTTTCCTTTTTATAAAAAGATTTTTGGACGACGCATGGATTTTATGATATTTTGGATTAAGGAACTTGTTTGTGTGTGTAGATTAGGAAAATGATCTAAGAGTAGAGAATCTTGACATTCCATGGAATTTTAAGAAGTCTTTTGAGATCAAGCATGAATTCGATTAAATAAAAGGAAAATAGTAAAAAAAAATTAATTTAATATTAATAATTATAAGGTATTAATTAGTCAAGTTCTATTGTCGTTATTTATAAAGGTATTTCATGTTCAGCATCCAGTTTATTTCTGTATTTTGTTGTTCCGACACATGGTGAAAACTACTTTTCTGTTGTAACAAAGGGCAATCAGGCTTTTTGTAGCTTTAGCAAAAATTTGAAAAAGGGTTCCGCGTAAATTTTTAACCAAAAAATCACGAAGATCTTTTTTGTTTGTATGTGGATTTTAACATAGAATCTGTTGATGTTTCAATCAGTTGTTTCTGATCTACCAGTGATAAATCGTGATTTTTACTGAAATGTAAAAATTGATTTTTAATCCAGTAATGGGATATTCTTCTTATGATGAAATAAGTAATTCTTGATAGTTGATTTGGATTGTAAAATATGCTCCTGAATCTTTCAGTCTTTTATAAAAATTAAAATTTTGGCGTCTTGATTAAACAAATAATGATCACTTGCGGAATCCCTGTCGAAGTTCCAGGAAACCCTAGGTTTTCTCGGAACCTAGGTTAAAGACCTATGTCGTAGGCATATAAAAACAGTATATACTAAGTAAGGATAATTAAATGAGATCTAAAATTAAATTCCCTATATACAACTTAACTTTTATTTTCCGTTACATCTTCAAGTCTTAAATTAAACACCCAATTATATTTCTCCTAACAGATGGTCCACACAGAACACTTCTAATCCCAGATCATTGTTTTTTATAGTTCCATATGTCATCCTTAACTTTCAAGTATAACACATAACAAAAAAGGGAACAGTTCTGGATAAGTAGAAAAGCCACTTAGACTTCATTTGGCGTCCTTTTTCTCTCAGCGACAGACGTATAGATTGCTCGCTGAATAAAACTGTTTTTAAAAAGCTTGTTATATATTGACTTGAAACATCACATATGTATGTATGTATGTGTGTGTGTGTGTGTGTATGTATGTATGTACTCACGCACGCACGAACGTACGTACGTATGTACGTACGCATGCATGCATGCATGTATGTATGCATGTATGTATGTATGTTGAGTGAGGATCGTTTTGAAGCTTATATAATTGTTTGTCCTGATTATATGCTCTTAAGGACAAACCGTCCGGAAGTATGATTTATCGAGTTTTACGTTTTATTGCATTGTGCCTAATTTTCATCTAAATGTTCATGCTATTCATTTTTTGTTATATTTTTCAATTGTTATTTGTTAATTTAATTTTTGAACGTCAAAGTATTATGAATGTGTGTATAAGTATACTATTTAAAGTGAAAATTATAGTATTAAAATAAAATTAAGGTTATTAATTTATTTTAACTTAATTTATTATTGCTTGTTAATTAAATCACGTAAGTTTGTAACCCTGGATTGATAAATATTGGAGTGGATGCAATTAGTTTGTTTGCAGTTGTAATCACTGGATTAATAAAAATCAAAAAAAATTCGAAATAGTTCTTTTATTTCTGTTCTTGAATCCAAACCACTCATACAGCTTTTCCTGTTCTTTCGTTATATTGTTCTTCTATTTGAGTCTTTCGATCGGTTCTGCTGTAATGATATGAATAGCTCTCGTTTCTCTTTCTGTCGTTTAATTCTACGCCTGATCGGATCCCCCATCTCTATCAATGCTGCACATCAAGCATGGAAAAGAGGATGGAGAGGATCTGACCAGTGTTTTCCCGTCTCTGTTGTGATTTAGTCTGGAAAATCGAATCAAATTGGATTCATTTTTTTCCCCTTCGAGTTCTTTAATTTATTTTTGTTGAATGTTATCCGTAGCCTATATTTTTATCTGACTCGAAGATTTGCGTAACACAACCAAAATATCTCGTAGTTTGAATCATGGATGCCATTGTCTCTCTGGTTTGCATCTTACCACTATTTTTTAAATTTGTTTAGTTCCATTAACGAATAATTGATAATAACATTATTATAATTATTTTCGGTCATAAAGCTTTTTTGTTCCACCTGACTTAGATTCTGTTACTATTATTACTGTTCACCTTCCTCCAAGCTTACATAAATGTTTATTTTTACAATAAATAATAAACATTTTATACAAACTAATCAAAATTATGCTCTCTGAAGTTTCAGTGCCACTCACATAGAAACCCATGAATTTATATAATACAAATACCAGAATTAAAAATAAATATTTTTTTATAAACAAATTCTAACCAACCACCTTAGTTCAATTTTTTTTCTCTCTCGTAGCCATTTATATAGCTGATTTTTTTTATTATTATTTTTAAAAAGACATTTTACTAATATTGCAATTGTTTTCTTCTTGATCTCTAAATTTTGCCACGAGTCTCTATATCCTTCATTCCTCGATGCTTGCATTTTAATATTCAATTTTAATATCCATGTCTCCCCCCCTTTCATTCTCAAAATATCTCTTCAAATTAAGTGACAATTTAATGTGCTATGTCACCAGTGTTAGAGAGAATATTTTAATTGCTCCACAGTTGTGAAATTTGAAATAAACTAGAAACTTCGACAATAGTTTAGCTTATGTATATGGTAATAAAATCAGTGAATTTTAGTCTTTGACTCTCGTACATTATGATAATCAGTCTTATTTATTAGTCTAAAAAACACATTTGAAAATATAAAGGCAAAACATATTGGTGTTAAATGAGTTTACAAGAAAATAAAATGACGAGGTAAAATTTCACTAAGGTTTCTTAATAGTAAAACTAAATCTCATATTTTTTTTTGACAAAATTTTTATTGTAAATTGCATATAAAATATATACTAATGCTTTATTGTTGTTGTTAAGCATTTTTGTGACCGATGCGGTCGATTTGTATATTTTATCTACGTTGTATTAATAACTAGTGATTGCATCAAACTAGTGTCAATGCATCAAAAATCTTAAGAGTGGAAAAATGTTTTAAAACAAGAATTTCTCCAAGCAAGTTTAAAGTTGCAACAGAATGTTGATATATTTTATCTGTTTATTATTGTAAGATTACATTCCATGGATCGCGTTAGTCGGGTTGGAACTATCCATCTCGTTATCTAAACGTGACTCAGAATTTAGTAGGCGTTTTGATGTCCGAAAAAAATTAGTAAACAAAACCAAGTAATTAATCGAATTTAAAAAAAAAACGAGTTTTATTTTTTAGTGTAATTGAGTGAGTAATAATTATATCAGTGAGTATAATTTTTGAAATATATATACACTTATAATTATAAGTACTTTACAAACATTTTTACCGTCTTTCCTGTGATCTATACTTTATGTTATTTCGATAAATACATTTATGTTCTGAACATTGCAATCTGTATAAAATGTTATCGTTGTCTATAAAAACTACATCTTAATTTCGATAAAAATAATATAAATATTTTCTTATTATTTTCTGTATATATATATATAAAGACTTATTTTAGGTTCTTCGAATTTTGCAATGTGTTTATTAAGCGTTAACATCTATTTACCAATATAAAACGACCTTTGTTCCACAATAAAGTGTGCACTACAGAAAAGAATTTTGTCTTACGAAACTTATTATTACATTTCTATTTATCACTCAAAGATATGTGTGAGTGGTATTTTGTTGTCTACTTTAGAGGGTAAATTAGGGCTGTGTTTGTGCTGGGTCCTAGATACAGCGTATCTAAACCACACCAGAATGAGTTCCTTTTTCCAGGCTAGCGATATATCCCTTTCGTTCCATTTAATTTCATAAGAGGCATTTGAACTTGAACATGGTTAGTATATGTTAACAGTTTAATTTTATTGAAATGTTAATTAATTTCTTAATGTTATAAACTTATCAGAATTGATTCTTAGTAGTATTAATGGGTCAAGTGTTGGCTTTATTGTTCTATTTAACTTTGTATTTAAGTAAATCTTTTAATATATATCTTTCACACACACACTTCATGTGATAATTTATTTTATTATCATTGTTATTTAAGATTTAACAGGGACATGTATATGTGAATAATATACATTTAAAAGACAAATTAACAAAATGTGAGTAAAAAGCCAAAAGAATTAAAAGAAGCAATAATAATAATTCTGAGAAATATATTAAGTATAGATTTTTTTTAAATCAATAACTTCTATTTACATTAAGCACAGTAAATTAGTTTGATTCAATGGTATTGGATGCACCTTTTAAATATGGTAAACATTACGAAAATAATGGTGAAACCAGTAATTAAGCTGAAAAAGCTTTAAAATAATTTTTTAAGCATTAATACATAGCCCTTAGAAGCTGACAAATAATAATAACTGAGACCAAACGGTTTTCTATTCCGGTCATTCATTTCTTTTCTTTTTTTAAACAGCAACAACAAAAAAGTGTAGAAATGGAAAGTAAAGGAAATAATATGTAAGTGGGAAACTTAAGATCAATCCTAAAACAAATCTAAATGAAATTAAAAAATTTCAATTTACCTTAAGTAAAATAATTTTTTAAAGTAATTAAGTCGTAAGAGTTTTTAAAAAAACTTACCTGACAAAAAATTAAAAGAAAGGGATTTCTTGTGTGTGTGTGTGATTTAAAAGGAATTATTTTTTCCCTTAATAAAGATAACAAAATTTTGTTCAATTGGGTTATAGAATTCTAAACAGAAGAGCTTAGAGGTCCAACAGAAGTAGTCAAATTCGCAACAGCGTCAATAGTTTGCCAGTGGGTATCATATTTTCTTAATAAAATTGAAATGTAATTTATTATTAAATTTTTAAAATATTTAAAACATTCATATTTTAAATTTTTGGAACTTTCTAATTGATATGTAGTTTAAAATGTACGTTGAAACAGTTATTATTTTTATGAATAATCAATTTCCTAAAACATTTCAATCTAAGAATTCTAAAAATACATATTAGAAAGCAATGGAATTTTTTCTGAATTTCTAACTTTTTTTACGTGTTAATGTCTTTTTCTGGTGCTTTGTTTTCTTTCAGTTTTTCATACGTATATTATTATTTGAGTTTACAATACATTATACTAACGTAAATTATATATACTCAATCATATACGGTGTATTGTGCATGATATTTTTTAAAAAAAATAAATGCTGCGCGTATTGACTCCCCCCTCCTAAAAACCTTTTTTTTAAATGAATTAAATTTAATCACATTTAACCTTATTTTGAGAGGAAATCTTTTAATAGAATTGGATTTAATAGAATAGAATTTAATAGCTTGCAGTGTGTGTACACTTTCCAATTTTAGATAGTCTTCGTGTAGCTTCAAAGTACGACGTTAATATACAGTTAGTGAATCAACCAAACTATTTCAGAAATTTTAAATTTTTGTTTGTTCATTTTATATTATAGTTTCTATCTTGATTTTTTTTCTTGGCTAATTGTAATAAAATTGAATTTGAAAATCGCAAAATTGAACTTTGTGATTATGATGATGACTCGTGAATGTTGAATGAGTAATTGAATGAAAAAGCGTCCTAGAGATAAATCAAACGATAAACGGCTTAAGTGTTTGTCTGAGAATCGATATTTTTAATGTAACCTTCGTTTTCTTATCTTAATTTAACTTTAAAAAGAAAGGCTCATAGTTTATCATATGCACAAAAGTTTAATTATTGTAGAATTTACTTTTTAAATAGTAATAAAAAAAATTACATTAATTAAATGTATTACATTCCACTTGACCGAGACATCTGCACATGCGCCCCAGCTCTTAAGGTCCCGCAAACTGAGATAGGCACAGTAGGCCTTGGCCCTCATGGGCTGTTGCCCCACTGAGTTCGAGGCCGCGGTAGCCGAGTGGTATAGGTATCGGACCGTGGCTTGCCTTGTCACGAGTTCGAGCCCTAGTACCACTAAAGACCCGCCGTGTAGGGCAGCGATGCACGTTAAATCTGTCGAGAGCTGAAACGTCCTCCCGTTGGTGTGGTAGTTAGGAGAGGGGGTGCCAGCTCAGGTGTCCACGTCACTTGACCATGGTTCAAAATTACGTGGTCCGTCGCCAAAAGCCCTCGTGTTGCTGAACAGTGCGACGTTAATATTCAATCAATCAATCAAGCGCCACTGAGTTCAGTTTAGTATGTATTACATTATACATGTGTTACTTGTTGTAGTAATTAAATAGAATATTTGCATTATTCGATTTGAATTAATGTTCTTAAGGGAGTAAATTTTATTGAAAGGTTGCCCTACTTGTCGTTGGATTTAAAATAAATCCAAAATCAGTTATTAGTTAATAGTTTCATACACACATTTTAAACGAAATCTTTTTTTCTGAATTCTATTCATAAAAACGTTACTAAAGTGAAATGCCTAAAAAGTATTGATATGTTTAATTTTATTGAAACGAGTTTTGGATTTCAAATTACATATAATGCATATTTTTTAGAAATAATAATCGTATTTTTTTCTGCTTAAATATTTCAAACACAACAACGCTATTCACTAACTTCGTTTTCTATTAAAAGTTTTCACATGCTGTAGATTTTGAAGTTAAGTCACGAGAAAATATATGAGAAAATGTAAAGCCCTTTGTAATTATCTTAAATGAGACAGTATGATTAACTCGCGTGAGCATGAATAGATATCTTAAACGTAAAATGTGTGTGTCTTTTTATAATTCCAATTTTTTTTCATCAATGTGATTGTTCTTATGAATTAAGTGCAGCTTTGTTTATTCATTTGTGCTATTGTTTTCATAAACAATAGACGAGTCATAGATTTTCAGATATAGTCGTATATCATAGCCACTTTGAAGTAGTCCATTCAGTTATTTTAAAATTGCATTGAGAATCAACCAGTATTTATAATGCTGAACTTGTTTATTACAAAAAAATTGTGAAATACTTAACCAAGAAATGTATTTTCGTCTCTTATTTTGGAAAATTTTGGTGATGAAGTGTTTTAACAGGGTTAAAGCAAATTTAAAATTTCACTCGGTTGCTTGAATCAGCGGAACTTATTGCAGTTGTACTTAAATCTGAATAAAAATGTGGACCAGGATTGAAAAAACCTGGTATAAGGGGTGTGACCCAATGTAATAAAGGGACACGTGGGGAAGGGGTTATTTACTAAGTCCACTTTTTAGTTAATTAAAACACGTTTATTAGACAAA
>BMAV01021631.1:22844-34285 GCA_019973955.1 Trichonephila inaurata madagascariensis
TTTAAACAGGATCTATGGTAACTAGTTTTATTGTCATTATAAAATTCTAGAGGAAATCATTTTTTAAAAAATAAAATCAGGATTCAATATACACGAGTTTTCTTTGAAAATGCATATTTGTAGAATATGAGTCCAATCAAAATCTGACTAGTTCATATCTTGTAAATTTTCTGAGAAGTATTCTGTAATATTTCTCTTGTTATGTTTATGGAACATACTGATCTTTTTTCACTCTCATTTGAAATAATTGTAGTTAGCATTTTTTTTTTGGCGTAAAACAAACGCACAGAAAAAACTATTAGAAAGAGAAAGATTTTAATAATAATAACATTCGAATAACTTAGAAATATTGCAATAAAATAGCATATAACTAATCTTCAAATTCTTGTTTTTTTATACTTCTACACAAATGTACATTAAAAATTAAAATTTAAAACTAAAATTCGTAAGTTTAGTTAATTCGATGAATTTTTGGATTGTCATTGTGCTAATGCCAATAATTTGCATATTAGGATATATAATCCAGATTTCAAGGTAATAAAAGAATGAGAATTCCAGATTCAGAGCTTCAAATATAAAATACACCGTACTCTTTTTTTTTTACAAGATTTTGAAGTAACACGATACACGAGTTTAACAAAAATTTTATTTACGCGAATTTTTTGTTTTAGCTCGAATTTCCAAAAAATTGGGGATTCGTGCTCATTTGATGAAGACGATTTGATCGTATGTATGACAGTTTGTGATATTAAAGAAGTCGATAATGACGATGTCGAAAGTGAAGTTAAGCTATTAACAGTTGATTTAATCAGCGAGGACTTGAAATTTGCTACAAGTATGAAACATTTTCTTATTCATGATCTTGAAATAAAGTGTGCATTATAATTTCCATGTAACCCATGGGAGTAGCTACTGCCGTATCAATGATACGGGCCCCAACACGTGTAAGCAAAAAGTCGTAAAATGTTACATCATTAGTCTTATTTACATAGACGAATTTTTAAGGGTAAAAAGAAACTTTCACTGGTTTCAAAAGGTTAAAATTTTTTCATCAAGTTTACATCTTTGTTTCCACAATAAGAAATCCTTAAAAGCAGATGTCGTTTTACTCAAAATAATTAGAAAACAAGGAATGGTATAGGCTCGGAAAGGCGACTGAAAAATTTCTATTTAAAGTCCTCGTCAAAAATATCGGTTGAAATAAAATGCAGATAACGTTTAGGATGAAAAGAATGTTGGTTGCTTATAAATGACAATATCCCTTCGTCTGTTGATTGATTTACTGTATATACATAAGCTACACGAAGGCTTGGCACTTATTCGGAAGTTTGTCTAGAGTGCAATGAAAGTGAATAATAGATTTTATTTATCTCGGCTCTTTTTTATTTGTATAACATCCAAAAAACCGAATGTGCATTCATGGTCAGCAAGGGTTCGAAAGCTGTTTTTCCTTCTGAGAAAAGGTAGGGCTAGGAGCTTTGTCACTCTCCCAGTTGCCCTTTAATTGTCCCATACTAGCTGCATGGCCCGGCGTTGCACGGGCTTTCTCTACTTTTATAAATTTTCCCTTTCCTTCACAAAATCAGCACTTCTAATACTCTTTTTCAAAATGACTTTCACCCCTCCCCCCACCTCCTTCTCCGCTTAGCCCGACGTTGATCGGGCTTTTACCGAGTGTATAACTTAAAATTCCCTGCTTCGAAATTTTTTCGCTTTTCTTTGTCAGACAGGTTTATTTCCCCCCGGCGTTGCACGAACATTTTAAATGCATAACGTATTGTCTTGGAAATTCCCCTTCCCTTCTCGCTATCAGCCGTTCCTGTATGTGTGTGTGATTTCTATATTAACGTTATTAAAAAATTCGCGTGGTAATTTTCCACAATTAATTATTACTGCCTTTTTAAAATTTTGGCTGCCGCTGAAAACCCGCTGTTGAATCTGTCGAGAGTTTTAACATCCTAGCGTTGGTGTGGTATGGTAGTTAAGAGAGATGGGTGCCAGCTCAAGTCTCATCCTCGTCACTTGACAATGGTTCAAAATGTCGAGGTGTCGTCAAAAGCTCTCGAGTAAGTGAACAGTGGGACTTTAATATTCACTCACTCACTTTTCAACTTTTTAGGTCCCGGAAACTAAAATATAACTTTTTAAAAATAGTTGTATGTTGAAAAAAGTAGAAATTTTTATAATCACAAAATGTCACAACTATATTAAATGTTGAATTAAAATTGTGAGCATTTTTTGAAATGTTCGAAATGTTTGCATGAAAAGTTTCATGCAATTATTTTTATAAATGAAGTTATAAAAATTTGAATTTGATAAACAGTTATTAAATATTTAAAATTTGGGTATTTTTAAAAAATTCGTAAAAAAAAGTTTTCGGTATTTTATTTTTTAAATCATTAATTCTAAAAAATCAAAGTATGAATTTCTTAAAAATCCTTTTCATATAAACGCATCGATATTGATTCATTTTAGAAAAAATCATAAAATATGTAAAGTATCGTTATTTTGTAAAAAAAAAATCCTTCAAAAACTGATCAACTTTCTGTAGTGTTTCGATGTATTAAGATAACAGAAAAGGATGATGTACATAACGAAACTAAAACCTACGAGCCCTTTGTGGGATTTATGTCACACGCACGCACACACACACAGTAGCCGATTGCACTGCACAAAGGATTGAAACAGAAATTTTAAATGCAATGGAAAAATATGGAATTGATTTGTCTAAATGTAGGGGACAGGGCTATGACGGGGCAAATGGTTATGTCGGGTGAATATGGAGGGTTACAGACCCTTATAAAGGAGCATGCACCAAATGCCAATTATGTTCATTGTGCAGCATATTCATTATATTTAATTTTAAATGATGCTACAAAACACACTCCCAAGGTGTCACAATTTTTCGATTACTTAGAAGAAATACATACTTTTTTGGCAATAGCACAAAACGCTGGGCAATGTTAATTAATGTGATTCTTCCGAAAAATATAAAATAACCTTTGAAAAAGTATGCCCTATACTAGATGGTCATCAAGAAATGACGCTTTATTCGGTATTCGAAAAAATTACTCTCTAATAATGAAAACTTTAAGTAAACTAAGTTTAATTGCAACTAAAAAACAGGAAGGTGACGAATGTATGAACATAATTACTATATTAGAGAGCTATGATTTTATACTGTTTGTAACCTTTTTTTCTCGGTTATTTAAAATCATAGATCCCATTTCTAAAGCCCTACAGCATGAAAAAAATGACCTACAAAAAGCTAGAATTTTGCTGAATAATCTTCTGAATGAACAGGTAGCAATTAGAAACCAAAATTCATTCAGTTCTTTGTTAAACGAGTCTGAAGATCGAGCTAAGGGATGGGGTGTAACACCTTTTTTTAAAAATGAAAGTGAACAAAGCGCTTTTTTGACTAGTTAGAAGAAGATTAACTAGTTTCAGACCCGGAATCGTCTTTCAAAGTTCATGTATGTTATTGCTGTCTAGATATGTTGATATCTCAAACCCGACAAAGATTTCGGAGTCTACATGATCTCAGTAATATTTTCAAAATTTTACAACCAGATAAACTCTTGTCCTTTTCAAATAAAGAAATAAAAGGGCAGGCCACAAAATTAGCTAATGAATACAATAAGGACTTAACACCCCGGTATCTATGAACAATTAATTTCTTTAAAAGGTTGTTTAAAATCCGAAATTCAGAAAATCCATTCAATCAAAGAGCTCGCAGAATTACTATTAATTAATTTCAATAACCTCGCTTCCAGTTTTCCGGATATTATAACAGCATGCCTGCTATTTTTAACTCTTCCAGTTACAAGTGCAACTGCTGAAAGAAGCTTCTCTAAACTAAAAATTATTAAAAACTATCTTAGAACTTCTATCGGGCAAGACCGGTTATCAGACTTAGCAATATTGTCGATAGAAACTGAAGAACCGGAAAAACTAAAATCCTCTTCGACTATGGATATTATGAATGCATTTGCAGAAAAAACATCGAGAAAAATACCTATTAAACACAAAAGTACCCAATTCTCTTAATTAATAAACTTTTTTTACGTATATCTATGTGTAATTATTTCAACACTTTCAAATAAATTTTGTTTATGTGATAATTTTTACTTATTTTTAAAAAAGGGGCCCCGAAGGAATTTTGATACGGGGCCCACTCAGGCCTAGCTACGCCAGTGTTGTAACCATAAGTTTGTGTAGCAGGATATCAAGAATTATAAAAGCACTTGGAGAAACAAACAATAAATAAATAATAATAGTAAATAAATAAATAAAACAACCTAAAACAACAACAAAAAACTCAACTGAGACCGTTAATAACGAACAAAATTCTTCATTTGAATCAAAAGCCGGCATTTGTGCTCGACATGTGACATATCTACTGATGAAAGCATTTTTGATCCAGTTCGTAATAAACGGGCACGATTGTTATCAAGTAGCGATAAGAAGATTGTTAATAGTTTTATTCCTAATTTCAGTTTGAATTTTTATATGTTGTATGTACTTATATAGAATAAATTTTCTCTGTGGACTAATTTTAATTTCTTTTTTTTTAATGAAAATGAATTATTTTTCTTTTTTAAATACATAAAATGGATTTTATTATGGATAATATTTAGATTTTTCTTCTTACACGATTTTTTAAAGTTGTGGAACGTATCCCCAAATTTGCCATATGTCGCATGTATTTTTTTTTACACCAATTTTTTTTTTTTTTTTTTGAATGGTTTTCTGAGGAACGTATCTACCGCGTAAAAAAAAGAGAGAGTTGAGTGTATGTTACATTCAATGACTTCGAGAAATATGATCTTGTAATCAGATTGTTAGCATATTAAGAATCAAAACAGCCATTTTAAATGTAAAATTGATGAATAATATAAAAGGCTTATTCGTTTACATAAATATAAAAATATTATAACTTTATATTTAAGTTATATGTAATTATAAAATGAAAGTAGAAGTAATTTAAAGTAAAAGAAAATAGGTCGATTGAAGTATAAATTTTTGTTGTTTTGCCTGTCACGCTCTAATAAAGCGTATTGTTCTTATTTGAATTTTTAAAAAATAATTCTCAATTAATACTATTTTAAAAATATTGACAGTTACCAAGAAAGTTTTTTTAAAAAAACCTTAAGTTATTAAAAATTTTCGACTGCAAATAATACAAATCGATCAATTGATTACCCATACCATTTTACATTTAAATTTATATCAATGAGCTTGAGAGTTCCAGAAAAACATGGAATTTGAAATGAAAATAATGCAATTCCTTTTTGTTTTGTTTGTTATTGTGGGAAACATTTTTTTTCTTGCAAGCAATTAAAATGTAATGATAGTTTTCATCCCTTTTTTCCAATGAAGATGTGTTTAATCGGATGTATCAGAGCAACGTCTTTTCAAACAAAAAAGAAAAATTATTCACTAGACTTAAATAAATGATACTTTGTGTACTTCTACATTAACGAGAAAATGAAACCCAAAAGTAAAATTAAATTGAATCAAAAACGGTGATGATAAATCCTAATTTTTTATGCAACAAAAGTGAGCCTCGCGTTCTTTCTGCAGTGAAATTCATTTCACTTTTACTCTTGTCTCACTTCCTGCGCCTCATCTCGACTTAGCCTTGTATTTAAAGAGCGGTTTAAAAAGCCGGCGCGTTTTTGTGTATATTTGGCGTCTTATCGCTCATGTGGCGACCGAGGGGAATTAGAATTTTAATTCTTTGTTTCAAGAACCAATTCATTTAATTAAGCTTGTAATGACAGTAATGTGATTCGGATGATTTTTTTCCGTTCCCATTCGTGATGATTTTTTTATTTGTACTGTGTATATCGGATTCCAGAGCACATTTGGAAGCAAATTGGGGTCATGCCCCTGGTAAGTGGGTTTCAGACGGCTAGCAGGAGGGCAGAGATGTTCTCAGAAGGGGAAACGTGTACTTTTGTTTTTCTCATAAGTTAACGGTTTTGTTTTTGATGTTAATAAAAATGGCAGTTTTCTTATATTTAATAACAGTAATTAACTAGAATATAAAGCACAATTAACTAATCTGAAAATTGGCTTTACTATCACGGATAAAAAATTGAATATTAAGTTGTTATAACATTTATATTTCTTTATTAAAGGGAAATATTCCCTATACAGGAAAAAAATTTTTCAGTGTGCATCACACAAGACGAAAAGTAAGAACCATAAAAATACTACAAATGCACTAGGAGGATTGTGAACAATCAGTGAAGCGCAGGAAAAAAATACACAGGATTACCGAAAAACATTGAGGATAAAAAGAAATACATATTTAGTATAAAAAGACGTAAATATTTACTTTTGAAAATATTAAGCTTTTCAGAAAACTTATTAAAATTTTTGTGAAACTTATTTTATGAGAAATTATCAATGTAGTTAAATCTCATAAATTTGCTCTCAAATAAGCAAGAATAAGAATAGCTAGTATCACGCTAACAAATATTAATTTAGTTCGTTAAAAAAAAATCAAAAGAGAAAATCTTACATGAGATGTAATTGCACATTTTTACTTTTTAATATTTGGTTTCATTTTATATTAATTTTTTCGTAATAAGTAGATACGAATGTTGCCGATTCTTTTTTGTCCATAATTGTAATTTTTCAAACTATGCGATCCCTGGAATTCAGAAGGAGTGCTATCAAACTTGACTCGCAAAATTTTTTTTTTTTTTGCTGAATAACTTAATTTTTCGAAAATTGCTCCAAATTGCTTTTTAAAATTACTCTGCAGAGGAAATATTCAAATTCACACATGAAAATTATGAAAACAGTTTAAATGAATCTAAAGTAGAGGTTCCCTAACTTTTTTGTCTCATTGACCCCTTGCCATGGTTTTCGAGTTTGGGGTAGACCCTTGCTTACCTGACATTGAATTTGTGCAAATTTACAACTTAAATGTCTTTTTGACAGCTGGTACTGCTACTTACTTTAAAAGAATCGAATTTCTAACTGTAGTGAAGTATAGCGTTTAAAATTTAAGCAGCACATGTTAATGAATTAAATTAAATTCATACGTAAAATAACTGAACAACAAACAAATGATTTTAAAGAGAAGGAATAATTTGGTGCTTCAATAACAAATTTTCAACATTTAATATCATTCTAACCAGGTTTAACCCTAAATCTCTTTTAGTAAGTGTCCAGTTTTCTTTCTATTATTTTTGTTTGTTTTTTGAGATTGGCAAACTTACTGAAATTCCCTCTCACTAGGAAAAGCAATTAAAAAATTTTACATGATATTCTATAATTTGTGACAAATAACAGGTATGTCTTTTTAAAGCCAAAATTGCTGATATCTGTTTCTAAACTTTATTTTAAGATCTTCGTTAGTTCCTATTGTAATATGACATATTTTTTTTCAGTATATATGAATTCATTGTATACTGTGGTTATAAAAAAAAGCAATCACAAACCTAGTTTCAAAATCTGAGTAAAGGGCATTTAAATATAGAACAAAGGTTAAAATGCCTGACAGATTGTACGTGAAAAATTGAAAAAATTCGCGGTGTCCAAAGTTATACTTCTTTAGCTTAATTCTGGAAAGAAATGCTTATCTTATCTTAGTAAAATGTATGCTGTCACTTAGTAATCACAAATTAACCTCACTAAATTTAGTAAATAAATCAGTTAAATTGGTAAAATCTGGTTTCCACAAGATGAAATTTTTTTTAAAGAACTAATTCACAACCTGGTTTAATGAGAGCCACTATATCATAGACCTCCAAATTATTTTTCTGCTGGCGTGGACCCCTTGCAGGTTGTCATAGACCCCTGGGGGTCTATATAGACCACTTTGTGAAACATTGATCTAAAGGTTCATTTATATGGAAATAATTAAATATAAACTAACTTTTTCTGTTACAAAAATAGTTACCCATCATAACAAAAACTTCTCACTATTAATAATTTATAAAACAAGTAATATTAAAAAAAGTAAGTCAATTCCTACTTTGAATGGATGGATAGAAAGTATTTTATTAACGATTGAAAATTTGAATAAGATATATATATATATATACTAGCGGCCCGACAGACGTCCTGTACACACTTCTTAAATCCGAAAATTTCAAACTTTTTTGAATAAGTTGTACCAGTCTGGACCGTTTTGATGAAAATTTTTATAAAAAAAGTTATTACAATACCTGACGTCATCACAGGCACACTATGAACTAAGTTGAATATAGTAGAAGCTATTCTGAATAGAAATTTAAACTTGTTTTAATTAAATGATAAAAAAGATAAAACTCGAGCAATTTTCATAACAGGTATATTTTTTTAATGCACAATAAATAAATTTATCGTAATGTCATTGAATGCACAGTATTTTTGGTTAATCCTTGAGGGGTATAAACAAACAAATGCGATGGTTTGCCAACCCTCGGACACGCAACATATAATTGGCCGTGCGAAAAACAATTTTCTCCTCTTATTTCTTTTTTTTTTCTTGCCGCTCATTAGCAGAATAAACAACACACAGGGGTAAAACAATTTTGCGTTTTAAGGTTTTTAATTAATATCTTTTTAACTAATTGCTATATCGGACCGAATTGTGAATCTTAACCATTCTCGAATCCACTTGAACCCACACAAAAAATGTCATCAAAATCGGTCCAGCCGTTTAGGAGGAGTTCAGTCACATACACACGCACAGAAGAATTATTATATATAAAGATATAGGGAGAGAGTGAACAAATAATAGGAAATGAAAAAAGAGCGTGTGATTTTTGTCTGCATTGTAACAATGCACACCCGGTTTGGCTGAAAAACATTTTTTCGACGCCTACTTTTGTCTTTGTTTTAACAGTTACATTGTTGCAACAATAGAGACAAATCTAAGTTGACGTCAAAAGCCAGTAATTAATTAAATTAAATTAATTAATATTTGAAAAAACTGTATTAACATCAAATGTCATCCACTACAAGTTTAAAAAAAAATTATTTGAACTTGATTGGATAAATAGAAAGTATTTTATGAACGATTCAAAATTTGAACAAGATAAATATATAAATAAATAAATATATAGAGAGAGTAAGATAATAGTAGGAATTGAAAAAGTTAAATTAAGAAACTAGCGTTCCAGCATACTTTTTGTGGCCGAGTGGTATAGGTATCGGACCGTGGCTCTCCTTGTCACGAGTTCGAGCCCAGTACCACTAAAGACCCGCCGTGTAGGGAAGCGATGCATGTTAAATCTGTCGAGAGCTGAAACGTCCTCCTGTTGGTGTGGTGTGGTAGTTAGGAAAGGGGGGTGTCAGCTCAAGTGTCGTCCACGTCACTTGACCATGGTTCAAAATTACGTGGTCCGTCGCCAAAAGCCCTCGTGTAGCTGAGCAGTGCGACGTTAATATTCAATCAATCAACCAGCATACTTTTTTTCTTCTATAAACATTCTTCAGTATATCAGGAAAATTATATTGAACATATTTTCAGAACAAATTTCGAACATATTTTCAGAACTTTTTCCTTTGAAGTAAAAGAAACAATAGAAATTATTATCGGCAGGACAATATATTCCCATAAGCTAGCTGTCGAAAATAATGATAATATTATCAAATGCTTTAATGGCTCATTCTGAAAATCAGTTCAATGATCTCATTATGTAAAAAAGATAGGTCTATAAATTGTAACTCATCGTGAATCACATTAAACTTAGTAGAATTTGTATAAGCACCTTATTTTTAAGATGGTTAGGATTTTAAATCATGTTAAAGTAATGCATCTTAATAAGGGGGTTGGAGGGGGGGATTTATGATTAGTAGGTGAAGAAAATATTTGAAAACTATTTTTCTAATGGAGAGATTCAATTAAAAAAAAAACCCAAGTAATCGATAAATATTTTCAAAATTAGTAAAACACATTTTATATTATTACCGCTTTGTAAATTCTGAGTTAATAAGTGCTGTTATATATATATATATAACACAAGTGTAGCGATAGAAATAACTGAAAACGAAAAAAAAAATGCAATAGTTAGTAAATAAAACGCTTTGTGTCCGTATACTGTAACCTAATGCATGTTTTATAAATGGCTTGATTCCTGAAATGAGAAACGTGGTGTATTTATTGCTGTAAAACCGCAGTATCTTTAATGTAATGAGTTGTCGAGACGTGGGTTCGAGTCTAGATGCCACTGAAGACCGTCGTATAGAGGGACTGATGCGAGTTAAATCTGTCGTGGCTCAAATTCCTTCCGTTGGCGTGGTGTGGAAGCTAGGCGAGTAAAGTGCCAGCTCACAGATGTCCACGTCACTTGACCGCTGCTCAAAATTACGAGGTCCGTTTCCAATATCCCTCGTGTTGCTTTAAGTGTGACGCTAATATACGCTACGCTCAATCATCTAATGTAATTAGACTACATAAAAGATACTCGAATAATTATTTTTAGTATGTGCATTAGTTTGTGAAATAATTGTTGAGTTCTCAAATTGAAAATTTATTTGATTTAAATTAGCATTACTAGTAGCTAGTTATTTATCCATGTTTTTATCGCATAATACCTGCATTAAGAATATATGAATTATTTAAGTATAAGTTAACACATCAAAATACATTCTTATGGTTAATTTACGTTTTAATTATTAGCCATATTATTATTAGACGATTATGTAATGCAAATCCTGAAACATATTTTTATGTTGTAAATTATTCAGTTAAGCTTATGTATCTTTTACTATCATTTTCCTTTTTAAAATAATTATACTGTAGGTATAAAAAACAGTGGCGTAAGGTACACCTCCGCATCGCGGGTGAGTGAATATTAACGTCGCACTGTTCAGCTACACGAGGGCTTTTGGCGACGGACCACTTAATTTTGAACCATGGTCAAGTGACGTGGACGACACCTGAGCTGGCACCCCCTCTCCTAACTACCACACCACACCAACTCTGCATCGCGGGAGACGGGAGCCTGGATTCTAAGGGGCTCAAAGTTTATGGTGTTTGCTATCCAAACAATAACATTCGACAAACACATAGACAGCAGGAAAATCACACAATGAAGGACAAAAGAGTAATCGAGATAATAAATATAAAATGGATGCTGCAGTGTTATGAACATTACTGACAGGACAGCTATTATATAAAAAATAATTTATATAAAAGTGGGGTTGAACATGTTTTTTGGCCAACCAACCTTCCCCCTTTTTTTGTAAATAACACTGAGCAAAAACCAATAGGAAATAATGGATAGAAATATCTAAATCCATTACAAGATAGAGGTAACTTATCTAAAAATTGCACTTACAAATGCAAAGCCCGCTCTAAATCTGAGTGGAAACATTAATTTGTTGCCAGATTCTATACCCTAATACTGATTTAAATCAAAAGAATGGCTGAATGTAGCACTTAACAAAAGATTAAAAAGAATGGAAATAAAAATTAATAAGAGTTGCAT
>BMAV01021631.1:47423-62628 GCA_019973955.1 Trichonephila inaurata madagascariensis
TTTTTTTTTTTTTTTTTTTTGTGATTTTTAGATTTATTTAGTATATTTTAAGGAAAAAATCGTAAAATTTAAAACAGAAAAAAAAATTATTATAATTTGAAGGGGAAATACTGGTGAAAATGTACAAAAAATTATATAAATGGGGCCCGCTGTGTACAAAAATTTTTTGAACAAATTCTCAATTTTTCAATTTTAATGCGTTACTTTGTTATTCGTGTTTGAAATGACCTTTGGGATAATAGATATTTATAAATTTTTACAAAAACTAGAGCACTCTATCTTAGTGACTATATGAAATTGTTTTAAAAAAACCAGTAAGGACACATAAAGGACTGTAAATTTTGAAATAAAGCAGTGATTGATAAATCTGAAGGTCAAAACACTTCTACTGTTATACAAAACATTCACTAAAAATTTCAGCAAATTATTTTGAAAACTTTTTGAGCAATCACTGTCTCCGTTTGAGTTTTTCGAAAAAAAAAGAAGGAAAAAACACATTTCGAGTAAAACGCATTTTAAAGTTAGACATCTTGTGTAAAGTTATGGCATCTTCTTTCGTTAAAACACTTACAGTTTTTGTTCTAGTGAATAGAAAATAAAAAGCTTGGTATTTTTATTAAGCTAATAAGATTGCCTATAAAATAAAATCATAAAAAAAAATTGTCAATTTTTGAAAAAATCATGATTTTAGGGTAGTCGTATACCTTAAATAATTTAATGATTGTCATAAGTTTTAAATATTTTTATGCATTTATAAAGAAATATTATGGAACGTTAGCATGTGTGTGTGACATTTTTTTTTTAATTTTAAAAAGTAATCGGTTATTTTATTAAAAATAAAATCATAACGCACTTATATTTGAACGCATCTTGTTTCAGAGATGTCTTAAAAAAATTTAATTAAACATCACTATTTTCATTAAAATTCTTTGATTGCTTGACGCATTGATTTTTTTCGTATGAAATAAAAACTGATTATTTCAAGGGAGTTACTTCACAAAAATCGGTGAAAAAATTTGTTTCAATTTTTATTGGAAAAAGAACTTTAAATTCTTTTGCTTCTAAAACGATTCGAATTTTTATTCTAAATAAATTAGATGTATTTTAAGAATCCGAATTGTGATACTGGTAGGCATTACTTAACATAAAACTAATTTAAATTAAGTTTTCTCAAAACTGTGTGTAAATTACTACACAAAGGGGACTTTTTTTGAAAATTGAACTTTGAAACTTTTCGCACGTATTAATACTATATAAATAAATATTTTAATAAAAATGGTTTTTTTTGGTCAAAGAAGTTATTGAAAGAAAAATTACGGTTTAAAATATTTATGATTTTTTACCATTTGGAAGCTTTTTCCATGTTATTCCACATATGAATTTAAAAGAAAATTATATCTGATGTCCTTAAAATGATAATAATAATGCACATAAAAATATTGGTGACTGTACGACTAATAAGTTTTTTTTAAATATTCCTTTAACTTTGTTCTTTTTAACATTCTGGATAAAAAATAATAAAGATAAAAATAATTTCCATTTTTTTTTCGTGTAAGCAGAACAGCTTTTTTTTTATCTTAATTGTTTTACCATTAATTTGGCTCGCAAACATCACTGAAATATACATTTTAATTATAGATTCATATTGCTTTTTACAAAATTTTGAATGCAAGACATGATTTTTTAAATATTTTAAATTTTCAGCAGATATTCTTATTTACTTTACATGGTCATACATCTAATTTCAATTTTGCATAAAAAATTTTTTATAAGAATTTTTATTTTAAAAGATTATATATATATATATTACCGACCCTGAATAAACCTTCTTTTTATCCCTTAGTGTTCTAAAATTAAACTCTTTTATTTGCATAACCATCGCACAAATGCATCGTTCCTCTCATTACCCTCAAAACAGCAACGAAATGGAATTTTCTGCCATCTTGATCGAGAAAGGGGTAAAAATAAAGCTCCAGTGCCACTCGAGAGTGCATTTGCACAGAAGCTTGCTTGCTCACACGAAATGATTCAAAATTTACTTGCAGAAATATTCTGTGCATCTTTGTTCTACTCGAAAGGCTCCAATCGTGAATCACCCTCTTGAAATCTGCAACCGCTAGAAGCACTTAGCGTTAGCGTACTGCACTTGGAAAATTTTCCTTCACCCCGACTAACACCGAATTATTTTTTCCATCTTTTCGTTTTGGGAAAAAATCCGTTTCCAGTTTCCATCACCGCAGTTATTACGTAATCGGAACAGAGTCGACTAGGGCCCAATTTCTGATCCCACTCGATGCGAGGCTCTTGAGCGGGATTCGATTGATTTTGATGGACGTTTGCGGGTAGATTGACAGGATGTGCTGCTAAAGTCACTTTTATACTGTCGACCAGTGGCGCACACAAGGGGGTGTCCTAGGGGTCCGGACCCCCCAAAGCCCTTGATTTTTTTCCCGATTGATTATAATTTTAAGTATATAATACGTAAAATTTAATTAAATATTTTTTTAATGATTAATTTTATTAATTAATACTAATTATTTATTCAATAATTAGTTTTTTACTGTTTTTTGTTCCCCAAAATCGACAAAATCAAAAGGAGCATGATACAAGAATGGTGGCCTTTCAACCCCCCCCCCCCCGCCCTTGGAAAACTTCTGTGTGCGCTACTGCTGTCCACTAATATATAATGATGCTGTGTTGAGTTGTGTGAGGTATAATGAGTGAGATTATAATGTTAATAAGTTAAAAATCTTTAAGAATGATGTATAAAGCTTTCTAATGAACAAAAATGACTGATTTAAAATGATCGTAAAATAACATTAAATGTAAATATATTTTCAAGCTAATAGCAGTTTATATAAAAAATTTTATTCTTTTTAGCATTGTGTGATATAGAAGTTCAGATTTTTTTTTTCTTTTTTTTAAACTACGAAACAGTAGGAAATAAATTAATTACTATTGTCTTGGATGTGTTTATGATAATTTAGGAAATGATATTTTTTAACGTTCCGTGATTTCCAAAAGCTTTAAATTTAAAAAAAAATCTTTTAATTTTTAAAAAAAAAATACTAAGAATAACGAAAAGGTAAGGGGGTGGGGAAGTTGATAGTTACGTAAATTTTAAATGTGAAGTTTTTCGTAAGGATTTATTAGACTTAAATTATTAAGTAATAATCAAATATTTAAACTGGTTCTTTTTAAAATTTATTTATATATAGCAGTGTATTTGGTCGATAAGATAAAATGCTAATTCTCAAACTGGGACACGCGTACTCTTAATGGTTAGTGAATAATTTTAAAACAATACTTAAGCACGGCAGTTATTCCAAGAAGGCAAAAAAAAGACTTATTTATAGAGAAATTTTATCTATGACAACTAATTTCTCTTTAATAAAAATAACTGTCGTTTATTTTAATCCATATCAATTATTGGAGATTAATATGAGGGAGATATTTATCTTTTTTTAAGTAGGAAATTAGGTCATGTTTATAATTCTTTTCTGCGTCAATAACTTTTAATTTATCAAGTTGACATATTTTTGATAGTAAGAAAATTGAAAATAGCACTTCTCTTAGTTATTTGTTATTAAGGCTCATATATTAATATTTTTTGGCAAATTCCATTTATAATTTCGTTATCTTGACGTAAAAGTCGTGTTTTTTCTATGATGTTGTGACGGATCTGTACGGGTTTCTTTAGTTAATCCTCTTGGGGAAATCTTTGGACTATCAATTCGCGTTATTCACAACCAACCCTTCGGAAGAAGAGAATCGTGATATTTAAATTAACTTACTATATGTAGTCGAAGTTTTCTAGCTTGAATAGAGTAGGAGAGGAGTTATACTCTAATCAGGTGAGATTGCTGCTGAAGTATCATACTTAAATTATTTGTATTAATAACTCATTAAGGGGAAGTTTTAAAGTGACGATTGCTCACTGTGATTGAATTGATAATAGATTAAATCGGATGATAGGTTAGATCCTTTATAAAGTAAGGATCAAGTTTGATAGTCTCCTAATCGTTTACGTTTTACCGTCGTTGTTCCACTTTCGCGGTTTACATTGAGACATTCTCTTACTATTATTAGTTGAAATCGTGTCTTTTCAATGTGTGATAAATAAATAGATTAGTTGGATCATGTAGAGTGTTTCTTCTGTACCTTTCAAACATCTAGGTGCCCGAGAGAAAGGTGCGAGCCTCTCACAATGTTACAGAAAGAGAGAATTCGTTGATCCACCTCCTCCCTTTTTCACTGATAAGGATAGTGAAATGAAAATCATTAGGCAAAACATGACTCATTATTAATCAATAATTTTTTCACATTTTAAATGTTTTCACTGGAGATAGAACCAAAATGAGAGCACCTCCCGCCAAATATTGGAGGGGATTTTCTTCCTCTTAAAAAAATCCTTAGCTTTGGAAGGGTACGTTAGATTTTTAATCATTTTCAAAGTATTATGGTGATAATTTGCAGCGAAAAAGTTTAAAAAATTCGATATTAAAAGGTGACATATAAAAGTTTTGGCTTCTACTTTCAGTGATTTTTTTTCAATTCCTACTATTAGATTACTCTCTCTATATATTTATTTATTTATATATTTATCTTGTTCAAATTTTAAATCGTTAATAAAATACTTTAAATTCATCCAATCCAGTTCAAATACATTTTTTAAAACTTTTAGTGGATGACAATTGATGTTAATACAGTTTTTTCAAATATTAATTCATTAATTAAATTAATGATCGGTTTTTGACGCCAACTTAGATTTGTCTCTACTGTTGTAACAATGTAACTTTTAAAACAAAGACACAAAAGTTTGCGTCGAAAACCTGTTTTTCAGCCAAACCGGGTGTGCATTGTTACAACAATGCAGACAAATCATGCTCTTTTTTCAATTCCTACTATTAGTTCACTCTCTCCCTATATATATATATATATCCTATTCCAATTTTCAATCGTTAATAAAATACTTTCTATTCATCCATTTAGAGTAGGATTTGACATAATTTTTTTTTGCATTACTTGTTTAAAATTAATTTAAATGCATATAAATGTTGTTTTTAGAATAAAACGAAATTATTTCTAATTTTTGAAAAAATTTTGAGGTTATGTATGTGTTTGAAAAATTTTCATTTCTTTTTAGAAACATAGCACTTCTGTAAAATAAATGTATCACAAGTCAAATATATTTCCTTCAAAGATTCTTTTTTGAAATATAAATTAGTTGTGGTGGGTGGGACTAATCCCTATCGTCTAGTTTCACTAGACCAGATCCATGAACCCATAAATGTAATCATTATAAATTAGTAAAATATTTAAATGATTGCATATATTTATTGTAAACAAAGGTACTGTTTTTTTTATTTTTGAATCTTATCATAGAAATTTTAATTGACTCATAATAAATGTGTGTTTTTTATTTTTAATAATTGTGTCATACATCCAAGCTATTTATTTATTTATTGCTTTGTTTAGAACAAATTAATTGAGAATTTATTTCATCGATTGGGTCATGTGTACAATGAATCTCAAGATCTTATGATGATCTCAATTTTAATGATTTTCAAAATTATTTTATGTGACGTAAATGCAATTTTAACAAAATAAAGTTTTTTTAATGCAATTTATTTACAATATTTTCCATTCCGATTATTCGTTATTGCTATAAATAAAATAATAGTTTTAAAGAAAGTAATGTGAAATAAATTCGGATGTGTAACTTGGTAGAAACTATTATAGAGTTCTTATATAGAAATGAAGAGTTTAATTTCTACTTTTCTTTTTATTTCATTGTGGATTATAGTTGCCCTGTTTTATTTACTTTACAAAATCGCAGTTTAAAAGTTTATTTAAAAAAAGATTTGATCACATTATAATGTACTTTATTTTACAGCTTATATTTTAATTAAAAGATATCGTTTACTATGATATTGAAAATATAGTATAGAAAATATGAACCGCATTAAATTAAGTTAATATTTAAGATAAAAGTGATTTTGTTATTAAATAAGGTATGAGTTATAGATTCTCCTGCTAATAGATTTAGGAAAGAAAAAAAGAAAAGAAAACGTAGAGCTTTTCTAAAATTTAATACTAACAAAATTTAATCTATATTTTGCCATGCATTTAAGTAATTAATAAGACTCTTTAGATTAATTTATAACTTGTATCTTTCTTAAAATATATTTCTGTCAATTTATGCACAGATTATCTACTAAAAAAATTAATTATCTAATTTTTTTTTCTTCATAAAGCTTTTGGAAACCTTTAGCTAAAAAGTTGTTTTTCTATAAATTATTGATTAATGATAATGCATTTGAATTTTATTGTTACTTTTACTGTAACTAATTTAAAAAGCTAAAATGTAAATTGTGATATAAGTATGTAGAATGAACTAAATACGATTTTAAATGTTCTAAAAATCTACGTTGACTTTATGCTCCTAAATCTAACGCTTGGGTATTATGATGAAAATGCATTGCATGAACTATTTGTTACAAATATTTATACCTGTTTTCATTTGGAATTAGTCAAATGGTGCATGTTTTTGTATCAGAGAGATAATACTTTTATGCGTGTTTCTGAAAATCGCATGAACACCTGCATATATACATGTATTTACATACAGGAAAAATAGGAATCTGATGAGTGACAGGGCCGAGAGTGCAAAAGATAATGGGTGGAAGTGTTCAGGAGTCACGTTTTGCTTACACTGTGCTATTTCCGTCTTCTTTTTGCTCCCTCTTTTCAACTCCTTTCTCGTCTCAAAGAGAAAGCAGGGATTGAATTTTTCTCCCCTTTTCTTCCCGAATTGCTCTTTCTGGGTAATCTTTTTCTCTTGTTTTCTTTCGGGAGCCTCGAAATGAATACTGATTCGTCGCTGAATTTTGTCATGAATTGAATTTAGAAATGTAGTGGCATACTAAGGATTTGCTGTCACCGCTTGAATTCTAAGTTTAGAATTTCTATATTTGTATTTTCTATTTTAGTTTATTGGTAAAAAAGCCAAGCACAATCAATTTCTTTATTGGAAGAATCGTGAGAATATGTACAATTTCAAAAGTTCCGAGAATTTATTTAAGGTATCCGACTACGTTCGGAACCGTGATTTTAAAAAAAGCGCATAGATGGATAATTTTCATGATATTTAGTGTCACTTAGATTAGAATGCATGTATAAAATTGTTTTAAGGACATTTTGACAAAAAAAATTTATTTAAATACAATATTTCGGCTAAAAATTAACATAGAATAACCTTTTTTTCAAAATATTCTCCTTTTGTGAAAAATGCTTCTATTATAATAGTATTTTGCCTGTATATAGCTCAAACCACTGTACAGAGGCTCAACTATGATTTTTGAAAAGTTCACATTATTTTCATTGTTACAACCATTTGAGATAATTATCAACGTTTTTTTCTCAAAATTTCTCCACTCTGTTGTCGTAAAACATGGATAAACCCACTTCTAAGTTATATATTTCAAAAATTCTAGTTGAGCCTCTTACAGAGGTCTGAGCTGAGTCTGACAGGCAAAGTATTATTATAATAGAAGCATTTTTCACAAAAGGAGAATATTTTGAAAAAAAGGTTATTCTAAGTTAATTTTTAACCGAAATATTGTATTTAAATAATTTTTTTTTTGTCAAAATGTCCTTAAAATAATTGTATACATGTATTCTAATCGAAGTGACACTAAGTATCATGAAAATTATCCATTTATGCGCTTTGCAAAATCACGGTTCCGAACGTAGTCGGATACCTTAAATCCTTTTCTCCAAGTATTATTTCTTTGATTTACATTGTGATGATGATTCTTTGAACTCTCTCGCGTTTATTAATGTTTGGAAACAAAGAAAAATAAAATTTTCTACATGTCGGTATTTTTATGTTCCTGCATTCAGTGGCGTAACGTACACCCCCGCATTGCGGCGGGCCCAGGTATTCTAGGGGGCTCAAAGCCTAACTAACACCAAGTACATATTTGGGTTTGAGGCCCAAAACCTGAATTTGAAGGAGGGGCCCTAGTATTCTTCGTTACGCCACTGCCTGCATTTCAAGAACAGTTTAAGTAGATTGAAAGATATATTGCAATTCTACACGATAAAAGCACTCGTTTGATAGTCCTAAAGGCCCTACAATTCGTATGAGATTTACTTATAGCAATTGGTTTCAAATGATTATAAGAAGCGTTGTTCTTGGGATGGGCAACAGAAATAATACTAGAAAAGACAATTTATCCATTCTAATTGGTTTTTATTTATTTGCTATTGATTAAGATTCATCAGTTTTATTTTTTCATTTGAAAAATGTTCTTAAGAACTTAGAATGAATCATAAGCGTTTTTAAATTTATTTCGGCAATAAAACAAATTATACTTGTTGTTTACGAATACCAGAATGTTAATTATTAATAGCTGAAAATGAATTTTCTTAATTATATTTTTACTGTATGTCTGAAAAATCCTCATTATGTTTGTCGAGCAAACTTATTCTTCAGTCGAAAAATGTTTTTTAAACTTCAGTCATTAATTTTGTATTTATAAAATTCCTTTCGCTGTTTTTAATATCTCTCACTAAGCTTAAAAATATCCTGTGCATAAACAATACTCTGAATTGTTTTTCGTCAAATGAATTAAGCCTTTGAATAATACTAACGAAAAAAATTATTGTGCAACTTTGTTATTCTACTATATTTCTAATTCCTATATTTTCAGTTCTAGCTCTTCCTTTTTTTTTATTTCATTTTTCAAAAGAATATTTTAGATGCTTTATCTGAAGATGAATAATGCATCTTTTTAATTACGTCAAAAAAACGTGTGTAAGAAATTCATATCCAAATGCTCTTTTTAATATGATTATTTTCTCTTACAAACGGGTATATTTTTAACTTGGTGTTTTACATATCAGCTGTCTTTATCTGAAATGACAAAATATAATATCAATTCATTTGTCATGTTTTCAAATTTGCTGTCTTTTTGGTTGTTAATTTCTCCTGTAAAAGAATCTCTGAATTGTATTTGTCATTATATGAGAACGCAAATTTTTTAAAACTAAGAAAATTTTCAAAACAATATTAGTAAGTACTGATTTAATTTTTTATCTTGTATAAAATAGTAATATTGTATGATATGTTTAAATAAAAAAAAAAATTGGATTCATTCATACCATAAATTCGTTGCATTTCATACAACTTCTGAATTAATAAACATTTTAATGATCATAGTTAAATTGTTGGCAATAACTGGTGATGCATATAGAGTTAATACGAATTGAAACGACTACAATTTCTTTTTCTGAATTAATTCATAAATATTCTTTTTGAGATTCGAGTTTAGTTGCCCTGTTAATAGAGCAATGGCGTAGTGCTCTTCTATAGAGCAGTCGCGGGTTCATTCTTCGAATCCAACTAGTGCGTCATACAGAGATCATTGCGACAATTGCTTTTGAATACTAATTGGGGCTCCAAGTTCTTAACATAATATGGTGTGAAGAGTGCGATATTAATTTAATTGCTACTCTAATCGTTGGACAACGATACAAAATTACGAAGTTATGTATTACTCTGATACAACATAGTCTCAAAGAAATGCACCCAATTTCGAAATGATTTTTCAAAAGTAAATCAAATGTTTTTTTATTGTACTATAAACTATTTCCTCCTTCTTTTTGAGATAAGAACTTGACCATTGTTTTGAAAACTATAAGAGAATTTTGATGAATTATTATACCATAGATCTTATGAATTTTTTGAGGTTTTGTCTAAAAACTGATTAAATGCTACTATCTTTATTGTTTTATTCATTCGGTTATTGGTAATTTATTAATTGTTTTTGTTTATCATATTTAATAGAGAGAATAAATTTCTCTCTCTCTCTCTCTCATCGTATTATAACTCATTAAATTTCTTTAATACTGGTAAAATAAAAATTAAAATTTTGTGTGTAACTGTTTTTTCATTTCAAAACTTATTTTTTGGTCCTCAAATATGGCACTAAATAACAATCATCCTGTCGTTTTCACTGATACATTTTCAAAATTCGGATTTTCCCTGTGATATTCTTCCCCCCTTTTTTTTTAATACTATAACGTTCAGCTTCATCTTCCCATAGAACACTAAAAGAAAATTATGCGTATTATGTCCACCTACGCGTTACAACAAACGGCATGGATATGCTGTCTGTGGCATACATCACAGAGATGATATTCTTTAAATTGAGTCTGGTGTAACGTTTTTAGCATATCCAATTATTCTTCAAGGGAAAACGATTGCTATATTTTAAGGGTTTCAGGAGGTGGAGTGAGTCGAATGCATCCACGTGGGATGATTGGTTTGTCAGCAGCCGGGAACTGTCTCCTGACTAATGGCCGTCGCTTGTCCTTTACTCAAGAGGCTAATGGCTTCAACTGTGGCAACCATGCTGCAAAACGCCGGACTCAAATGCCGGAAGACTACAGAAGTTATTGCGAGAGAATTCCTAAAGCTTGTCGGAATTTTCGTTGACAGATAAGCGATATTTATTCTCTTTACATTTGCTCCCACCCGCCTGTCTTCATACCTGAGGGCACAGAACTACTTTGCAAAAAGATCACGTATGATAAAGGTGGAGATGTACGTGGTGGAGGATTTTTGCGAGAGGCGACTTCGAAAATTTGAGTTATAAGTGATTCAAAAAGAGAAATTACCATGTTCCGCGCGTTACCGGTATCAGACCATGTCGTCTATTTGTTCTGTATTCAGGCATTATGTATAGTTGATCGCTGTGTGAAAAATAATTTGCTTCTACCATGCTGAATTTATTTTGTTGTCTGAACACGTTACGTAATTATAGACCTGTTTTTAAAGCGTAAATAAAAGCGTTCTGTAAACCATAGTAATAGTAAAATAAAAGTAGTTGTGAGTAAAATTAAAATGAGCTTGTAAAAAGTTTTGAAACATCAAAGACATATTTTTTGGAATTCTTTGGGTCTGAAAAGAGCTTGTTTATAATTTATTATCTAAGCTTATATTTATTTTTGTCGTGACCTGGTTTTTGATTTTTAGTTTTGGTTACTTTGCTTACAGTCAATGTCAGAGATAATTACAAAGTGAATGTATTGCTTATTTGTCTTGAATTGAGAAAGTTCTTTTTTAGCATGATCATTTTTTGAAAACGTCCTTTATTTTTAAATATTTTCAAGTCACAGATTGTTTGTTTTTAAATACTAGTAATATTTGGACTTGTATAACAGGCAATCTATCTTAAGAAGAAAAAATTAAAATGTGACTGAAATGTTAAACATTGTAAAATTGCCTGAATTTATTCCAAATATTCCATTCATGCAATTTCTATTTCTCTCTATCTCTCATCTAAAAGCATTTATATTAAACTTCACTGTAAATTGAAATCTATTACTGAACCAAATACTATGTATATTTGATTCTTACCTCAGAGAATAAATAACAATAAATTAACTAAATAAAAATCTTTTTTTAAAAAGAATTGAGTATTATTTTACTACATATATAATTATATGCGCTGTTTATAAATAAGATATATCTTTCTTCATCTGTAAGGCTACTTTTACTTTTTATAACTTTCTCTTCTCAAGCAAATCCCATCTTGAGAAAATATTATTGTGTTTTGGTAGTTCATGTGGAAAAACTCCGAAAAATCTGACACAAAACAGGAACTCATAAAACTAAAAGCAGTTAATGTCTCGACCACGCTTGAGTTCAAAAAATGAGTTTTTTTAAAAAAAAAAACTTTCTCACACAGACGTTTAAAGATTGTTTCCTCATTTCGAACAGTAGTAAATTTTATCCTTCAAAGAAAATTGTGCATTTTAAAACAATAATTGCTACGAATGATCAATTAAAGAATAAAGCTAAAAATTGTCGGTGTGTAAGAAAGGTTGTTGAACCCGATTTGTTCATTTATATGATTCATTCTTTAAAAAATACGATCATGTTTTTAGCGTTTCTTTGTTCTTTTTGTTTTCGTCGTTTAAAATTTTATTTGTTGTTGCAACTTATGAGTGAAAAACATTTTCATTTGACGGTAGTTTTGCACATTTGGTTAAATTTTTACTAACTTTTTTAAGATCATTATATTGTATACATCATCATTCCTAACGATATTCGTTTGGCTGGAATATTTTAGATTCAAATATTCTTAGCGTGTAATAATAATTATACAACCAAAAGTAAAATTTGATATGCATTGTTCCACACTTCATCGATTGACTTTTTTTAATTAGAGCTTTTAAATTTTAGCTTATTTATTAGAGCTTATTTAATTATAGCTTTTTAATGGGCTTAACAACAAAATGTTTTGAATCAAGTTTAACTACTAAATAAGTGAACTGAATAATAATAATAATAAAAAAGCAACAACTTCCAAGCAAAATACAAAATTTTAAAATTCTTGTAACTTCACTAATTATTATTTTTTATTCAGTTAAATTTAGTGAACTGAAAATACCGCTTTTTTAGTTCAATTGGACTAAATGTCTGTCAGGCGTAAAATGTTTCTTAATCTTGTTTTAAAGGAAATAGAGTGTTTGTGTGAACTCACTGTCTTCAGAAACTCAATGTAGAGCAATAGCTAACATCTTCAGAAAATAATCGTACATAATTTGTGCAAATCATATTAAAAATATTAAATTTACTTACGATTCAAGGTATACCTTATGCAGAAAGAAATCTTTTTTTTCATTGTATTTTCAATTACTGGAATTTATAAATTAATCCTTTGTTTTTTTTACATCTGTCTTCTTACTCTTTAATACTAAATTTTATATTTCCAATTGGTGTGATATTACTTAGAAGTTTTCCTTTTCGTATTTAATGGGAAGTTTATGGTAAATGTAAAATGTAATCCGCAAGATATTCATTTTTTTTATATGTAAGATATACCTTTGGATTTTTGACCGTGAGCTTGTTGAATCAATGTCATTTAAGCTCCCCAATTTATCATTTCTTTTCTAGTCTGATTTCTCTTCGACGATGTGGAAAATTAAATCTCCTCCCCCTTACCCATTTTCATCAAGAGGTGCTTTATTTCCAGCTTCCTCGGAGTTCCCCTTCTGAACCCCCTTGTCTTAAGGGTTTCATGGGCCATTAATCACTTCCCAGTTTGTTTTCCAAATCTGAATTTCTCTTGCACTGTATCTTCTTGTGCGGTTCTGCTCTTATTGTTTTTGTGGCATTATGTTTATTTTAAGGAATCTCGGAAGTTGAGTAATACAGTTGAGAGATCTTAGGTATTGAAAATATTTTAACGTCTTTGAATTTTTCTTAGTTGCAAAAATATTCGTCACAGTAAACCTTGTGATAATATTTTATTTGAGGTAGTTTACATCACGTGCGCGGTTAATAATGTTTAAATACTTTAACTTAATTTGTGTTTTAGGAGTTTTCTACAACTTTTTTATCTGCAGAAACTTATCGGGCCAACGAAGTTATATCGTATAAATTCTTTTATTTAACACAAGCCAATTTTTCGTCTATTTTATTTGTGTAGTTATTTTATTCAACTTTTAATGTAATTCAATGGTGAGACAAATATAAGTTCATCTGGAAAATCTATGTATAAATAATATTAAAACATGTAATATTTGCCTTTGGAAAACTATTCAATATTATTTTTTAGAATTAATTTATCAACCTCAAGTACCGCCTTATATAGATATTTATGAAAACTGTATCTCTTAGCATAGATGTTTATTTAATTTATAATAATTTTTCGTATTTTTATTACAGTAAGACCCCGCTTAACGCTGTTTCGTTTAGCGCTGTTTCGCGGTTTAGCGCTCTTTTATTTCAACCCGGGGATTCCCCGAAATTGTAGGTTTCAAAATATGTACATAACATATCCGAAACAGTGTAGTTGTGTTTCTTGTTTGGTGTGGTGCTGTACCGACATATTTTTATCATTTGAAACATTTGACATTATTGTAAGTATAAATTTATATAATACTATAATGATTGATACAGTGACAAATATTATGATCTTTAGTTTTTATCATGGGAGATAATGAAAAACAAGAAAAGAAAGCAACCAGAAAAAGCATTTCACTGGAAACTAAAATGCAAGTGATTAGAATATTAGATTCTGGTAAACGTCAATCTCAGATTAGTGCTACATTGAATTTGGCAACTTCAACAAGATGCCTTCTTGACGAAAAAGGCAGAAAATTGGAAACACAGAACAGACTGAATGATTTGACTGACTTAGAATTTTATTTGTTTTCGTTTGAAAACACAGAACAGACTGAATGATCTCTGACTGACAGAACTTTATTTGTTTTCGTTTATTCGTTTATATTGTTTTTATTTTTGTAAGAAATAAATGTTTGGTTTTATTTTTATTGAAAAAAAACATAATTATTAGATTTAATACCTAACCAATTTTCTATCCATTTTCCCCTAACCCCATTATTTACATGTTAAGATAGCCTCGTTTAGTGCTGTTTCGCATTACGCTCTACTTTGATGGAACGTATTCCCCGCGTTAAACGGGGTCTTACTGTACTTGCATATTTTTACCGCAACAAAGGTTGGCATTTTCAATGTACAGAAATACTTCGACTTAAACGAATTCGGAGTTAAGCGATTTTCAAATCTCGTCGATTCGTCTTTTTTTTAACACTATTAAATCTCAGGCGGAATCATTGCCAGAGCCTGCCTGATGAAATTGGTAATTTGATTGAAGAAGTTGTAGATCTTGCTAGGCAAAGTAAATTCAGAAGTGGATAGTGATGACGTTCAAGAACTGCTGGATTCTCCTCTCTCTCTCCCACAATCAGGAGCTAGCAGTTGATGAACTCATAGAAATGCAGGAGTAAGAGCAAGACATTGAAAAACTTGAGTCTGTAAACCAGGGGGGTACTCAACCTTTTTTTTCTGCTGGGCCGCATACATATGTCAGCCATTTCACGCGGGCCGCAACATGAGGATAAATGGGGGAGGGGGGGGGGGAGAAAATGGTTTAAGTACAAGATAATATTAGAAATTTAAAATGTGGAGAAAATTGATCAAAATATTATAATTCCGGTTTTGCTTTTTTTAATTATTATTTTTTTTATATTCTTTATTTTTGTTACTAACACTAAATTAGAAGCATTTAAGAAACACTCCTTCACAATTTAAGCATCAGTAAACAGTCTCATATGATTACCAATAATAAAACAAACTTCATAGGATGTCTTTGTTACCGCTGTG
>BMAV01021631.1:82871-96619 GCA_019973955.1 Trichonephila inaurata madagascariensis
ATATATATATCTTCTAATTTTCAATCGTTAATAAAGTACTTTTTTATCTATCCGCTGAAGATCAAATACATTTTTTTAAACTTGTAATGGATAACACTTGATGTTAATGCAGCTTTTTCAAATATTAATTCATTAATCAAGTTTTATTTTTAATTTTAAATTTATATTCTGTGTAATTTCTTACGAAGTTAGATTTTTCTGCAACAAATGGCACCAGTAAGTTTTTTCTAATAAAGTAGGAATTGACTTTAATTTTTTTTTCTTATATATTACTTGTTTTCAAATTATCTTAATATAGAAGGATATGCTAATCACAATCTATATAATCCTCTAAAATTGTAGTCCTGAAATATTTACTTCAATGTACTTCCTAATCTTATTTTTTTCCTTCGAGAATTCTTAATAATGAATTAAAGTTCGTTTGTATGCACAAAATAGGACTCTTTTAAATGAGGATTCTTCCCCCTCCCCCTCTTTTTTTCTTCCTAATCTGGAATCTACTTCTGTTGTTCAAATATTTTTAGTCCAAGACTCGACTAATTTGACCGATTTGACTATTGACCAATATAGAGTTGTTAATTGATCTATGCTTAAGATAGGAGGTGATTACATTGAACACCGGGTCATTTTAAATTCTACTCTTTGTTTATTTAATCGTATAGTAATATTTTGTGATGATATTTTTTTCATTACTTTACTTCAAAAGAATATTTTTAAGGCTATATTCGAAATTATGAAATTGCAATTTTCTTGCAATGCTAAAAATAATTTACTAAGGAATTAAATAGATAAAATAAAATATTAGTTTCTTATACCTTAATGTGCGAACTATTACTCAAAAGACTATATTGCAACCAATTTATCCAATGATTATAATAACAAAAATAAGACGTTTTGTTATACATACATATATATATATGTTTAAAAAAGAAAAAGAAAAGTTTTTGAGCTGTTAGTGGTTAAAAAGACCCTACAAGTTTCTCGATCCATTCCATAATTGTTTTTTACCCCATTTTTTAGAGAAGAAGATGAATGTAGCCAACAATCTGGTGAAGAATCAAGACAAAGTGAAACTCAAAGTCATTGTACTAGTAATGATAACAATATCACGGAATCCTGTAGTGAGAGAGGTATAAGATTTCAGTCTTTAATCATCTTTTGTGTAAAATTCTAAATTTGAGAATATAGTCATTTTCAGGAAGAGAAAATACAACTAACAGTTAATAGTAATTAAGAAAATGCTTCTTGAAGTATTCAGAATTCTTCGATATTGTATATTGCATTTGAGTTTGAATTAAAAAAAAAAAACGTATATCCTTTTTTTTTCTTTTTCCAGAACTGTCTCGGTTTGGTGGTGAAGAAGATTCTCGGCATGAGATTTCTCGAACAATTTTGCAGGAAGGAGAAGAGGCCAGTAGTGGTCTTGGAGACAATGAAAGTTCCGAAGATCGACCAATGCAGGCAAGTTATTGATGATTTGCGAGCTTATTTTTCTCTATTAATAGTTCTTTTAAAAAAAAAAAAAAAAAGAACGATCTTTGCTACAAAAAATTCATTTCATTGTAAAATAAATCATTTTAATATTTTGTTTCTAGAATGGGAGAGATCGGGAAATGGAAGGATTTAAAGAAAACCGAGCTACTTCATGCCATAGTCTTCAGATATCACAACTGCAAGAGGAAGTTATTGTTCTAAGAGCTGAAAATGCAGCTTTGCAAGAACAGCTTGGAAGGCAAGAAAATGAACTCAATCGCACTCGGGCAGCATTTTCCAGTTGCAGAGAAGAAAGAGACAGATTTTCGCGAAGAGTGAGTTAAATTCTGTGTTCAGTTTCAGTTGCATTCAGTTTTATTATTTTCACAATATATGAAGCAATAAAGTTTTCAAATAAAAAAAGTTTTAGATATTATCCTCATTATTTTGAATATAACGCAGTAAGTATTGTTCGGTCAATTATTAACAGTATATTCAGGTGATAAATAAATAGAGTAACTGCAAGATGTTGAATTTCTACTTTGTTACTGGTAATGTTATCTTTGACTCTATTAACATTATATAGTTATATACTAAATTGCTTTAAATAATAATTAAAAAAAAAAGCAATTATTTGAAATATAACACTTCTGTATAGGTCAATATAACGAGATAGCACCTCAGTAGTATAATAGCAAACTTTTAGACTTAGGAATTAAAATTGTAGGGTTAAACATATTTTTAAGACCATCTAACCTTCCCCTATGTTTGCGTATACTACCTGGTTGAAGGGAAGAGAAAAGAGTGTAAGAATAAGGTTCTAAAAATACTAAAAGATACAAACATAATACTAGAGGATTAATATTTATGATATTATAAGCTCGTTTTCAATGCCAAATACCATATAAAAATATTAATCTCATACTTATGTCAGAAAACGAAAAAATCTAAATGAAAATAGTAAGTTTTTTGAAGGAAAATGAGATTCCTGCCACAACGAAACGGTATCAGGCATAAGGAAAAACTGATAAAATAGTAATAATAGAAGGAAAAGATTAATGACAAATTCAATTAAAGGTTAAAACTTGAAAGAAAATAAAAATTAACAAAAAAATTAATAATCTATGATGCCGTCTTGTGAATGTATGCAGGAATGATAGTTAAAAAACCAATTAGTTTTATATATACCTGACAATAATATTGAATTTAATAGAAAAATATTGTATTAAGGGAAAAAGAATGAGCCTTTATGAAATAATTGATATTCCACTCAAATCTGAGTAGTAATCCTGATATTCTGCTGCAACAATTCTTTTTTTTTTTTTGTTGTTGTAGTTTGAAATTTTACATCTTCATTGAAATAATGTTATACGGTAAAACCATAAAAAATATTTACCACTTATGTTATTTATTCAATATTAAATTATTTCTAAATAAGCTTCTGTAAGCTTATCTTTAAGGAATTTGAAAATTTGGTAAATATGTGCACTCTTCTTTACAATCTAGGGTTTTTTCAGTCTTTTTGGATAAAAGGAGAAAATATCAATATCGGTATATGTATGTTGTTGTTACCCACTCGTTTTGTTGGGCATTTAATCATGTTGTATGGCTATATATTGTTTTTAAGTTATTGATATCTAAATCCTTTGATTGTGTTTAAGAACATTCTGATTGTCTTTGCCTCTTTATTAAAAAGGACTTGACTTGAATTTCTAAAATCAGAAGTATATTTATCCTTTATGAACCCACAATCCCTCCTTGGGAGTCGATTACTACAAAACCCATTCTTAGTGGATCTCTAGGAATATACTCAACAAAAGAAGCATGCTTGCAAATTTCAAGTGTGTGTGTCTAATAGTTCTGAGATCTTATGATGAGTAAATCAGTTGTTTCCCACCCCACTCACACATATGCTTTTTAACTGTGTTATATACTTCTAGTAGTTTGGGTAAATCTTTATTGAATAAGAGCAGTGATAAATAGTAAGTAAGCAAAACATGGTTAAAGAACAAATTTCACTTCCTATTTTTTTTAATATAAAATGCTCTAAATCAGTGGTCTCCAACCCCCGTTCCGTGGATCAAATACTACCGGTCCGCACAAGAAATATTAAATTATTTACCTTTTATTTATTGTGGTATATTTTTCGGGGGGGTGCTTTTTTTAGCTTGGGCTACTTTTTATGAAAATCACTTTATGTTCCTTGTTAAATCACTTTATATTCATTTTTTGGTGTAGCTATATTTTATTCTGGTCGCGATTAAATACAATTAAATTAAAATTATTAATTCAAAACAGTCTAAAATATAAACAATCAACGTCCTTCCCCTTAGCGGGCCGCGGTAAAATTAACAAACATTGACCGGCCCGCGACGATAAAAAAAATGTCGGGGAACACTGTTCTAAATGGACTAAGTTATAATGGTTAAATTGATGGGGTAATTTTTTAAAAATTAGAATGTTATTACCCAAATGATAAATCTTAAAGGTAATCACAATAGAAATAAATGGAGCATATAATATGTTACATATATAAAGACTTACTTAGACTTAAAAAACTTAGGTATATTTAAGAAGTTTTTTATTATATTTTCATTATCAAAATTTTCTTAATTACAATTATTTTTCTCTCTAATTAAATTTTCTAATTCATTTTAGTTTGAATTATTTGATGACTATATTTGTTTTATTTTAAAATGTTATATTTAAAAATAGTACATAATGAATAATTTTATTTCCCCGATAGATACGTGAAATGCAATCAAAACTTGCTAGTCTTCAATCCCAAAGTTCACAAGGTTCTCAAACAGGTAGTTCTCCAACTCGAAGCAAAAGTCCTCACATTAATCCCACAACAGGTGAAAGAACACCTACATCCAGAGAAGATGTTCCTATTGCCAAAATGGCAGAACGTGTGAGGCTGAAAAAAGTAGAAAGTGGTGATCGCCATATTCTAGGTTCTGAAATATCAAGTTTAGGGGTAAAATTGAATGAATTTCTTTCATCTTTAGAACTCTAATTATGTACTAGTGTTATCTTTTGTGCTTCATGTTAATTATGCAAAATTTGCTTATTATTTCCTTATTAAGCGTAATGAATGAATCATGACTATGTGTTATGTGATGGTTTTGTATTAGTTTCTTTAGTGATTAAACCTATTTTTTGTTATGTGATTAAATTTTTTTGATAATGAGTTTTGTATTTAATATAATTCTGCTTTTTGTATATGTCAATAAATCATTGCTTAAATGCCACAGGTTCGAGGTTCAAACCTCGGACAGGACAAAGTTGACTCAACCTTTCATTCCTTCAGTCCTTTCATTAAATAAGTGACAAGCTTACTTGGGAACTAAACACTGGGGGTTTCCTATTAGACTGACTGGAATATCTGCTCATGCACCTCAGTGCCCAAGGTCATTAAAGCTGAAATGGCCACAGGCCTTGGCCCTCATGTGCTGTTGTGCTAAAGTTTAGTTTAGCAAATCATATAATTAATAGCATGCTAGTTGCTAGTGTTTTATCTCTGTATCAATCATCTTATAAATATCATTGCTGAAAATTTGTGAAATAAATCCCTTACTTAAATATATTTTATTTTTGTACTTATAAGCTTATTTTGCTTATAGTATTTTTTATTACATAATGTTGATTTAAAATTCATTTTAAATTGTGTAATATTTGCTACTTTGCAGTGTAAAAACAAAATAGTTTAATAAAGAAAGTAAATATTCATCTGAATGGTTTTATTATAAAAGGGTTTTTAAAAAAAGAAAAGGTCATTTTAAAAGGGTTTGATTAGAGAAATCTATAATTTTTGTATTTAAGAATAAGATCATGCTTCTTTGTTTACATTAAATTTTTCACTCAGTGTTTTTTATAATTTGATTTTTAAATTAATTTTTTATAACATCTTTTGTGTTTAAAAATTGTTATAATCAAGATAAAAAAATATTTTTAAAAGTGGTTTTTTAAGTGTCATTTTTTTTATATTGATTATTTTGGCTATTTGAAAAAAATTTATTCAAATTATTTTAATTTCATTTTGAATAGACAACAAAATTTGAATGTGTTATTTTTTTTCAAATCCTCCCAAATAAATTTGTTGAGTTTCCTTTATATTAACAAATATTTGAGGTATTTTGTATAAACTTGTGTCAACTTCATACTTCATCAGTAGCTATATATAATAATCTAATGCTATATATCATTATTTCAGTTGTCAACTACCAAAATGGCTGAACATCTAGCTCAAAATGTTCACGAAGAATCCCATACTCAAGAAATTTTCCAAACATTGTTTTCCACTGGATCTCCTGTTCCTGAAAACAAAATTCGAGAATTTGAGGTTGAGATGGAGAGACTGAACAGTCGCATTGAGCACCTGAAATCTCAGAACGACTTACTTAGCTTGACTCTAGAGGAGAGCAAAGGACAGTGTGATAGACTCAGTGTTCTTATTGGAAAATATGAATCAAATAACACTGCTCTCCAACTTGCCTTATCCTACAGTGATCAGGCAATTGAAACTTTTGAAGTGTTGCTAGCTTTATTAGAGTCTGAGCAAGATCAAATACGTGCCAACTGTAGAGCTGTAGGTCTAGGTAAAGTATTTTTATGAGAAAATTGTGATGAATTATTTATATCTATTAAGATTCAGTTAATAATGTTATCAAATTGTTACAGAGCTTAAATGTATATATGTACAGTTGGACCCCGGTTTAACTAATTTCGCAATTTAACAAATTTTTCTCTTTCCCTGATTAAAAGAAGGCAAAAAATCCCTATTTAACAAATAATAAACCCTTAATTAACAAATTATTTCAACACCTGAAATTTTTTTTTTATTAGTTAGTATTAGAAAAAAAATGGATTTTTTTTTCAAATAACTCAGACTCTTTTTACTCAGAAGAGAAAGACTTTTCTTGAAAGCAGCAAATTTCAATGGGAAAGGGTGCAGATGAGACATGAGTGTAACTTTTTGTGTGAGTTTTGAATATGACAAGAAATTCCTTTCTCGTCTTATTCCACTCAACAATGTAGAAGATATTTTAAGATTTTGCATTTGATAATAGACTGTCTATCTCAGCATTTGAAGTTGAGAAAATTTTTGATTTGTAGAAGACAATGAATAGCGATTCTGATCCAGAAATTGATAATGAAACTCCTCTCAAAACTGTTACATTTTCTAAGGCTTTACGATGCTTGGAAACTAAAAATGTACCTTATGCAGCAGGTTGTAAGTGACGCAATATTTTCTTTTCTGCAAAAGTCAAAAAAGAATTCTTTCGATTCAGGAATCAAGAAAATTGTCAAACATCTATTAGCCAGTATTCTAAAATTTTTAATTAACTGGTGCATAATAATTCACTAATAATACTTTTTGCTGTTGAATAAAAAGTGTGCAATTTCTCATTATGGATATTTTTTGTGTAATTGCTAATTATAGAATTTCCAAAAGGTAAGTGCAAAAGTTTTGTAATTTTGTTTGGACAATAATACAAATAATCCTAAATTAATGAATAAAATGTTCCCCGATGAATTCATTAAATGGGATCTGGCTGTATGTATGTGTAAAATTTTCATTAATTAATTTTTAAAAAAATTCTAAAATACATATGCATTTGTGAAATTGATCCAAATTTTATTACAAATGTAATAAAAAATGTCGAATTTTCAAAAATTATTTTTGATATTATTTTTGACAGCTTGAATACTGGAAAATTATTGATTGAAAAATTGACAATTGCTTCAGCAGAAATTTACAAAATTTCACCTATTTCGATTTATTTTTGATCTGCATTGTTTGCAGTTCTTTCACAAGAGATTTATTTTTTTCAGTTGACCAATTAAATGCTTATTGTGTTATGTTTTGGGAAATTATTAAGTAGTGCCCCCATAACACTTTCTCATGTCATTTTAGTTTTGAGATAGGTTTTTAATTAAATTTTTGTATGTTATCATGAAGGATTAGCTTTCTGTGCGCTTTATATTTTTAAGTGATGAAACTCCAGCAAATAATCTTAAATACTTTGATATTTACAATATTCAGTTCAATATATTATGCAGTTTATGTAAAGCATTATTGCATTCCCCCCATTTAACTATTAATGCGTTTTCTTGCATTAACTATCATCCATATGTTCTGAACTATTTTAAATCCTCAGTTAGGCTTTGCTCTTAAAACAATAGAGCAAAGAGAATGCCGATGTGGCTATTTTTTTTTTAAATATTTTTACTACCTTGTTGAATTTACATCTTAAACTTTTTCAGTTAGTGTAAAAAGTGAAAACAATTGTCAGAAATTATTGTTTTCAAAATTTACTGTGGAATCTTTGTAACAATATTGTTATGTAGTATGTTATGCAAAACGAAATAGGAATAAATCTGTTTGAAAAAGTTTAATTTAAGTAAAATAAACCTAATTGTTATTTTATTGTAATGTAAAAAAGTATAAGAATTTGATCTAAAGTATTTTAATTGAAAGGGAAGATTGTTTAAAAAGAATACATTAAGAAATAAAAATATGATTTGACAGAAACCTATTAAAATTTTGCCAAGAAATGTGCATCAACCTTCTTGTTAATTAAGATTATAGGAATAGGGTGATATATTTTTATTTGCAGTCAAATCTGATGATGAAAATCAAGAAAAAATCATGGAGTTGTTGAAAGAATCACAGGAAAATCGAAAATCAGCTGAAAATATGGCTAGACATTTCTTACAGAAACTTGATAGAAGTTATGGTATTCCTTGCAGAATGGGAGGATGTCATATCAGTCCTTGGGAAGACCTATCATCTCATAGTCATACAACGAGGTCTGTATTCCCAATTTTTTAAAGAAAAATATGTTAATGTATATGTTGTTTTAGAACATTTTTGTATAACCTTCTTGGCTAGTTTAATATTTTTCAGTCTTAGCCTTTTTTTTCTTCCTAATCTCTTTAGGATGTAGCTGCAATAAGAAACTTTTGATTAATACTTGAAAAACACCCAAATATTCCTACAAGAGGATTTACTCTACAATTGATACTTAACTTTTACATTTATAGGAAATACATTCATTTAAAATGAATGTTAAAAATCATAGGTTAATTTTAAAAATATTTTGATGCTTCTTATTTACTTTCATTAAAATGAAATATTAGTTCTATATTTTGTGTACATTTATTTGTAAGATTTTTATCTTTATTAAAAGAGCTGATGAACATTAATCTCTGGATTCATTGTAACATCAAAGTTTGGATGGAACAAACATAAAAGAAATTATAGGAAAAGTAGAAAACATTTGTAAAAGTTGACATATATTCTTTTTAATATGATTAAATCTTGTAATGATATTAAAGTTTCAAGAGAACCCGCTAGATCAATAACTTACAATTAATTTTGAATCAATTTATTTCAAAACGTCCTCTTATGTAAATTTATTTGTTCAGGTGAAATAATTTTGATTTTTTGTGCTCTCTAATATAATATCGTATTCTATGCACACACACACATGTAAAAGAAAAAAAAATTTCTCAAAGTTGACAAAAGTCAGTAGCTTCTTGTTGCAGCTGAATGTTTATTCTGTTTTATTATTCTGTCTGTGAATTTTCCAAGCTTTTTACCATTGATTAAGGTGTGGGGTTTACATATTTCATTGTTTTTATTTCTTATGTAGTTGTTTTTTTTTATGCATTTCATTATAATTATATTACCATTAATATTTCAATTATTTTTATTACATTTCTTAAACTGAAAATTAAAAGTTGTTCTTTATAACTACATTTCTAAGATTTGCTTTGATTTGAAATTCAGATAAAATTACATTAAAAAATTAAGAAAATTTGTTTTTGTTACTTTGATGATTTTTAAAAAATAATAGTAATGTATTTATTACTGCCAAAAGATCTTTCAGGCACTTTTTAATTTTCGTCATATATTTTTAACTTATCATATGAAGCAAATTTGAATTCTAACATTTTGAAAATATTTAAATTTAATTTTTAATGTAGAAAAATATTTACTTTAAATGATTCACTCAAATATATACATATATTATTTTTCCCTGCAGTACTTCCAGCTCTGTCTCAAGTAGCTGTGATGGTGGTGAATTTTCTAAAGCAGATGAAAGAAGATTACGAGATTATATAACACAGTTAAAGAATGACAGATCAGCTGTTCGTACTACAGTTGTAGAACTTGAGAGTGTTTATGTGGACCCTACAAGCAAAGATCCTCCACCAATTATTGATGCTCAAAAGTTAGACCTGGAAAATGCCGTCCTCATGCAAGAGTTAATGGCAATAAAAGTAAGCCAGGAAAAATCACTACAATTTTATGAATTATGTTTAAAAAACTTTTCCATTCTGTTTTTCTATTGTTTATATGTGACAACACAGTACAACAGAAAGTGGTAGATAAGTTATAGAAGCTATCATTAAATCATAATTTATTTGTTGAAAAAATCTTGTGACTAAAAAAACATGCGATATTTTTAACATGTTGAGTAAAACAAAATGTAATTAAATTTAGCAAATTCATTTAGAGAACAGAATAAAATTAATTATATTAAGTTGTGCAAATTTTAAAAAAATGACTGAAATAATCTCTTTTGAATTTGCTCAAATTATAAATTCTACAAGTCAATAAAAAGAATTCAATATAGAATGTTGTCTTGGAGGAAACTGAGCACAATGAAACATGTTTAAAACTAAAACTTTTTAAGACAAAATATCAGTTAATGCAAAATAATACAATGGTCCTGACAAACTATGTATTTTCATGCATTTTTTCTTCTTAACATAAAGTCGCACTGGTAAGATTTAAGAGGGTGTGAAATGAAAGAGATGTGGTTTCACATGTTTCGTAGAAAGGAGGTCAACTTAGCTTTGAAATACCCTCTGAACAGCTGTGACATGAGCTAATTTTGTTTATCTAAGCTACTTTTACCCTCCACCTTTACAAGCACCACACAAAAACATCTCATCTCTCATCAATTGGCTTTGGAATTCAGTAACAAGTACATTGCAGTGTGAGTAAAAAAAAAAATCAGTAAGTTTGGTTTGTGTCCCCCCCCCCTCTGTTTTAGAAGAATTTTTTTTACAAGCAGAATGTCAAAGAGCTCAGGGGTAAAGCAAATTCCTATTTTGCATAAAATGAAGTTAAAGCTTCTTAAAATTGTTGATAAAAAACAGAACACGAAAATGGAAATCTGTAAAGATTTTGGTATTACTAAATGTTGTATTAAATTTCATTCAGTTCTTGTGAATGTTTTGTTTCATTGATTTTTATTAAATACATGCATACATACATGTCTATGAAAATAAAATGTACTCTAATAAACTTAATTTTGATGAATATATGTTTCCTTTTCGGCAATATTATTTAAGGGGACACAATACGATTCAATTGACAAAAATCGATCAAAAAATCAAATCTAATTTTTGTAGCCTAAATTATTCTTTATATACTTTTATATAACCTCAAAACATTTGAAAGCTCTAAATTTTAAAAAACACATTATTATGATAGCCTTTACGTTCGTTTTTATTCATATCCCTATGGCAAATCAAAACTTCAAATTTAATTATCTCAGAAAGATAAAATAACGGGTTCGTCTTCATTTAAAATGCTAAGGCTTTTTTTCTACTGTGCCTAATGCTTTGATTTTTTTACCAATTGCTAATAGTGCATGTAACAAAAGTTGGTATACATTTTTGAATCAAAGCAATACCTATTTTTTTAAAAATAATTGAACTGAATTTATACATTTTATAAGAAATTTTCAATAAGCATTCACAAAAAGAAGTATTGTACAAATACCAATCATGTTATCGCAAAACCCATACCAACTTTTGTTATACATAATTTGACGTACTTGTAAGTCAAATTTCATGCGTGTACGTAAATTTTTGTAGGAGGAATATCATTTTAAAATCGCAAATTTTGAATTTTTTCCGTAAAAAATTAAATGGCTAGATTTTTATGAAATTTTGAGCACAAAATCTGTTTTACTTAGTATACACACATAGGAGGCAACCATAGAAAATTGAAAATCCTTGAGTTAAAAAATTTTGCATAAATTGTATCATATCCCCTTAACACGAAAAAATATTTCAGTTCCCCTCAGTTTCATGTTAAGCAATTTTCGCTGTATATAAAATGTTGTCATGGAAGATTCTGGACCAAAATGAATTAAAGTAAAGCCCTCTCAAAAAAATTGGGTTTGAAAATCATTATACATATGTAAGAGTATTGTAAAGTATTAATTATTACTGAAAATTAAGCCATAGACTTAGTTTTTACTTTATATTTTAATCTTTTCTATATAATTTCCAGCCAGAGTTTCTTCAAAGACAGTCATTGTATAACCCAACAGATGGCATCAAAAACCTTTGTTTGATCTATCAGTGATGTCATTTGTGTTGTCAAATCTCTGAACCACATTGGTGTTTAGTTATTTAGAAATACGAGATGAGGGAAATTGGGTGGATGTGACAAAATTCAAAGCCAAATCACTTTGATGCTTAAACTGTACCTCAAAATGCGTTTTAAGCCAGAAGACAAATACCTTTGGTGATCTTACTGTTGTGTGCTTTGATCAGAGCATCATACATTTTGTTTGATAGTTAGCAGTAATAGGCACTAAAGTGATGGTCTAACCCTTTTTCATATTAAAATGACTCCATGACACAACAACCAAAAATGGACAGCATGATTTTCCTTGTAGACTTTTGCAACTTAACATGCTTTAAGGAAGTGAATTACAATGTTTCCACTCTTTGCTTATCTTTTGTGCTATATGGATCATTGATAGACAATAATTACCCTGTGATAGAATAATCCTCTTCCACCAAAAGATTTTACATCTTTGGTCTCAAACTTCTAAAAAGGAATTAATAATTATGAAAACCAGTGTGTGTTGACACCTTTAACACACATAGTAATTAAGATTACTCTCATTCCTGATCATTTGGATGGTTGCTATCGGGCCTAATAGTATAAAGTCCTCTTTCTTCATTGTGGCAACATCATCCATGAGAGACAGTCTTCCACTTCGTCCCTTTGAAAAACTTGTGCCCAGTTTGAAAATTCCTTTTCTACATCACAATAGAGTCATGATGGGCTATCATTTCATTATGGATTTGCCAGGTACTGAACCATTTTAAATGAGGAAACTCAATGTTATTGAGCCAATATCTTCTCCAAACTGCAGATAATTTCAATCTCTGGTTCCCTTAAACCAAACAAATTGGCATTAATGCATGTGATTTACAACATTTTACCCATATGCATTTCTGAATAAATTATTTCTAAACATCTGAGTTTCTTTCCTTTTACAGCAATTAAAACTTTGTAATACCCTATATAAATATAATATATATATATACATACATATATATATATATAATATAGATTTGACTCTTTGTATGGAAATTAAATATATGTATCCAATAAAATTTTGAAAGTTATAAGCAAATTGTAACAATATTTCAAACATATTTGTGTATTCGGTTAACTCTGTTTCATTTATTCACAACTTTTCAAATAAACTAATTCATCATATTAAATTGTTTATTGAAAAATTTCATAATATAAATAAATATTTGTTAAAAATTGTTCACACATTGTTGAAACTATTTATGTCAGTTTGTAATCAATGGTTATAACCATTGGCCATTGGTTACAAGTTTTAAATAATGTACTGACAGTGTAGAATTATTATATTTTAAATATTATATTATTATATTATTGTAGAATATTTATATTTTAAATATCATATAAATTAATTTAAAAATACATTGACATATTTCTTTTTGTCACACATATACTGTTTAAGAACTCATCTTCTTGATCTTTATTATTTATAAAAAATGATTGGTTTTAAAAAGATATATTTATCTGAATTTAAAAAAAAAAAATATTATTTTCTAGGAAGAGAAAGCAGAATTCAAAGCTCAGGTTTATTTATTAGAAAAAGAAAAAACATCATTAGAGCTACAGCTAAATAGCAGAGAAGCACAGGAACAAGCTTATTTAGTTCAAATTGAACATTTTAAAAGTGAATTGCAGGAACAAGCAGAACTTATTGAAAAATTAAAAGTAAGTTATTATTTTTAGCCACTAATTAGATAATTTTACATCAGTTTGTTATAGTACAAAAACATTCCCCATCTTGTGATTGAATTTTCTTATGATTGAAAACATTTAAACTGATATCTTTTGAAGTAGAATTTCTTAATTTCTATCAAAGTAGGATTTTAATTTGAGAGGAAAAAAATATTGCTCCTAT
>BMAV01021631.1:96719-112198 GCA_019973955.1 Trichonephila inaurata madagascariensis
ATTTCTTGAAAGTTGTGTTCTAATTAAAGATTTTGCAACAGTTGCAGTTATTATTTTTAGTTAAGTACAACAGAAATCTCTTAATCAAGAAAAAAATAATGTCCAAAGGATGAATTGACCATTTAAGTTAAATTATATAAAATACATACACTAAATTTTAATGACTAAACAGAAACAGCCATAATAATGCTTGCTCAAAACTAGTGGCATAGCACATACTACTTTCATGAGAGGTGTTTTATTTTTTAAAAAAACATAGACATGAAAGCACCAAGACCTAATCTTTATGCTAAAAATTCAGAATCTGTTGGTCTGTAAAGGAGTTTAAATACCCAAGCCCCAGCTTTGTGTATCCCACTGCTCAAGACAATAACTCTTTAAATGTAGCAATATTCTCAATGATAAATTAGTTAAATTTTTTGACAGAAAATTGGAAACTATCACATCACAACTGGTGTCATATGAGTCACTTATTCAACTGAGAATAATTATATAATATTAAAATATTAAGAAAGTGTTTATTATAATTAATATCGTATTTCATATATTTTCTAGTACTCTTGCAGTAACTACATTTAACATGTGTTAGTTGGGCTCATGGTTACTAAACTGCAGATTCAATTATTCGTGAGCTGCAATGTTAATATAAATTGAGCAATAATATAAATTCCAGCTCTAATGTGATTTTTTTTGTGTGATTTCATTTTGTTTTGAAAGAAATAAAAATAACATCTTTATACTTTGAAAACTTGTTTAATTGAAATGCACATAAAAACTCTACTCAATGTAAAAATTATTTAGGAATCATTTCTTGATTTACAGATTTTACTTATCAAAAGCTTCTGAACATTTGCATTGTTTCAGAGTTACTAGTTAATTTGAGAAGATAAATTATGATTATGTGAACCACTTTTACAAAGTTTAAATAAATTTGCATTACAAGAAAAAACATAATAAAAAGTATTTAGTAAAAACCCTGAAAACATTTATAGAAAGTTTGAGTAAAAAGGACAATTAATATCTATTTTTAACTGGAAGTTGTAACATCACAGTACCTAAGAGTGATATCAAGAGCAATTGATTATATTGAGGGAAGCCACACATGATAAAACCTTATATTAAGCTGTGTCTCACATTTTATTGAATTGCTTATTAATGGGATCTTAATGTTTTAAAATAATTTGTGTGTGTGTGTGTACCTACATATAATATCTCAAATTTAAGGTATGTTCTTTAAATTTATTTGCTGTATTTTCAATCTGAAATTCTCAGGTTTCTTTGTAAAATTTAACCTTATATATTGTTATATATTCATAACTGAAATGTGTTTTCAACTAAATTAGAAATTTTCCTCACTTATAATGAATAGTTCAACTGAGATTTAATAAATGCTTAAACAGAATTTAAAATTTGATGAAAAGGAAAATAATATGTATTTTGTTTATAAGGTATTTATATATATTTTTCCTTATATTTATATATATTATTATATTGAGTTAATTATGACTTTTTTTTCAGTCATCTAATTCAAATAAAAAAACTTTAAACATTGATGAAAGTGAAGCTACAGAAAAAGTCAATAAGTTGAAAGCAAGAATACAGGAGCTAGTCAAAACAATAGAAAAAGTAACTAAAAACTCTGAAATGAGTGCTCAACAATCTGTTGAATTTGTTAATGATCTGAAGCGTACTAATAGGTGAGATGAAAAGCATTATTATAGCAATATTACTTAACATAAGTGCAATAATTCAAACTTATTTTTATGTAAATAAAATCTTTATCAATATATGTTTTTGAGTGTATGTGTTGTTTATTTGCTATATGTTTAAAGCATTAATTTTAAATGTTAATAAGTAATATGCATTGACTTTTATGTTAGAGTATAAATTTTTCATTCTATTATATGAATTCAATAACTATGACTTATCTTGATTAGATTGAAAGGGAAAGTATGACTCTCATGCATGTAATTGAATCATTATATTTTAGAAATAAATGATTTGACCTATGTTAGTGATTTAAAAATCAGTTAGGAAATTTGATGTATCTTTATGTATTGATTTGAATTTTTTCCCCCTTTTATTAATAATCATGTGTGTTAACAAATGTAAAATAGAATTACATATATATTTTTCTCTTCAAATGAGACTTTTTAAATAAAAAAAAAATTACAGATAATTTTAATGAAATATTATGTTTATTGGTTAATTTAATATTTACCTGAAAACTCCTTATTATTCAGATTTATGTATTAGTCTTCTAATGTGTTGAGCGTTCATATTTACTTATTTTTCATCAACAAATATGTATTCTGTTTGTTTTTAATAGCTAAAATTTTGGTGTTTCAGTGCCTTGGTTATAGCCTTTGAGAAGGCGAAAAAGAAACAACAAACCAAAGTGAAAAAACTAGAGTTACAAATGAGTTCTTTGACTGAAAGGCATAATGCTCAGGTAAGTGAAAAATACTTCACAAACACTTTTGAAACAATGCAACTCTGGAATTTTTATAAACTCTTATATTAAATATTATTTCTGGAATAGTAACATTAGAATTTTTCTCTGTAGTAAAAAAAAGAAGTTTGTAACATGCAGGAAATCACACATCTACATCACTGAACATGTTTATAAAGAGACTCATTTGAAGAATTCTTAAATTTAAAAACATCCCCTGAAGCTTTTTTAATATGTGTGTAATGTTTTCACAAATTGCTTTACTTCAGATCAAGGCCTGAAGTAAGAAAATTCTGACATATTTAAAAAGTCATCTGTATTCTGAACTTATGTGCTACTCCCTTTGTGTAGACATTATAAAAGTATCTCCAGAAATAGCACTTGTATATAGCTCCTTTAATTTAAATTCTTGGAAAAATATTTTGCATGCATTTGAGAGAATATGAGAAAATGTTAAATTTATATTTCTTAAACAGATCTTATTTTGTAAAAGTAATAATCTCAAATGTTTTTCCATTGTTATTTTTTGTGGTTCCTAAGAGAATAAGATATTTTTAATTGAATTGCTTGTACCTTCTAAATTACACTGTTGTATATATTTATTGTTTTAGGTGAGAATGTTGAAACAAAGAATAGCCATGCTTGAAGGTGAAACTGGCCATCGCCTCCTTCAAACTTCCTCCAGCTCAGATCTTCCTATATGATAAAGGAATGATTTATCACATAATTTCTATGAGTCCTGAGTTTAGTGAAGAAAAAAATAACTCATGTATATATCATCCTAACAGTGGCATCCATTATTAAGATTATTTCTCTTCTTTAATTTTCCTTACTTAATTTCACTCATCTACCTTTAATCTTCTCTTCCCGAATTTCACTTTAGAAGCAGATACAACATTCAAAGCTAGGTTTTTTAAAATAAACTTATGGAATCTTGTGCAAGCCTATCATCTGAAAATCTTACTTGTCATTCAAAAGCTTCAAGTCATTAAGTTTGGTTACAAGAGTGCTGTTCTGACTTTGTAACTGCTTGGAAATGAATGCTGAAAACAACAAAATTGTGATCTTGCAGTTTAATGAGAATATATGTAAAGATGGCAATATGCATCATCAGGCATGATCTGATATAAAGCTATGGAGTTATGAATTAGAGATATTTATAGCCTTGAACAAAAACCACTGAATTAAAAGGATAAGAAGATATTTAAAGTTTGCGATATTGTTATTCATGTTTAAAAGCTTTCAAAATGTTTGAAGAAGTTTTTCTTATCCAAAAACGTAATAGAGACCAGATTCAAAGAAACATGAATAGATATCAAGTTTCCTTTTTATCGTGATATGTACAGTAATCCCTCATTATAACAATGTTCGACAAATGCTAATCCTGTATATTGGTGGGTTTACTTTACAACCATGCTTTTTAGGCATATGTTTGTTAACTGCTTTGTACAGTTGTAATTAATTGTGAAAGTTTCAAAATATTTTAATAGATTTTATTTCATCGTTTTATAAATAAAATTCCATATTTTAATGAGTGATTCTAAATTCAAAGCTCAAATATCTGTATGTTTACATAGTACTTTTATTTAAAATGCCAATATAGAAATATCTTTATGTTCAGATGTTGAAAAGGTTTTGCTTACCTTTTTGAAAATTTCATTTACTTACCTTTAAAACATTAAAACAACTGGAAATAATTTTAAAATAAGTTTGTAACTCCCCAAACTAATTTTGCTATTTTTTATAGATACATTTTTATTGTTTTTTTCTATACTGTTAGATTCTATTCAACATTATGCATTTGTGAAATATCCTTGCATTGAATTATTAATATTTTTTTAGCTAAATTTTTTTCTCAGATTTATTAAAAGCTGAATAACTTCTTTGAACTTATAAAATAGCTTTGAAATTCAGTCTAAACTATGCTTCAAAAATAGAAATTTACAATGTGGAAAAAATTTTAATTTTTTTTTTATTTAAAAAGCAATTTTAGTATAAATGATCCATAAACTTAATCAAAATGTACTCAAATAATGTACTTTTCTCAATTTTATAATATTTATGTTTAATATTATATATATATATATATATATATATATATATATATTTTTTGCAAGTTGTAGTTGGTTGTCTTCCCCTTTTCTTTTGTGTCATATTATAAAGTTTTGGGTAGTATTTACATAAGAATGGTCATTTTTTTTAATGATGCATTTAACTTGAATAAAATCATATTAACTATTTTTATTTTTAAAAATAATTAATTTGTAACTTATTAATACAAAAATTTAGTTTAAAGGTATCAATGTTACTAAAATTAATTTTTATTTCCAAACCAGTTTTTGATTTTCATGTTCTTGTATAACATATTATGTTTTCAACAAATCTTTTCTTATTTTTGTATATGTGAATGCAGGTGTTCATTTGTATAAGATAAAACATTTTCTTTTTCATTTTTACATATTAAGATTAATTTAATAAAATCAAAAATAAGTTTAACTTTTTATTTTTTGATTATTCATATACAATGAAATTTCGCCACATTACTTGTGCCTGAGGTGTCACTGTTATTTCAAATCTATACATTTTAATTTCTATAGTTAACACTTTTCGCATTATTTGATTTAACTGTGTTTGTTGAATATATAACTATAACTAAACACCAACTCCTACCCAAAGGAATAAAGCAATAAGTAGTTTATAAATAAATTTATAAAAAATATGTGTGTAAAGTTGAGAGAAAAATGACTTTTTATAGAACATAATGTAAAAAGTTACAAATTAAACAATTTTTGACTAACAGGATGCATGATGTGCCAAATGGTATAAATATCTGTAATTGATTATTCAGCAATCAAAATCTATATTTAATCATGTATTAAATGCTGTACCTCCAACTAAAATTTTAATGCTTAAAATTATTTTTAAAATCAGATTTAGTAAAAATGTGTTAATATTTTTATGTGTTTTTCCTGTCTAAAAGTGAAAATATTATTTATATATATATATTGTACTGTTTCTAAGTGAGGTATATACCTCTTTTTTACTCTGTACTTTTAAACTTTAGTTATAATTCATTAAATTTATGTTTTAGCTACTTCTAAGTAAAGGTATAAATTCAGAAAAAATGGACCAAAAAAAATATTTATTTTAAGAATTTATATTTTCTTCAAAAAAATTTATTTGAAAAGGAATATATGAATATATATTATAAGTTATTGCATTGCATTTTTTTTTATATATTTCTTTCATATGGCAATATGTTTTTACCTTAATAACACAAATCTTACAAATTGCATAATGAAGGTCAATTTTTCCTATATTTTTCCAAAAAAATATTTAATGATAGATTTAAATAAAAATGGTTTTTTCATATAATAAGAAATAAATCTCTAGTGATATACTGTTGTAATCTTAATTGTTTGCTTTGAAATGTTGTAATATTCATCATATAAACTAGTTTTGTATCTGTTTTATAATGTATGTTTAGTTTAAAATGAATTTTCACAATTATACTTTTTTACATATAAAATTTTATCCATGTATTTTTTTTTAAATTTTGCTATAAAAATGCTCAAGTCTTTGTTTGTAGAAAGTTATAATATACACTCATTTAAGAATCATTACCTTTATTTTCATACTCTTGAAGTTGCTGGATTTTTTTTTAATGTTTTATATATGCATTTTTTTAGTGCCAAAATGATATTTTGTTTGTACTTTTGATCTTACATTTTTTTTTATTTGTGAAAACTTGCATTATTTGTAATAATTTTAATTATTTTTTATATTACATTTATTTCTTTAATTAAACAGCTTATTTTTTATGCATTTTTTCATATATCACATCATTATAGTATCACTTATTTTTCATTTCTGAATACTATATCTTTTAATTTCATTCACTTTGAATTTTTGCTAGGCATTTGATTCCTGTATAAAAATTATTTATTAAGCAAAAAAAAAAAAAGAGTTAAAAATTTAATATTAATTGCTTAATTTTAAAACTTTTCAAGTTTTATATTGAAATAGTTATTTTATATGATGATTATAATATGTGATACATTGATGTGTATATTATAGTGTAACAAGAAATTAATTTATATTATGGAGTGAAATTTTTATAAAATGCACACACACTTTACTTGTAAAACTTACTATGAAATAAAACTTTCATAATAATTTAAAACAATGATTCATTTAAAAAAAATATCACCACATATATATTTGCTTTTAAAATTCATCATCACTGAAGAAATGTTTGAGAATTGTTGGATTCCAATTTGGTAATATATTGCTGTAATTTTCTTTAAATAATTTTTATGTAATTTATTCAACTGTCTTCAGGATGTGAGAGACTTTGAAGATATATTTTCACTGTTATAATTTGGTGAAATTGTATTATGTTGATTGTTTTTATTGCTTTAATTTTACTTATTTATTAATTTTAAAGAAATAAGATTCTCCACTTTAATGGAGGAAAAACAATTGTAGCATTTTTCAATTGTTGGTTTTCTTTTTGCAAATATGTAAATAAATTTCAAATATGTAACAGTGGTCTTATTTTTTCTACATTTATTATCGCATTTTATAACAAAATCAGTCAATTTCTCGTTTTATTTTTTCTTAGTCCCAAAATATTTTTTCACTTACATACTTTTTATAATTCTGAAAGTTTTAAATTTTATGAGACTGTAAAGTTATATGTATTGGATTTTGTTTGATAACTTTATACACTGAAAAAGACGGGTAATTTCAGGGTATAAGAAAAATACCATAAAAAAATCATAATTTTATCATCTTTATTGCTGTTGTCTCATAAAATAACACAACTTCTAGGAAATGTTTATTCAAAATTATGATTTTTATTCTTCTAAAAATATTTTATTTAATATTGAAACATTTTTAGTTCTATCAAAAGAAGTTAAGTGAAAAATATTAATAAATTTGCAAAACACATTAATATTTTTTAATGAAATCATTTTTGTGTTAAACCACATTTTATTAAAAAAAAAAAAAGAATGTTTATATGTTTTAATACATGTATATAAATTTTTATTTGTTTCATGAATCCTTTAAAATTTTTGAATACAAATGACATTAATGCTTAAGCATCTGAATAGCAGATGGCTTTTAATACTAGCTGATTAAATATTTTCAATTTCTGTTAAACTAAATAGTTTTGAAGTTTTCAGAATAATGTAATAAAGTTTTGTTCTAAATGCTAATTTGTCAATTCACTTTGAATATACAGTTGAACATCCATCTTATGAACCTCTATTTTGCCAATCTCTCTGTTCCTGGAACCAAGGATATTTAGTATATTGAAAACGAATTCTATTTATCGAATTTTCCACGTAACGAACTTTTTGGGAGGATTTAGTGACTTCATTTAATAGAGGCCCTCCTGTATATATATTTAATATATTTTCAGCAGTTATAAAAATTAGTTAAATATTTTTCTGTGTTATAAATATTTTAAAAAAATGTTTTATGTATGTTTGGTATCCAAAATAGAGTTTTTATGCATAATTAAGCTCACATTTAAAAACTTAGTAATTTTTTTTGTATGATTTCACTCATATATAAGTGCATTTAAATATTAAATAATAAACAAATGTACATTATTCCTTCTCAAGCAAGTTTTTTTTTTAAACTATAAAGTCTTTTTTTTTAATATGTATATTTTAGTATTAACTCTAGAAACATAAGAGAATGGGATTTTTTCCCCATTAATACTTATTGAAAACTGTAATTTAAACTTCAGAAAATAGTTTTTTAAAAAAAGAACATTTGGTGTTAAACGTTAACTTTTATAAATTATCTGTATTCAATATATAATACAGCTCTATTTTGTTTTATTGAATCAGTGTTTCATTTTCTAAAAGATACATCCTTTGGCTTTGTTCATTCTATAGTTATGCAAAAGTCATTTTATCCAAGTGTTTCTGTACTGGTCCCTTATTCATTAAGCTGTCTTCCTTTTTCTTTTTTAATAGTTCATTGCAATCCTTGATTGATGTTGATCAATAGCTTTTGTGATAGAAAAAGTCGAAAGATATTTAGTCAAACACTTAAAATCTTTGTGATAATCCTCGTAGAGAGTTATTTGCAGCCATTGTAGAGGTTCTTGCTGCAATTTCAGTGGCCTGCAATAGAAACAATACATTTACAGATACCTATCAATTAGTTCTTAAATACGTTACTGCTTGTGAAAATTGCAACAATGAAAATGTAATCAGAAATGAACTAAATTTGTTCTGCAAATAGTGGTTAAAGTAAACGATCACATTTACAGAACAATAAAACCTAAATAATGCAGAAAATTCAATAACTTATGCAGTAGAGTGGATCGTGGTTTTATTTGGGAAAGGGGGGGGGGGGTAAACTTATTCATTGGAGCCTACTTATGCAGAAAAGATGTTCTATTGTATGAAGATTATGAACAAAATAATTTCAAAATTTAATATTTCCTCAAAGGATTTTAATTTTAGAAAAAATGGAAAAAATACTTAATTTTGGTTAAATGATTTTAGACTCAATATTAGTTCTCTACAACATAAATAACTAAAAAAATATTATATTGATAAATGAATAGTGAATAGTACAATGTGCATTGCTACACATTTCATAACCCCAGCTCTTTTTCCCCGCACCGTCGAAGCAATTCGAACCAAGCTTTCTTTCGCTTTATCGTGTGATTTCGACAGCAGTTTTATTTTTTTTAATTTAATACTAAAGAAGTCGTTAAACGTACCTGATAGGGTTTTTTTTCTTGTAACTACACTGCTGACTACACAAAATCCAACACTGAAAAGGATCGGAGATATCACAGCGAAATTTATTTGGCAGATAGCATGTTATACAAGGATCAAACGATTAAAATTGTAACCTCTTGTGACATGTGGTTGATAACAAAATCAGTAGTTTGTGTAGCCGTCATTGCTTGTTATAACCGCTGCCCTACGCCTCGGCATAGAATCAAAGAGGTTTTGTTTGTATCCTTTGGATACAGCACTCCATGCGGCTTCCACATATTGCCAAGTTGATCTGGTGTAGTAGCGGGTGGTGTATCCCGGGCTAGTCGTGAAAGCATGGATCACGAGTTTTCGATTGGTGATAGATCGGGAGAACAAGCGGGCCATGGAAACAATTCAATCGGATGGGTAAAGAAGAACTCATGAACACTGCTTACCACGCGTGGTCGCGCATTATCCTGGTGGAATATGGCTGATGGCAAGCGCTGAATGTATTGGAGGATCGCGGGCTTCAACACCTGGGAGATGTAGCGCTGGCTTTTCAGTGTACCGGTAATGCGTACTAGAGGGGTGCGGCAGTGAAATCCAATACCACCCCAAACTATGATATCAGGTGCAGGACGAGTGTGGCGATGCATAACGCAACAATTCAGCAGCCTCCCACCACGGTGTCTCCAAACTCGAATCCAACTAACGTGATGTTGCAGGCAAAAGCGGGATTCGTCTGTAAACACAACATCTTTCTATTCCGTTGTCCATGTTCGCCGTTCATCGCAAAATTTTCCAATCAAGGGTAAACGGAACAATGGATGCCTTGTGGACATTCCACTTTGCTGCAAATGGCGTCGAATGGTACGAGCGGATACCGAATGATGCATAACAGACTGAATCTGTTGTACTCTGGTTCGTGATGTGGCTGGTCGATCCATCACTGCCATTCGCACAATCCGCCTGTCCTTATAGGCAGTAGTGTAACGAGGTGGGTGCGATCGTTTCCGTTGGTCCGTCGTTTCTTCCTGCATCCGGCGATGACAAATCCGCATCATAGTTGCTTGATTTCGTTTAACATGTTGACTGATTTCTCTGAAGGATAATCCGCAATCCCTATAGGCTTCTATTCTTCCTCGATCGAATTCAGAAACTTGGTTAAAAGACGCTCGATGTCTTCCACGAGGCATAGGTAATAGCTCGATGGTAATAGCTCGTTGTCTTCCACGAGGCAACAGCTTACGCGGGGGGAAAAAAACGCACGAAAATCTATTGCCGTATTTCAAATCGCAAATGTTCTCTCTCTTTATGTAGTGCTATGGTTGCCTGTGATGTTGTCTGCGCTATAATGATAATGATTTGCATATTTCATTGTCGCCAATGCGTGATGTAAATTCCACATGGTTTGCATGCTTCCTTCAGGGCGTTGCATTTTGTGTGGCCAGCAGTGTATTTAGTGAGTGCCCTCCCTTTGCCATAAATGTTAAAAAGCCGTAGTGTGTCCCAACTATAGTTCACTTTGAAGTGAAGGCCATATGGCGTGACTTATCGTCTCAGGGAGTGAAAGAGGAGTAGCAAACAGTTGTCTAAGAGACGACGCTACAGCTCAAAAGAATCATGGATGAGAATAAGTATCAAAAGTACTCTCTCTCTGGTACTTTGTTCTGAGAAGTAGTTGTGAGTAGAGTTAAATGTGTGTCTAGAGTTTTTACCTATAGACAAATTCTAATTTTGGAACATAATCAAGCCTTTTTTCCCTCACCAAATGACGTAGTCGAGGTAGCCTAGTGATCACGGAATCGAGGCCAACTTGTGAGTTCAAGCCTAATATGACTGAAGACCCGCCGCGTCGAGAGGCTGATACATGTTATATATGTCAAGGCTCAGTCCTCCAGTTGGCGTGGTATGAAAGCTCGGAGTGGGAGGTGCCTGCTCAGGTGTCGTTCTCGCAACCTGACCATTGTTCAAAATTACGCATTCCGCCTCAAATAGCCCTCATGTTGCTTTAGAGCACGACGTTAATATAAAACACTCTCACTCACCTACTAAATGATATTGCAAACGCAATAACCTTATATCATTTTTAACACCTCTAATTTTAAATAATCTCCAGGACCAAATATATATATTGTCCCTTATAAACTCTTCAAGCATTTGTGAAATCCTTTATTTAAAATAACTTTTAAAATTTTGTAGTAGAACTGGAAGGAACTTATTTTATATCACTCATTGAAATATGCTACTATTTTTCCCATTTTAAAACCAGGCAAAGATACCACAAATCCTACTAATTTTCGGCCTATTTGTTTGAAGAGTTGTGCATGTTTTTCACCTTCAGGGCCGGCTCTAGCATTTTTGCCACCCCGGACAAAAATGGAAAATGCCACCTCTCTCTGGGCAAAGCAGAAAATTATAATTTAAAAAGATAAATTGTTCCCATAGATACACACCTATATATATATATTCAAGTCAAATACGAAATAATTTGAAATTAAGGGTATAATTACTTGTTATTAATTCAAACGAGTAAAATGTATGAGAAGAAATCGTTCATTTTAGCATGCTAATTTCTTCTAGAAAGAGTCTACTGATGGTGGGGATCACAAACGTTTATTTTACCTTATAGTAACAACACTCAAGACTAAAATAAAACATCTCCTGTGACTCTCTATCTACAAAAAAATTCTTATTGCCCCTGTTCCCTTTTTCATAGCTAATACCGGACGTCGTATGGGGAAAAGAAATGTCTGTAATGACCCCACTCTGGGATGGAAAGAAAGTTACTAGTGAAAGATGTTCACACACAACTTACCAAATTTCGCATTTGATTATATAATCCCGCATCGAGCTCTTAAATTTCAACATAAAAGTAAACTATCATTAAACATGCAGAATATAAAATAAGGAAGTAAGATAAACAAATGAAATATCAAATTCACGCCCAATATTATTTCAGAAAATACATCAAACTTTTTGTAACAGAAAAAACATATTTATATTTCAAATTCAATCCAAATGCCGCCCTTAGAATTTCCCGCCCCGGCATGGGTCTGGTTTGTCCGGCCTTAGAGCCGCCCCTGTCACCTTTTCAAATTGTCTTCTCGACCTTATATATATATATATATATAGCTCTACTTTTAACAATTAATAAAGACGCAAATAAGAAATGCTATCGTGCAAGCAAATACCTTATTTCTTCTTTACTTATTATTTTTTGTTTTCGATATTGATAAGGGTCATGATTTAACGTAGAGATATGACATTTTCGAGGTATTTACGAATTTGACTTAAGAAGCAACCTTCCAATTGTTATTCAAAAATGTTGAGATTGTAAATACTTTTTAGAGTGTAGGTTGTTTCGATCTTAATTGACGTTTTTATGCAAGAAGAAGGGACCAGTGGTGCACAGAAGCGGGGGGGGGGGGGCGTCAAACTACTCATGGACCATCAGAATTTTAACTTTTACTGTAGAGACAACCTCTCGGTGCTTTTGTTTACGTGATTTTTAGACTCTAATGCACCATAAGAGAGGTCTGTATACCATCGCTGGGTGTCACACTCTTTATTATAAAAATTAACAGCATCCCGTCGTTTGCGGACAAATGAAAATGCTTTCGGCTTCTCTGTGACAAATATTGCGTGTGTTCCAGTAGTGCACACAAAAATTTTTCAAGGGAGGGGTCCAGGGTCGAAAGTCCACCATTTTGGTATCATGTTCCAATACGCCACCCAACATATTCTTTTGGTTTTGTCGATTTTCGGGAACAAAAACAATACAAAATTAATTATTGAATCAATAATTAGCATTAATTGATAAAATTAATTATTAGTAACAAATACATAATTAAATTTTACATATGATTATAACCAATCGAAAAAAAAATCGAGGGCTATGGGAGGTGTTCAAACACCCGGGACACCCCCCTTGTGTGCGCCACTGGTGTGTTCATATCTGTAGACAAAGGGAACTTCATCTTGATCTTGAAATTTCTTGTAACGATATTTTAATTAACGTAGCTGAGAAAATCAAATTTTTATGTTCACTGTAATATTTTAATCTTATATTTCCCAGTTTCGTAAACGCAGTGAGAAAACAATGCACATTTGAAAAGTTTTATCACATACTTCATGGGATTCAGATCTCATTTGTTTGTTACGTTTGTATCATGTACTCATCCGATCAAAATTGGTTTATAGGAGTGTGGTGTATGGCTCAGCTAGAAAAAATATTTTGTACAGCTTAGATGTCTCAGACAACTCTGTGTGTATTGCTTCTTCCTTCAGAAGCATTTCAAACATTTCACATCCAGAGTTCATTCGTTGATTGTTTTGATCCATAGTTAGACTTATGCCGACAGCGTTGTCCCTTCAATATTTATAGTGTATTATCACCGACAATTATTCAAGACTGCATCATGTGCTAGAAAAAATCTTTCGTTTTACCATTTTCAAGAAGAGTTAGACTTCGCCAAACAAAATGACTGCGGGATATGTAACATTCAGTGTAAGAAAAAATTAAAGAAATTCTCTCTCTCTCTCTCTCTCTCTACGCTTTGGCACGATTATACATTTGGTTTTAAAAGTTCTTTAAAAATTTTCGCCAAAGCTGACACACCTGACAGTATTTAGAAACAGCTTTTTTAATAACTTTATTAATTGTTTTTTCTTTTTTGACCCATTTTTACAGAAAGCATTAGAATGTGTGTGTATCTTCAGTAAAAAATTTCCTTGTCTTCACAAATTCTTTAAGTGTTTCAGAATTATTACTTCAATCGAATTGATTCTCTCACTTACTGGTCATTGTGAAGCACTAAAAATAATTCATATCCTAAAATCTGAAACTATTATATTTTTCTTTTGTTGGTACTTTCTCACATAAGAATCGAAGACATTCGACGTTGCTGTATATATGTGTCCAGTTTAATTTCCTCAACAATTCAAAACTGTGATATTTAATATAAAATATATTAAATCACCTGTTCAAAATCATTGGTAGAATCAATAGAATCTTGGGATGAATAACAAATTACTTGGCATAAAGACGGCCATTTCTCATGGAAATCTTTGCCATCCAGAAGACAAGGCGTTATTTTGATACGATTGCAAATTAGGCAGTCAAGAGTTACACACAGACATTTATTTCTGGGAGAGGATCCTCCAATGTAAATCATATTTGTCTGATCGCTGTGATACACATTCTAATCGAACATTCGGTTTTAACTCTGTTCGATTCAAGCATTTTAAATCTTACATTTTTACATTGATTGATTCTGTTGGAGAAAATTCTCAACTGCAAAGTTTTCATTTCTTACACATAACATTGGTTCTCCCCCATACATTATATATATATTTATTTATTAACTTGGTTGGGGGGAAAAAACTCTCAGCCACAGCTGTTTTTTCCACTTTTTTCACGATAGTATTTTTTTCATGTATTTGATTTTAAGCAATAAGTTTTAATGCATTGGTTAAAATAAGATTTATGTTATTTTAATGTTTTAAAACTAAAAAGAAATCTAAAGCTGTTGTCCTCTTACCACAATACGCTCCAAGAGCTCAAAGCTAGAAATTAAACGAACCAACACGGACAAGCTCAATGGGAAATGTTCAGTCCATGGAAGGAAAACCTGTTATACACTGCAGAAGGCTTGTGCAATACATTTCAAGCAACATTTGAACGAGCATTCTCTTGCTGAATTACAGCTCCGGAAATACCTTGCAGGAAGGGTAACACCTTGGGGTTCCTTGATGGGGATGAAATGTTTTCTATTTTGAGTCGTCCCCATTTGGGGTAAGTGGGATAGATCATGACATCCAATAGTGTCTCAGGTCATAACGCTAGGCGATCATCAAGTATGAAACTGGGTAAGATACTCCGAGAGAAGACGTTTACTTCTGTAGCGTCTGATAAGTAAGCGTCGACCGTAACAATCAAGATTGTAGAGGAAATAATCTGAGAAGACAACCTATGTTGCCAGTTGTCGCTCATTGGCTGTGTTAGCAACTCTAATAGTTCAGCATTGGAATCCTTATGTCATAGTAACTATAACTGTAATATGTATCGTTGTTAATTACATATCTGTAACTGTTTCGAATGCTTGTGTTACCATTGTAATGCTGACACTATTTGCTCATCATGTAAAATAAAGAGATATTTTAAATGAACAGCTCAAGTATTGTGATTCATTATGTTCTGAAGAACGTAATAAAAAGGAACACAATAACACCTTATACCAGTAGCTCTTAAACCATGGTCAGCGGACCCTGGAAGTCCACAGGTCTCATTT
>BMAV01021631.1:127492-151136 GCA_019973955.1 Trichonephila inaurata madagascariensis
TTCCCCATATCCATGGAAACGTTCATATATATATGGCATAGATTATTAGACAGGTGATATATTGATATTTTCTTATGTCATAGTGTAACCGCTCTTGTCATAATGACTGTAACTGACTGTTCCAAGCAGCAGAAGCGCCCTCTAGCAGCCACCAATCTTTAATAGAGGCCAGGTGAGGAAAGATTACGGCCACTAGGAAAAAGTTTCCATATTAGTTGCTCAAAATGTTTGTTAATGATATGTGCTGCCTTTGTGTATCCTAATTTAAATTATTAAGTAATTGTTAGACTTAAAAGACTTTATTGAGCCTAACCCCCTATTTACCACCTTTTGTTTAACCTTCAACGTCTAACGCTGCGCAACAGCCATACATATACATAAAATAAATAGAGAAAATGTTTCACATGATGGTTAAATACGTAGCATTCAACAACAATGATTGTAGAATATTTTTTTACGTTAATCCTTTAAACATTCTTATACATTTATTATTATCTATAGCATGTCGATTAAACAAAAGACAGAAAACTACACAACGATCTGTTTTCAAAACGAATTGTTTAATTTCTGAAATGTTTGAAAGAAGCTTTCCCTTTCATTATCCTCAACTTCATTCATGTTTGTCGAAAAGTGTGTGTGCATACATGATGAGAAATACTTAGTCCCTATTATCTGCTCGATGCAAAGGTATTTAATTTTGAGGAAAGTTCGGCAGTGTTTAAAATTTTTCTTTTTCATGCAAATCTGTTGAATTAGAATTTAAATAGGTGTAATTGTAGGCAAAATATAATGAAATAACAGGATATTAAAATAAAATTATAGATGAAAGGGGGAAAATACGACGAAAATTTCAATAAGGTATAGAGTTGGATGAATATTCTTAATGGAGCACATTTTTAGGTAGTTATTCAATTTAAATAATTATTGAAACAGGCCTATGCTTGCTCAATGAACGAGCTCTTCTTATTTTATATGATATTAATCTATTCTGCTGAGAAATTATTACACATCTGAATTATTTTGTGACTAATGGATAAAATGAACATAAAAAAAAGAAATCATGTAATTTTTTTAAAAAAATTAATGACAAATTTTCCAATATTTCTCTTGTCATTTCAACTTCTAAAGCAGGGGTAGCCAACCCACAGCCCGCCTTGAATAATTTTGCGGCTCTCGCGGGATTCTTTACAAAATATGATTATTTTGTGCAATATCTTTGTTTTTAGTACAGAGTTTTGAAACGAACAAATCCAGTTGTTTCTATTTTATCACGCTGCTTCTGTTTTTGTACATACTTAGAAGTCGGCAGTATTGCATTGCAGCGATACCCCACAGCATCACGCTTGATTCCTGCAAATTTTTTTTAACTTGCACCTGCGAGAATAGTTCTTTTCGAAAGCGCGAAATTTATCAAACATAAATCGCGCTTAAACTTATCACAGACGAAAATCTGATACATCAGTTACTATATACTAATACAGGCATTGAGACTGACTTGTAAAAATTAAATGAAAGAACTTATTTATTTATTTTATTATTTTATTTATGTTTATCAAATGCCAGGCCATTGACCATCAGGTCATTAGGCAACGAGCTCTCCAATATTTCTTCACAATAAAGTCCAAACTCTTAAGGTATCCGACTACGTTCAGAACCGTGATTTTTCAAAAGCGTATAAATGGATAATATTTATGATATTTAGAGCCACTTAGATTAGAAAATGTATATAAAATTGTTTTAAGAATAGTATTACAATAAAAAATTATTTAAGTACAATATTTTGACAAAAAATGAACATAGAATGACCTATCTTCAAAATATTCTCCTTTTGTGAAAAATGCTTCTATTATAATAATATTTTGCCTGCATATAGCTCAGACCTCTGTACAGAGGCTCAACTAGAATTTTTGAAGTATATAACTTAGAAGTGGGTTTATCCCTGTTTTACGACAACAGAGGGGAGAAATTTTAAGAAAAAAATGCCGATAGTTATATTTCAATGGGTTGTAACTCTGAAAACAATGTGAATTTTTCAAAAATCATAGTTGAGCCTCTATACAGAGGTCTGAGCTATATACAGGCAAAATATTATTATAACAGAAACATTTTTGACAAAAGGAGAACATATTGAAAAAAGGTTATTCTAAGATAATTTTTTGTCGAAATATTGTATTTAAATAATTTTTTTGTCAAAAAATGTCCTTAAAACAATTTTATACATGTATTCTAATCTAAGTGACACTAAATATCATGAAAATTATCCATTTATGAGATTTATTAAAATCACAGCTCCGAACGTAGTCGCATACCTTAAGTGCAGAGCACACGTCTAGATATGAGAAGCGTCCATGATTTGTCCAAAAGCACACAAAACACAAGGCCTTGGCAAGTAACCAAGATTAAAGCTCCCGAGTCCAGGATTGTAGGGAGCTAAGCAGAATTCCAACAAAGGTTGTCTTCCAGTGGTGCCTTCCCATTATGGCCTTTGGGGAAATGAAATGGCGGACCTTCTAGAAAAAAGAGGCACGGATATTCTCCAAAGATCTACTAGAGACCTGCCACTTCACTCAACAAAACTTGAAATCAATAGCATTTTTAAAACTGCTTTCGAAATGCCGCTACCAGTTCTGCCAAAAATAAATCATGGAGGGTGCTAATGAAACCTGGGTCTCGGACTCTCCTCATGCTTCTGCTGCGGCTGAGTTTAGATTACTGACTGGACATGACTGCTTTTGTGTTTATTTGTATCGTTTTAAGTAAAAGAATTATATACAAGAAACAAATATCTCATTATTTAAATAAATTAAACATTATCTGAACATTTCATTATAATTATTATAATGTCTATGTCTGTATACATGAAAAACAAGGAAAACAATAATAGTAGCCCATTCTGTCTAAAATTTTCACTCCAATAAATGTTTCTAATGGGTCCAAATCTAGTATAAAGATATATATTTTTATATATATTTTTATTTTAAGTGTTATATATATAAAAATATTCAAATTTTAATCTCTTATTTCTCTTAGACATTGAAATTCAACTAAAAAAAAATTCCTACTATAAGTTTTAGAGCATGACATTTTAAATTAAATTTCACCAAAAATAAAAAATAAAAATTGGTAACTGAAAAGATTTTACAGGATTTCATATTGTGTACTAATTTAGCTTCCTATTTTGAGGATACTCAAAGTTTTCTATCCCTCGCAATATAGTGGAGAATAATATTTTTTTAAGATTAACAGCTGCGATTCAACAATTATTAATCCTGATATCTAATGAGGGCTTTTGGCGACGGACCTCGTAATTTTGAACCATGATCAATTGACGAGAAAGACACCTGAGCTGGCACCCCCCTCTCCCAACTACCATACCGAACCAATGAGATAACGTTTGAGCTCTAGACAGATTCAATGTGCATCGCTCCCCTACACGGTAGGTCTTCAGCGGTACTGGGCTCGAAATCATGATACGTTGGCCACGAGTCCGTTACCTTGACCACTAAGCTACCGTGGCCACCAATCCAGAAATCTAATAATCTGACTAGTTTATTTGAAACACATCCTGAGGATGGAATCATTGCATTTAAAGTTACTAATAGAGTTTTAGCAGTTATTGGTCAAGGTTTGACTCAAATCCCAAAAAGAGAACAATTCAAAATAGTAAAAGGTCCTTAGTTTCTCCAATCTGGTATATCAGTAAGAAATATCGGTAAGTAAAACTATCTGGAAAAGGTATTGTATCCTTTTTCGTCACAATTTGGATTTAAATTTGGAAAAAGAAAGTTATAATAGATGACATTTTATTATGATACGTATTTATTTATTTTTTTAAAATTAGTTTTAAAAAAGATATCCTTTTTTTGTATAAAAATTTCCTTTTTCTTTACTGAAAAAACATCCTTTTACCTTTTAGTATACACTTACGATTGGTATCACCCCAGTGGCGTAGCGTGGGAAGGGGGGATGCAGAGGGGGCCATGGCTCCAGGTGGCATACGAAAAGGGGCGGCGGTCGCAAACACCGCGAAATTTAAATTCAAAAAATGTTTCAAACTCCAAATCGCGCCCGCTTGACGAAACTGAAAGAAACGAGTAAAAGCTTTAATACACGCACAGATGCAGGAAGTTTATTAGTCGCTATGCAATCGCATTCGTTTTTATGCTACTTAGGCGGCTTCTGGAAACCGGTACTGTGTGAAGTCAATGATCCTCAAAATTATTTGCAAATAAAGGGACTAAATATCCATCAATGTGCTAAAAAAATACGTGCTTTACAGACCGTATTAGAAGCAAAACGAGGGGAATTCATGGATGACGCTTTAATAAATGCTAAAAGAGTTTATATGAAGAGCTTGAAATTTCTTTTGAACCCCCAAGACGAATCAGGAGGAAGTACATATTTGGAGACGAAAGTAAAGATGTCCAGTTATCGTACGAAGATGACTTGAGGCGAACAATGTTTTCTTCAATAGACAAAGTAACTGTTGAAATTCGAGAAAGATTCCAACAGTTGCAGAATCTTGCCCAAAAATATGCTTCTTTAAGGCCTGAAGTGATATTGAGCATTTACGATCTTAACTTAAATCAAGCTCCTCAAGACATTAATAAAGAAGAATTCCCCAATTTGAGTACGTACGTCTACAAGCTTTCGTAGCTGCAACAGAACCAGGCTGTAAAAAAGAACTCATTAGGTCTGGCTCTCTGGGTTTATTAAAATATATTATTAATCCAAACTTGAAGATGGCTTACCAAACATTGTCAAAATGTTGAAAATTTTTTTAACATCTGCCATCAGTAATGACAGTTGCGAGAGAAGCTTCTCTAAGCTAAAATTAATCAAAAATTATCTTAGATCGACTATGTCCACGTTAATGCTAACAAATTTAGCTATTCTGGCAATTGAACATGACATACATATTGATATTGACACTTGTATAACAGATTTTGCTATAAAAAAAAATTTAAAAAGTGCATTTTTAATCAATAAAAAAAAAAAAAATTATAACTGCTTTTTTTTTTTACTTTTACTAATTTTCTTGACTAGTAATTAAGATAGAAATGCGACAAATTTCGGTCGGCCCCAGGCGGCGAAAGCCCTCGCTATGCCACTGTATAACCTTATTGAAAGTGTCCTTATTTTTAAGAATGTGTCATTATTACATCATAAAATTATTTCGACTACTATTTTTAGCACATTTAGGTAAACATCACGAAATTAACACATTGATGCAATAAAATGTTTTTTAAGACCTTCAGTTTTAATAACGGTATTTTTGTGAATTATTACAAGGACTGACTACATAAAATTGAAGTAAAATATTTAAAATAAGAAATATAATTATCTCTCATCTTCAAATCTTTGATTTTTAACAATGACTCTTTTCAACATTCTTGTCATATATAAAATTATATAAAAAAATTAACAATTATCTTAATAATTTGTACTGTTTCTTATTAATCCTTTAACTGCTGATTAAAAAGTACGCAATTCACTCCCCAATGACACCGTTTTCCACATAGACGTGCTATTTGGCGCATGTGATGTATTGGAAGGGGGGGGGGGCGGAAGAAAAGGAATAAATAAGCAAATCCTCTGAAATAAGTAAATCCTTCGCAAACTATGTTAAAATCCTTTTATTGCACTCAAAAGCTTTCGAAATAATTTTATGGGTTGCAGTGCACAGAAAAGATCGTACTTCGGAACGACGTATATATATGTCCGGGACAATTAACATTTTGGCTGAGCGAGGCGTATATATACGCGTGACACTTAAGAGGTTACAGTCGTATTGTAGCTTTAGCGTCAAAGTATAGTATTATTGAATTCAAAATATTGTTATTGCATGTTATTTTTGCCCGTTGGAAATTCTGATTGAATATTGGGTCGCAAATGCTGAAAGTTTGAGAAGCACAGTCATACCGGTTTTGGTTTCATCTCAATTTTACGTTAGTGGTTTGCCTCAATGGTCCTCGCATAGTTCCAGAATCATGTTACAAATCTGAAAAAAATATCTGTTTCATTGGAATTTCTATTGCTTGATATTTTTTTTTCACCATTTTCTAAATAATAAAATATTTTTATCAATTATTCTAATTACATCTCAGGTCGTATTTTATGCTTCACAGATTAATAATAATAATAAAAAATCATAGAAATTTTAAATGAAAACTGAAAAAAGTACTTCTGTTTTGTTCTTTCGTTTTTTTTTGTTTTTTTTTAACTTTAAAAGATAGCAACTAGGTTAAAAGCCTTCGTTCCACTGACAAAACAAATTTTATTGCGGAGATAAATTCAGTTTGAGTCGTTTTTAAAAACATTTGTTGCTGACTATCTTAAGGAAAAGTACTAAAATTTTATGTTATTTTACAAACATAAATATTTATGTACCATTAGAGGGAATGTTTGGAGAAACATGTTTCTATCCTAATATATATATATATATATATATAATGCAGTATTTGTTTTATTTTGCATATAAAACATACAGTTTACAGAGAGTAATTCTTATTTATAAAGGTTCACTTTTAAATCAGTATAAAATTATTTTAGAATGTGTATAACATATCTCATGAGAATGATAGGCATTTTACATCCGTGAAAATAATTACATAAGACATAGGAAAATTTTAAATTTCATGTTTCTCTGCACATTATATACCTTATGCGATAAATGCATATTTTATGAGACATTCATGATATCCCATATTTCAGCGTTAGGCGAAATATATATATATATCATACTTTCCTTGTTGCTTTAAATGTTTAAATAAATCTCCTGTGTTCACAATAAGTAAGTAATACTCTAATAAAGCTGGGATTTATTTAATTCAGAACACATGCATAAGGCTTTATTTTAAAATAAACTTAGACATATTTAAAACTTTATACTGTATTACAAAATTTATTATTTGAGTCAAGTATAGCTGATTTACGAAACATATTACAAAACTTTTTTATTCGATTCTATTAATTTAAAGTTATTCCTTTTTTTTAAGCATTACAGTGTTGCCACACAACCACACAAATGGGAAAATAAATATATATTTTACTTTTCACCTGACATCATCTCTTTGGAATATATATAAAATTCATATTTGAAATAAAATCAATAACTAAGTGTAAATAATTGAGGTATTTAAGTCTTATGTTTCGCTGATTTTTCGGCAATATTTCTTTATCCAATTAAAAACTAATCAAAATAAATAAATGAGAGTAATTTCTTCAAAATTTTGATTTATTCATAAGATTACTCTTGATACAAAGTCGGAAGTTAAGTTACATATTTTCCTTATTGACCTCATTATACTATTTTGACCTAATGAGCCTACTAACCTAATAAGTCTTTTACCTATTGACCTAATGAGCCTTTTAAACCTAATTTAACTGAGAGGAAATTGAGAACATAAACGCTTTTAGTTAAATTCTATTCATTAAGTTCGAATGAAAACAAATATAAAAGAGTTTCTGAAATTATTTTCGCTTAAAAAAAGAAGAAGAAAAAAAAAACAAAAAAAAAAAAAAAAACAGGTGCATAGGCATTATTAACTTCCTTTTCCTAAATTTAAGTTTGTAGAACGGCGTAACTGGGGTGTCATCCTCGTCACTTGATCATGATTCAAAATTACAAGATTCGTCACCAACAATCTCATGTTGTTTCGAAATGCGAATTTTTGTAAGCAACCACGAAATACTCCCATATTAAACTGTTCTAAGAAATTAAATATTCCAATAGTTATGTTAATATAAAAAATAAATCCTCCATCCTTTTTATAGTACCATCCTGATATTTCTTCAAGAAATAAAATCCATACAAAAATACCACCCCAACCATCTGCCACAGATAGAGAACAGGCGACAAAAAAAGCACCTAATCACACCACAATAAAGGAACCAGCCCAGATATCAGGTTATCATCTGCAGTCCATAAACCACGTGTTTCCAAACGCCGGTCTACGTCAGGGTCTCCATTTTGAGTGGGAGAGGGGTTGAAAGCATCGGCCCCCGTCTATCGATCCTTTGAACTAGACTCGCGCGAATCATTGATTCGCGGGGAATGCTGGGTACTAAAGTCGTACCACCACCTTATCGCAGATAACCAAGACACAACGGTACTACCATCGACGGGAAAACCCCTGAGAAATATTGTAGGCAGTTTGTAGTCGAATTATGGAATTTGCGATTAGAAGTATGCAGTGAAATATACAGATCTAATCGGGGTAGAATTATTCTTTTTTAATTTGCTTCGAATTATTTTCTGCTTCTCTCGGTTTGGTTCCACGTGAGAGGTAAGTTGAAACCGGTCTCTTACCAATTTAAAGGTTGGTTTGGATTATTTTTCAGTGGTAACTAAAACTGCATGTCATGTATCTTTTTTAAGTCCGTTACTAACTCACTAAATGTAGTTTTTGACAAAAATCTAAATTTGGATGTTAGGTGCTGCTGAGAAAAAGAAAATACCACCCACGTATTTAGGCTTCATTACATGAGAATAATGATGGAAAGTTGTACTTGATTGGTAATTTATCCCTACTGTATAATATACTATTTTAGCAGCCAATTTATGTAAATTTATTCTCATTATTTTCATTTAGAAAGGTAATACTTCCTCTCTATAATATCAAACACATTTCTAAATTCATTATTAACACTATTAGTAATAGATTTGTGTGATTATATTATAATACAAGAGATTAATCCATTTATTCCTGTTAACAAAGGAAGAGTATCTGAATCCTTTTAACCTAAAAATACAATTATTGTAATTTTGAATAGAATATTTATTATAGTGGTGTTTATAGTAACAGTAAATTTTCTACTATCATCGTGCTTTAAAAATAGAACACGGTCTCTCTGCAATTATACTTCTACATTTTTGTATCCGAATTTTCATTTGTTTATGACTCTTCCTGTCAAATAGTCTTCACTGTGTAAAGAGAAGCTTTGCAGGAAAACAACCATAAGCTGTTTTCTGACACGAATTGTCTTGTGATCTTTTCTTCTTAGACAATATGTCTGTGACTTCGCGCAGAACCAAACGCATTACGGTATTGATGTGGCCCAACGAAGCTGTACACCGAAAATAAATAAAAAAAAAATATTAATAAAATTGAAGGTTCATATTGATATATTTTTGCTCTTTTTAATTGTAATCTTATAATTATTAAAGAAACCAATTATTGGATTAAAATGTTTACCACTGTTTATTAATATATGGCATGATATGTTTTGTATAAAAGATGCTAGGAATTTTCTCAGGAGTTATATATAAAAAATAAATATGGTTGTAAAAGTTCACAAGTACCGTATTTTTTATATAAATATATTTTGATGTGGAGTTTATTGTAAGTTAAAAATAAGTTGTAAATTAAAAGAAAGGTGTTTCTTTATACGTGGCAAAAATATTTTTTCAAAATAGTCCTTTCAGGAAGATCGATTGATATTTTAATTTTGAAATCATTTATTTTCACGTAATCTGCATATACTGTATATAATTAATTAAAACATATTGGAAGGAAAATAAACAAAACTGTTTTAATAAAAATGTATTTCATTTCATAAAAAAAAGTTTTGATGACTTAGAATAAAATTATAAACTTATTTTTGAATTAATTTATGGAATAGATTTTCATACATATTTTTAAAAAGAAAAGGACAAAATTAAAAAAGAAATTCTTTAAAATAATTGATTTCTGAATCGTCATTAGAATGAAAATGAAAAATGTTGCTTTAATTTTTATGAAAAATCTTCCAATTCCTAAAAAAATAACCTTTAAACATCTTTTTTTTTTAAAAAAAAATCTTTCTTTTAATGAATACAATGTGAATAATTGAACTTGTTATATTTATTATTTGAACTTGTATGGCAAAGTTTTTGTATTCATTTAATATTTTTTGTTGAATTAATTTATGCCAATAGATAGTACATATTATTGACACATTTAGTAATATTTACTTACATTGTTTAGTAAGTTTTTAAAACTGAGGAGCCATATAGAGAAAATATTATATGGAATCATGTGCAAATAATTTTAAATTGTTTATGAATTATTTATTATTATGCAAAAAATAGTTGAAGATCTATATGACGTATTTGAAATTGAAATTTATATTTTGAGAATAGTTTTATTGTAACATGTGTCATATACACTTTATATTCATCAATTTAAAATTTTTATTTCCAAATGTTTTGTGATTAAATTCAGATCATATCTTGAGAAATATATAATTCTAATTTTGAAACGTTCTTAAAATGTAAAATTAATTTGTTTATGTTTATTTTGAAATCACTCTTAATGTGGAAAATATTGCCGAGAGAAAGAGAATTCATACTATATCTTCATAGAGGAATTTTTGAATTTTTTGTATCCATTGATTTATTTCGATAAAATAAAAATTGAGAAACAGTTGATGGATCAGATTTGATTATGCACAATTCTTTTATATACGTGATAAACATCATTTTGGGCAACGAGAGTCACAAACAAAACATTGATATAATAAATAATTTTCTGCTCTAAAAAGTGATAAAATAATAACAAATTACGTGATAAAAAAGCAATTAGATTTTATAATTATCTTTATAAATATACTGATTGAAGAAATTAATGTAATTCTTTTGATTTCATTACATTTTTACTATGTTCTATTTGTTTGTACTTTCTACATATTTATATGATTTTTAGTGACATAGATGAATTTTGAACATTACAATTACAATTTATTTAATATTGTCACGAACATGGAAAAAAAAAAACGAAATAGTGAATGCATTTAAGATAAATTTCAATAAATAGCTTCAATTTGATCCTAATGAATACCTTGAGCATTCAGCTAAGTAATGTGAAAAGCAGCTCATTTATCAGATTTCTATTAAGAATAAATCGTTAGGGCTTGGTTCATGGGAACATCGATTTCAAAAATGGCGCCTTTAATGGGCTACTCACATGTAGTGTGCCTGTTTATCCATTAGGAGTTTGGGACGGGTGCCCAGGGGCCTGGAAGGGCCCGGATAAGCTGGACAACCAGTTTTCTGGTAATAAATTTCGATCTGCCAGTGCGAAGGGAGCCCGTAAAACTTCTGCATCTAAGGCCCGAAATGAGCTTAAATCGGCACTGCATGTAGTTGTTGTGATTACTTACAGAAAGTGTGCATGAATAGAGAAAACGATAAGTTTCTTGGTAGGGGTTTGTCAGTAACGGTCAGTGGTGCAACGGAGAATGTTAGGGCCCCTCTTCAAAGTCAGGTTTGGGGCCCCAAGCGGGATCTCATAAAAAATTCCAAACCCATAACATAACATAGGCTAGGAACCCCTATAGTCCTGCCCCCCGCGATGCGGGGTGTGCGTTACGCCACTGCTAACGATACATAGATTCCAGAGGAGAGTGGAGATTGTTAAGCCTTGTTCACCATGGCCGAAGGGCCAAAACGACTGATATTACCAGCAACTATAATAGACGGTGTGTCTCAACATACAGTATAAAGTGCACTGAGGGTATGGGCTACACAACTAAAAAATGAAAGGCGTTCCTGCGCTGCCGCATGTTATCGTCAATATCTCCTGCAATGAGTCATAAAATATATCGCTGTTGAACTATAGAAAAATGGAAGAAAGTCATCTGGTCCGATTAGTCGCGTTTTCCGGTCAATCACATTGATTATCGGGTGCGGTTACGCCAATTTCCAATATAAACCCTGACATTCATTGATTTATAGTTGGCCAAATACAATGCGGTAGAGGTGGTTGTATGGCGTGGGTGATATTTTCAGGCGACACATTAGGACACATTATCCTCATGGAACAATCCTTTACGTCTATGTGTTGTGTGAATATCATTGTAGACAGGATGCACCTTTTCGGGCCAACAGTTTACTTGATGGGTACTATCCATTCTTATATCTAGTTCTGAGTGAAAATTTCTTGCACACCATTTTTGGGTGTCCCTTAATATATTAAAAGTTTTCTTCCGTATATATGTTGGGGCCCCTTATCATTGATACGGCTGATACAGCGGTAACTAAGCCCCTGGTAACGGCGTTTACCAAAAAAGCTTCATGTCATAAGAGCCGAAATATTAGGGAGTGGTTCAAGTAAATTTCAAGCCACATATTGACTTCTAAATTAAACTGAAAGGAATTCTATTGAATATTTTTGGCTCCATCTCCAAACCCAAATTCGTGCTGCCACGCTACAACCTCGCAATGTGCAGCAATTGCAGGACCAGTTGGAGAATACCAGGTACCCATGCTACCTTTGGACACCTTGTGGAATCGATGATTCGCCGGTGCTCTCAAATTTGTGGGCGAAAGGTGGTCATATTAAATAGGTGTTCATGATGTAGTGGGCATTTAGTGTATATCTTTATAATGAATACTTTTTATCATAAGGGATTAGTTTTTGCAGCATTTAAAATTCAATTTACTCCTTTGAAAAGAGTTTGCTGAAGAATCCTGAAGAATTTCTGAATCAATTTCTTAATCTGAAAAACTACCTATTACGAAATTTTCAGAAATACAATAATTTTAAATTAAGGTATCACATCTGTTGCTGATGATCATTTTTGTATATTTTAAGTTCTTTACTACATTTTTAGATTCATCAATAGATTCAAAAACTCAAAACGACTTTTTATCTTTTCTTTCAAAACTCAAAATTATTTCTACAGAACAGTTTATTTTTGCATCTCATTTATTTAACTATCCCTTTAAGATAAAGAATTTAAAAAAAAGCAAGGTTATATAAATTTTTGGCTCTTAGATTTAAATTGAGACATTTTAATTAAAAACTCTTACACTTCTCGAACAAATAATAGTTTATTCAGAAAATTAGTTACAGTTAAAATAACAGGATAAAAGGAAAAATATAACTACATAGGAAAAAAACTGTTGCTTCGAAACGTAAGAAAATAAAATATTTGTTTGCCAAATTCTTAGAAATGGATAGCATATTGGCGATTCCAAAAAAAAAAAAATTTTTTTTTCTTTTTTATTTCAGGATTTCTTTTTTTTCTTAAATTAAACTTCCGTATACAGAGCAATAACCTCGTTAAAATGTCAACTTCATTTTCTTTGCATAAGTACAACCTAATTAAACCTTAAGCAACTTTTCCCAGAAAATCTCTGCTTACAAAAATAACAGGAATTAAAATATTACAGATGTTTTCACATTATGCAAATAAAATATTTATGTAGAATTACTCAAATTCCTGTATTCGCTTCTAGTAAAAACATTTTTAATTATTACTAATTTTTGAGGAATGGTTTATTAATAATTCAGTATACATATTTTTCTTATTAGGAGCAGATGTGAATATTTAACCTTTTTTTTTTTGAAGATTTTATAGTTGTTATGTAGTACCTGAAAGCTAACCTCTAAATATGATTATTATTAATATTAATTTTATCAAAAAAGAATAAGACTTAAAGATAGTTTATCGTAAAAACACATTTAAATTAGTTACACTTCTAGTAAAGCTGTGTGTTTGGTTTTTTTTTCAGATATTACATTTGACAAGAATAAATGTATTTGAACAAGATCTCTTGATATTGTTTAAATAAAATTACCTACAATTTCCAAATGAAAAAAAAATGCCCAAACATTTTATAGTTTTTAATATTAATATTCAAATGCTATGAAATTAGAAAATATTAGAAATTGCTCTAAATGTATTTGATGCAAATTAATATTATTAGAATGTTGAATTTAGTCTAAGTCCATTGTAGAAATTTTAATGTTGCAAAAATCCTATTTTATGTATTCAAAGAAGTGACGATTACTAATTTTATTAGAATAAAGTATTATTTAAATCTCAAAAGTTACTGCTATTTATTTAAAGTAGAATTGTATTCATCACATATTAAATGGAAATATTTATATGTAACATGTGCATGCAATGAAAGCAAATGAATTTTCAGTTTTTCAATGGATAATAAAAAAAGTAGGAACTATTAAAAAGAATTTTTGAGAATGTGGTAAAAAGCAGTGTTGTAAAATATGTTTGTCATTACTAAAACAATCGAAATTAATTCTCAGGTTTTTTGGTTATTCTCTAAATTTTTCTGTATATTCACCATCCACATTACTCTCAGAGTTTCTTTACCTTTCAAACGCCGTCCCTGTGGAACTCAGAAAATTGCTTCGAAAACTCATACTTCAACCGCTTTTTTTGAATTTTCAAATATCTGACCATGCACTGGGTCTTTTGAGCTCTGGGAATAAGAAAAAGTTACTTGGTTCAAGATCGGGAGAATAGGGTAAATACAGTATAATTTAAAATTCACAATACATTGATTTCTCAACCACATCTCGAAGTGAAGGTGCACATGCATTGTTGGCGAAAAGTCGAACCCCCTTGGTGAACATACCCCATTCATTTTCATGATCAGAATTTCACGCAATTTATTGAATAGTGTGCGCTGATGATTATCAGTGACCCTTTTTTCCTGCCAGGTAAGATGACTTTATGACAAAAACATGCAACCATAACCTGAAGAGTTCTGTACTTTAGCCTTTTATGGGGTAGGTCAGTTGCTGTGCCTCTACTTCTTGTTCACAAATCTCTGTATCATATTGGTAGATCCAAGATTCATTTGAAGTGGCGCGCTTATCCAGGGCACAGAGCCCGGGACCTTTGGATCCGAAACCGAGTAACTTTACCACTATACTAAAATGATCACTTTGGTACGAAGGTTGTTACTAGCTTACATAGATGATACCGCTGCAGACTCCCCTACCAGTTAGTTGGTGTGGTCAGGCGAACGAACGATATAGTTGTTATTGCGAGTGGTCAGTTGTTGGTGTGAATTAGAGAAGTTGCGTCAAGTGAGTTAGACGACTTTGTTAGCAGCGTCAAATGAATTTTGACGAGTTACTGGTTGCTCTTTTTGTGGATAGATGGCACCACGATAGTTCAGAATGTTTCTTAGCTCAACCAGGGTCACCAATGAAGTGCCGCGCTTATATCCGGAGGACAGAACCCGGGACCTTTCTATCCGAAACCAAATAACTTAATCACTATACTAAAATGATCACTTTGGTATGGAGGTTGTTACTAGCTTATGTAGATGATACCGCTACACATCCATAGTTCCCAGGCAATTCAAAAAATCCTCTTTGTCTTGTTCCTAAAGATTCGATATCTCCTTTGATAGGTTGTGCCTCGTTTTCTTTTCTTTTCTTTTTTTTTTTTTCCTTTTCTTTTTTTTTGTAAAGAAGTCAATAATTGTAGAATATAGAGCGTTAATACACTTTTGAGATGCGTAGTGTTTATGTAAATTATTTCCCGTACACTGCCGTAACTAAAATCAGCTTCGTCCCGGATCATTTGGATAGTTTCTATTCAATCTGATAGATTAAAGCTCTCCTTTTTCTTCAGTGTGACATCACCATTCGTGAGAAATGTACTTGGATCACCTATGATAGACATGTGGCCAGTTGAACAATTCCTTTTCCACTTCACAACAGTGTTATATAGAAGGTTTTCATTTCCATAAACAGCCATCACTTCATCGGGAATTAGCGGGACAAAGTTTTCAAATGAAGAAACTTAATTATACTACGAACCCAGGGACGTCTTAAGGCATGGGCCAACTGGGCCCGGGACCAGGGTCTCGTCTTGTTCTTAATGAGATAATGATTCGAATGATTTCAACGGTCAAACGTTTTTCCCGGTTGTATTTTCCGAAAAACTGGGAATTTTGGACTATTTGTCAACTGGTCATGTGATGGCCGTCATCGCTATATATGTCATGGCCTACCACCATACACTATCATTACTCCTTAAGTCAAAATGTTTAACCGGTCGAGCCGGTTTGCGTGATTGTAAGTTATGCACATTTATTTATTTCGGATCATTGTTTGTACGAGTATTTGGTAACATATGCTATGTATTGTCTACTTTCATGGAACATATGTGAGACCTACATTTGCGTAAGGGCCAAAGGCCTCAAGAAGTCTTAAGACGTTCCTGTGCAAGCCTGTATTTTCTCTATACTGCGGCTTACTTCAGTTGATGGTTTGCTGAAACAAACAAATCATTCAGCTTTTTGAACATGTCTGGTGTTTTGAAAACTATAGCTTAAAATTACTTTTTTAAACTATACAATTACAATTACTTATTTTAACGTTATAACTAACAGTATTGTGTTCATAAGGATCAATGTGCAGAATAAATTTTATTAAGTGTCTCGGTTATTTCTTAGTAATAATTAAAGTTCTACGAGATACCCATACGTGCACATTACAACTGAAGTTTTTCATTTTTTAAGAGCAGTTGTGTTAAGAAAAGTGGCTTTACTTAAAATTGTCAAATAAAATTGGTTTGAAAACGATTTAACCTCGAACATCGTTTAGTTTTTCAGTTTCAGAATCTCTCTATATATGACAGTTAAATCTTTCCCAAAGTTAAAAATTGAAAAAAAAAAATCTTCCAAATATTTAGTTATTTTAAAAGAAATTCTTTATCGTTTAAAAAAATTAACTTATGAATCACAGGTGATCGTTAGATAACTACTGCGCCACCACTTCGAATTGGTGAACTTACTCTTTAAATTCAACTGTCGTTTTTTTTTTTTTAGGCAGGCGAGTCTATATCTTTATGGGTTGCTGTACGTACAGTTACTTCATTTGAACAATCAATGTATGATTATTTAATAATAATATTTTACTTCTATCATCTGATTTGAGTTCGATATTGGAATGTTTCGAAAAAAATAAAAGAACCTGTGAAGAACATCTCATGATTTTACTATCCATGAATTTTAATTCATTTATAGACAACTTTTGATATTGGTATTTGTTCTTAAGCAACCAAATTAAAATATTTGTATAGTATTTTATAGGTATTGTGTATATTATATTTGTTCATACGTTGCATTTTTCTCAAATGCATTGTGTGCAAAACTAACAAAATATTTAGTTGCGTTACTTTTTAATCATTTTAGTGAATTCTTCTTTTCATAAAACAGGAAGGAAAAAAAGTGTTGAAATAAAAATTACCTGTACAAATTGTACTTTTTGTTGTTGAATGATAATTGATTAGTTATCTGTAGAATGAACAATGCGAAGATTGAGCAGTGTTGTATTTCTTGCTTTGATGTTTAAGCACAAGCGTTTTTCAGAAACGTTATTCCTCCCGGAAAAAAAAAAAGAACAATTTTTTAAAAAATTAATTATTTTGTTATGGTAAATATTTTTGTTATATTTAGACGCATTCATCATATTTACAAAAAATCGAGTATTCCAATAAATTATGTTCTCAATTTATATATATATTATCTGAATTATAAATCCAAATACATAATGAAAAGAATTGATAAATTTGTTGCTGATCTTAATCGTAATCGTAGTCGATAGCAACATCTGCATCATTTGCATTCTGTCACTTAAATTACCGGTCTCTTGCGTTTCATCCGCGAATGAATATGTACGGAAAAACGTCAAGCGTGTTAGGTATTATAAAAATTTCGTACTTTGTTCTCTTGTTTGCTTTTACCTTTAACTTTATTATTTGACAAAATGGCTTTTATTTTGATACATTTGTTTAATATTTTAATATAAGTGGATTTTCTTTTGTGTTTAATCAGAATTTGCTTGGCTAAGCTATTTTGATGGTTTTGTTGAATTGTGGATATTTTATTATCGTCGTGTATATATATATATGATTCAAATATATTATAAAAGCTTCATAATAATATAAGATATATTTGGATAATTTTATAACCTCAAGCTAATCAAGAATTTTTTGTAAAAAAATTAGTAATTTTGTATTTAAATATTTTATCTATATGTTCCGAAAAAATCCATACGTATTTTACTTTCTGTTTTAGTTTCCAAGTGCTAGAAAAAAAAAGTTGTGTCTGAAACTATGCATATTTGAGTAAAATAATATGGAGTTTTTTTTGGCTTTATTTATTTTTTTTTTCAGAATTACTAATGTATCCATATAAAACATTAATTTCATTTCTTTATAAATTTTTTTTAGTGTAATAAAAAAAAAAAAAACATGTTCTTTTATGTATCTGAAATACATAAGTGCACCTGAAACTTTTTTTTCGAAGTTTTCTACTTATTTATATGAATAGTACCCAATCTCTAATCTAATGTAATAGTGATTTTCTTGTCATCAGTATGCAATAAAATTAAACATTTTGAAAAGTATATTTTTCTGAAATTTCATTACAATGACTGATTAAAATAACTCCATATTTTTTTGCTATAAATTTCATTAATGAAGAAATGATGTAACATATTTAATGAAATTTATTTAATAATAATTGTGTAATATATTCTTAGTTTTTAAAATATTTTTCATCAGAATAATTACTATGGAGAACCTTATTGCATTTGAGTTTTCTTGAGAAATGTGTAGTAAAAAAGTGATACTTAGGACCATACTTTTATACTGTTGGGGTATTATATGGTGTAATACGTAACAATTAAAAAAATCATACATTTTGGATTTATGTAGAATTTTGTCTTATTACTTATTGTGTTGTATGATTTGATATTTCACTATATATAATTATTTGCATTATAGTAACTGATTGCATTATTTGTAGTGCAGTTCTAGTCAAGTCTTTCATTTTATTTTAAATATATTTGCATGTGTAGCTAAACTGTATTCTCTAAAATTTATTCCTAAATATTTTTCATATTTAAAAATTATTTAATTACTCTAATTATTCTCATTAATATTTTATGATTAATAAAATCTGATCTAGAGCATTTCTCTAATTTCTGTGTTCTAGGGTAAAATTTATCAATTGTTTTTTTCCTTCACAGATTGAAATAACCAAGACAAAGATGGACAGCTCTCTTCAGTACATCTGCGGTTCGATTGCTGCTGCTGTAACAGGTGCAGTGGCTACGGCTGCATTTTATATTGCAACACGTCCTCCACCTAAGCTGAAACGCAACTTTGACCTGAATTCTCAATCTGAAGAATTGCCTGTAAGTTCTAAGCTTCTATGGTCTGTTCATTTGTAATGATTGTATTCTTATTTTATTAGTAATTTTTTTTGACATATAATCTACTATAACAGTTTGTTAAAATTATGTATAGAATACTTGATTTTATTAATTATATACATTTAAATGCTAATGTGCTATTTTTCTTGTAAATTTCATTGATGGTGGATTTTTAATTCCTCATTTTATTATATCAATGAAATTCAAAAATTTAATTTTTTTCCAAAATTCTTTCAAGTAGAGAAATGGGGGGGGGGAATTTTTTTAAATGAATACTTTCACATAACTAGAGAAAACAATCATCCTTTCATGAAAAATAAATTTCAGTTTAATTTTATAGTTTCATAATGTAATAAATTATGAAAATTTTATATGAATAGTATTTAATATTTCAAATCATATAAGTTTTGAAGTATTCATAAATATTCTAAAAGATGTCTGTATAAAAATTAATGAATTTCAGTATTTTTCCTGATTCACTCTGAGTGCAAACACCATGGATGAATATCATGTATTTATTTTATAACAAATCAGTGAAATTGTATCTATGTAATACTGTTCAGTATGTCAAACATCTTTTGCCAAATACATTCAAGCACCACTTATTTAATGTACTGTAGATATATCTGCTTTTGTTATATTCTGGAAACTAAAATGAACTGAAAAAAAAAAACATATCTCAAAGGATAGTTTTTTTAGAGCTTTTATTATGTGCTAAAACTTTTTCCTTTCTTTAATGAGCATATATTTAAATGGTATAAAAATCAAATTGCAATTTATTTCTGAGTTTAAGTTTTTGAGGAACCTATTTTGACTGTAAGAGGTAAATATTTATTAGTTTTTCATTAATAAATGGTTTTAAAACCTTTTTTCTTTGTATAGTTTTTTCCAGTGTTTGCTACTCCTACTCTAAGGTATTTGCTGTAGCAGAATGTGACTAAATGATGTATTAAGTGGCAACTATATATATAAATCATATAAAAAAATTAAATGTATTAAAATTTTTTTGATTATGAGAGATATTGTAAGTTCACTTACATAAATAATTAATTTGTGGATAATGCATGAAAACTTATTGTATTAACAAAATAACAAACCATTGATTTTAATATAGCTGCTGTATGAAAATATGTCCAAATATTTCATACTGAAGGCTTACATGTGTGTGTCATAAAAATTATTGCATCTAAATTTTGCAATAATCATATGGTATTCAGCATCAGTAATAATGCTTTGTATACATAATGGATATTCTTATAATATCAGTTTTGTTGTGTTAAATTTATAATTTACTTTCTAGGGTCCTGATCATGTGAGAATTTCTCATTTGACTCCAAAAGCTCCACATGTCTCATACTTATTTGAAGATGCTCAAACATTACATGAATGTATGATACGAGGGGCTAGAGTGTCTGGTATGTTGTGTGTACTATTTTAAATACAATTCATTCTTCCATAACAAAAAAGGTGCATACATTTTTTTAATGCTGCAGATATCATAAATACATAAATGGTCAATAGAACATTTTTGAAATGGTTCAGATTTAGTGATAAAATGAGAAATTTGTATTTAGTTGTAGTAAATGCATTAAAAATTTCAATAAACTTTTTGATTTTTAATTTTTTTTAAACATGCATTTGTATATATATTAAAATTTTGTGTTCATAATGGTTTGAAATTGTACTTCGAAAGACATTAAATTTCTATAATTAACTTAAATGATATGGCACACTGGTGAACAAATAGTGACTCCCAAGCCACATGCAACCTGCTAAGAGTTTTTTGTGGCCAAACAAGATGGTCAGTAAAAACTAAAGATAGAAAATGTTCTCTATATTTGGGTCAATATATATTTGTGAACAAATTTTTTTTGACATGAAGATCAACAAGAGAAGTAAACATAGATGCAAGTTGGTGGTTTTTAACTTGCAAGCTGTGATGAGAATTTCAACAAACAATTTCACTCCTGATTTCATAAAAAATGTAGAAAACAGTAATGAAGGGCATTTCTCTTATTAAATTGATGCTAAAATTAAGTGTGCTTGCAGGTATAATTGGCAAAAAATAAATTACAAAAAAAAAAAAACTCCCATTTTATTTAACTTGCATTTATTTTTATGGTACAATCTAAGCCTTTTCTGAGGTGCAAAGTTCACCAATGAATGCAATCATTTTAAAAAGGTACAGCCCTCTGGTATCCCACACTTCCACAATGTGGCCTTCGAGTAAAAACAATTTTCCACCCTTGATCTAGGTAATAGTTTGGTTAAAAGTGAAAATATCTGGGAAATTGACTGTCTAAATTGGTCACTTTTTCAAACTTATTAGTCAATTTTTTAAGGAAATATTATCTGGATAAATTTCTTTTTATTTTTGCATACTTATGTAGATAGAATAAATAAAAATTGATTCTTAAAAGTGCTTATTTTTGTTAAATTTTTCCGATAAAGTTTTCATCTTGCTTTAGGATTTTTCAAATATTCTTACTTATCTTATAATATTCTTCTTTCTAACCATTCAAGTCTGATTGGTAGAATTTTGACCAGATAAGGATTGATTGAAATTTGATTCCACTAGAAAGATAATCTGATGCTAGGAATAAAATCTGCTGTATGTTGATCCATATATTCATTGATATAAATAAGATGTTTGGTGAAAATTTGTTTTATATATTACATATATTTGTTTTGTGTCACCATTTTTATTAAATTCTTATATAAAATCTAAATGCTTGTTTTATTGCATAGTACAAATATTTATTGCAATAGTTTCAAATTGTATAAGCCAAGTAGAGGGAGCTGATGCATGTTAAATCTGTTCATCTCAAAGTCCTACCATTGACCTGGTGTGGTAGCTTAGAGAAGGTGTTAGCTGAGCTGAGGTGTTGCGCTTGTCACTTGACTGAAACTTATACTTACGAGGTCGGTTGCCAATCCTTGTGTTGTTTTTTATTGGGGTGTTGATATAACTCTGTCACTCAAATTAGAAGATCAGTTTTTAAATTGTTGTGTAGTTCTAATAAGATTTTAAACAAAGTCAAATCTTGTAAGTAAAACATGAGTAAATGTAGACTTATTATAATTTCCATTTTAATCTTCCAATCGCCATAGGTATTTGAAAATTTTTTTACTCATTCTTTAATATTTAAATTTCAGGCAATGGCCCATGCTTAGGTTGGCGAGAAAGAGGAAGTGATGAATACCAATGGGTACATTACAAAGAGGTATTTATTTTATACATATGAATATTTAGTGCATTTTTAATGTTTCTCTTTAATAAAACAACTGTTTGTTTTTTAAGGTTTTAGAGAGAGCTAAAAACTTTGGTGCTGGTTTACTTCACAAGAAATTGAAATCTGGTTCTTTTGTGGGTATTTATTCATTAAACAATGTAGAAGTAAGTAAAGATTTCATTGTTTTGGTTGCATGATTTTAACTTTACAAATCTTGTTATTAAGCATGTTTTTTTTTTGTCTGTGTACCATAATTAATGCTCATATATCTAATCTCATTTAACAGTGTGTGTTAACAGAGTATGCATGTTATGGTAGATCCATGTCTATTGTTCCTATATATGATACCCTTGGTCCTAAAGCCTTCACTTTAGTTATAAATGAAGGTGAGTTTTTAAAGACATCTATTTAAAATACCTAGTTAAATATTTAGATAAGTATTTTGTAAAATGTTATTTTTTATATTTAAAAGAAAAACTGCCCATATTATTATCATGAAGCACTAATATGCAAGTTCTTGCACAGTAAAGGTCCTTATATGGTTATATATAAGTATTTTATTTTTTAATTTAATTTAAATCAAATATCTCATTTTATTGATTGAAATGTGTTTCCTTTTTTAAACAACTGCTGTTAACTGGGATTTAAATGAAATCAAAATTAATTTCAGAGCCAAATCTATATGGTAAATGTCAATGTTACTATATAACTTTAAATGAATATATTTGTATCCATATTTTCCTTTTTTAGCTGAAATCTCTGCGGTAATTTGTGATAAAGAAGATAAAACTATGGCATTATTAAATGATAAAAATGAAATGCCTACATTAAAGTTAATTGTTCAAATTGAACCTATTTCTGATTCTGCAAAGAAAAGAGCTGAAGAATTTGATGTGGATCTTATTTCATTTAAAGAAATGGAGGTTTGTGTATAAATGTAAACTTTTTTAGTTGAATAATTGGTATTTTTCAAAATAATATTAAGGCTTTTCTAAAACTCCCTTTTAATATTTCTCTATTTTTTATATCATTAATCTTTAAAATAAATATTTTCACATTTTAATTTCATTTTTCTTTTATTTAGGCTCTTGGAAAAGCCAATCCTCAAAATTTAAAGGTGAGTATATTTAAAACAAAAATTGGTATTTTTTGAAGTGTGGTGAATAAACTAAACATGTTTGATATCTTAAATATGGTATTTCACTTTATTTCCAGCCTCCAAAGCCAGAAACTTTGGCTACTATTTGTTATACTAGTGGGACCACAGGAAGTCCAAAAGGTGTTATGCTGACTCACAAGAGTATTGTAGCTAATGTTAGTGCTGTGATGTTGCAACTGGTAAGAGTTTCTGCATTTTTCCTTTTTTTCAGTGAAAAGTTTATGTTGCAATTTTTAAGAGAAAAGAAATTTCCATGTACGAGAACTTTTAAAAATGTTTGACAC
>BMAV01021631.1:151146-165500 GCA_019973955.1 Trichonephila inaurata madagascariensis
CCAGGGATATAATTCGTAACAACAGCGTGTGGGACTGGACTGTCTTAAAACCAATACAAGATAAACTTGGAGGTCGTCTGCGGTTAATAGTAGTTGGATCTGCTCCGATTGCTGGTCACATTTTAACTTTCCTTCGTAGTGCACTTGGTTGTGTGGTAAGTATCTGTAGTCTGTAATCAACAACTGTATTATATAATAATTTTTGTATATTATACTTAAAAAACATGAGATATTTTGTTATTTTCAGATATTTCAATTAAATATTTTTATTTAAGAAATTGTTTCAATTTTTCTTAGTTTATTCCATTTGATAAATTTTTCATAGTAATCATTCTAATTTTATTTCACTCTTAATTGTTGCAAAGTCAAATTTTGAATTTGCACAACAATGCCTTTTTAATGAGACTTTGATTTACACTTGAATGAAATTTTTAGAGATTTAACCTTTGGGGGCCACTTTGCTTAAGGAAAATAAAATTATATATTATAAAAATTTAATCTTTTTACAGATTGTTGTAGGTTATGGACAGACAGAATGTGTAGCTCCTTGCACATTAACAACCCCAGGTGATATAAGTGTTGGTAAGTATCATATTTTTAACTATAAATTCATAATTGAATTATATTTAGGCATTGATTTTAGTTATTCAGTGTGCTCTGATTGAGCAAAATGTAATTGTTAAATCTACTATCAAAATTAATTTTTTGTTATCACAATTGTAATTATCATTGATTCATAATTACAATCTTAACTATTTTTAATAGTAATATCTTCTAACTGTACCATTTAAATTAAACCTTTTTTAAAAAGAATTTTGTATATTGCAAAAGACATCGTATAAGTTTGATTCTAGATAAAATTTTAGAGCGAAATTTTTCCAAACTTAAAAATTATTGTGGTTCCAAAACATGCTTATTTAGTTTGCCAGATTCTTAAAATTAAGGAACATTTAATCAATAAATGAACTCCTGCATGTAAAATTAAATTAATTCACAGTTTAACTTTTAAAAATAAAACATTGAACTTAGCATGCTTTTTGAAATTAGTATATTGGAACAAACTATTCATTTTCTTACAACAAAATTTATGTAATCTAATTATGACATAATATATGTGAACAAAAATATTAATTTCTTGTATTCTTTAATATTTTAGACAAGTTCTAAATTTGAAGTTTTTAAAAACATGACTGATAAAATTTTAAAATTTAAGTTACTTATAACATGGTTTTTTTTACTTTTAAATAATTCATATGATTTTTAGCCCAAAAAATTAATAATTTTTTGGTATTTATTGAAAATGTAATTAGTATTAATTATAAATTTTAAAAATTTATTTTAATGAAACATTTTTACTTAGATAATGTTGGCCCTCCAATCCCATGCTGCAAAGTTAAATTAGTCGATGTTCCAGATATGAACTACTTTGCCTCTGAGGGCAAAGGAGAAGTATGTGGTATTTTTGTTTGATTTATGCATTTTAAATTGTGAAATTTTCTTTTACTCAAATCAAAATCTTCCATAGGTGTGTGTCCAAGGGCTTACAGTATTCCAGGGCTATCTCAAAGATACTGAGAAAACTGAAAGCACCGTAGACAAAGATGGCTGGCTTCATACTGGTGATATTGGAATGTGGCTTCCAGTATGCATTAATTCTATTTTGCTTGAAATATCTTTCAGCTTATATTTAATCCACATGTTCTCTTCATTTTCAAAATAAGTGTTCCAATATTTATTTAAGAGCAAAACTAGTTACAAGTTGTCATATATGCCAATGCAGGGCAAGGTAAAACTATTTTAAACCTTTGACATATGAGATTCATTTAAAGTGCCAATGTAGACTTTGTCTATGAGACATTATTATCTTGTCAGATACCAAGGTCTTATGCCGGTTCTGTTTTGTTTCAAATGCTCTATTCTAAGTGGTCCTAGAAATATACATTCCCAGGTAAAGGGGAAGTGTACATCAAATTCCATTTTGTTTTTATGTCAAGGGCTTAAAATAACTTTTAGTTAGGTTACTACTCTAAATACTACTTTTTGTCACATAAAGACCTTTTCTTACTCACTGTCAGAAAATAATGCATTTTATTTTTATATTTTTCAAATTCTTAATCTGATTGTACTATACATGACAGTAATAAGTTTTAATTTTGCTTAACATTTAAGCATTGAGCATACATGACTTTATTCTTCATGTGATATTTTTATTGCAATATTTTAATTATTAGTATTTTGTTATTAAATTTAATTAAACTAATTGAATATTTAAATTCAAGAACAATTTTTTCTAAGCTGTTGATTTTTATTGTCATTCAATTTGATTTTTTTTCCCAAAAATTTAAAGTTTCTTAGAAATATTTTATTTTAGTGATCTAATTTTTTCAAAAAATAATATGGTATAATATGAAAACACAGGGTTATTCGTGAAGAAATAAACACTTTACAAAACTTGTAAACCAATGACAGACAAAGACACACATCTCAGTGAAGTAGATGTACTCTTAAAGTTTGTATCTCACCCCTGATGGCAGTATTGGTGGCAACAGCATGCGTGTCATGTGACTAGTAAATCAAAATGGCAGTATCTACAGTGGAAAATGCTTTTTTTTGTGTTCTTTAACAATATGTCACTGGAGTCACTCAGGATAACATTGACAATTTCATTCTCCAATTGGATGGAGCTTCACCTCACTAGTCAGCCAACTTATGAGATTACCTAGATGATCATCTCTTACAGATCAAGTAGGTGCGATAGCCTAGTGGTTAAGGTATCGGATCGTGGCTGGTATGTCACAAGTTCAAGCCCAGTACCACTAAAGACCTGCCGTGTAGGGGAGCAATGCATGTTAAATCTGTCGAGAGCTCGAACGTCTTCCCGTTGGTGTGGTAGTTAGGAGAGGGGGTGCCAGCTCAGGTGTCATCCTCGTCGCTTGACCATGATTCAAAATTACGAGGTCTCTCGCTAAAAGCCCTCATGTAGCTGAACAGTGTGATGTTAATATTCACTCGCTCACCCTTACCGATCGATTGAACGAGCCATAGACTATAACATGCCTCTTACCCAATGACCACCCAGAAGTCCTGACTTAACATTTTGTGGTTTCTTCCCAAGGATATACGTAAAGGACAAGGCGTTCATCATTCCCTTCCTTGTTGATCTAGCAGAGCTGAAACAGTGTATCACAACGTCTGTCTATGGATTGATTTAAATACCATAACATGCATTTGGACAGAAATGGATTATCAGCTCGATGTGTGTCATGTGAATAAAGGTTCACACATAGAACATCTGTGACTGCCTCAAACAATTTTTAACAATCTCACACAATTTTGTTACAAGTAAAATAAAATATCTTGTATTATTCTTGGTTTACAATACATTGAAACTGTATACTTTATGATTCACTCTGTATATATCAATGTGTAAAATTAAGTAATTTGTCAAATGAAAGACATTTACTATGAACCATATCATGTTTAATCTTTTCTCTACATTACGAGTAACTTTTTTTTTGTAGCAATTTTTTTTTTTATTGTACATTTGTTTTCTTGGTTATAAAAAGCTGAAACGCATTTTAAGTTTGAATTGTGAATTCAAAGGAAATTTAATTAGACTTCTATTTACAGAATGGCGCTTTGGCAATCGTTGATAGAAAAAAACATATCTTCAAACTACAACAAGGAGAATATGTAGCTCCTGAAAAAGTTGAGAATATTTATTTAAGGAATTTATTTGTTTCACAAGTCTTTGTTCATGGAGATAGCTTGAAAGTAAGAATAACCCTTATATTTATATATAAGTTTTTAAGGAGCATTTTAGGATTTTCAAAAACATTTTAACTATAAAGTTGCTAAATAAATTATTATTTTGGAAGTTTTTATTTTAAAAAGTTGAAAGGTTTTTGAGAGAGATCAATTAGTAAATTTCCAATTGTATATTTTTTAGTAGCTGGGCATGTAAATGTTTCTGTAAATACATTATCAATAATTGTGCATGTTTTCAGTGTTGTAGCAAGATCAATATTTTAACTCTTGTATAATAAGTGACGAATAATAAATATTTTTTACATGTATTCTTTTTCATTGCTACATTTTTACACTTGCTATTTATAGCATGATTGTGTAAGGTAAATAATTTCTCAAGAGTATTACTTGCTTAAAATTTCTTTTACTATAATGAGACCTTTTTCTGAATATTTTGCCAAAAATATTCATGTATGCAAATTACTTATTCATCAAACTTTTTTTTTCTTCATGTTTTCTAAACATTATTTAATTTTAAGTATTAATAACAGAAACAAATTTTGCTACTGTTTATTAAGGTTTTAAAATCATCATATGGTTTTGATTTAAGATGTTTCTTCTAGTTTTCACATTTTAAAAAATAATTAAATTGTAATGTAAAAGCAACATTTTAATTTCTTGAATAGTCATGTGTGGTTGGTATTATTGTACCTGAGATGGAAGCAGTTCTACAGTGGTGCAAGGAACAAGGAATCACTGGAGAATGGAATCATATTTGTCAAAATAAGGCAAGTGCTTTTAATTTCAATGAAGCAATCTGTTTTTATTGCATTCTATTATCAGCAGATATTATTAGAATACAAAATAAAAGTACTTTAATCATTAAAAACTCTAATCTTGTAAATATTTCCATGATGCGAACAAAGAAACCTTATTATTATTTTTTTTTGTTGGTGTGATAACTCTTTCTGTATTAGAAAATAAGTAAATCTTAATGTTATAAATTAAATTTATTTTTAATGCACATTTTAGTTTCTGGAAAGGAACAGGAGCAATGTTTGACATGACAGTACTTGAGCAGATATTTTTAAACACGTTAATATAGAATGACTCTAAATATGCATTACAAGAATAATTGCACTAAATTAATTATATGGTTAATACTAAATGATATTGGGAGTATTACCATTAAAATTTATCAAGAGAATTACATATTTTATAATTTTAAGAAGTTACACTCATAGTTATGAATTACTAAGAATGGGAATATTTTGTAAAGGGGAATTTGCTTTTTGACCAGTTAAATATTTAATTCCTATTTTAGCAAAAGTTGCTTTTAGGAATTTATTTAAAAGTTAACTCTTAGTGTAATAAAAATCACTATTGTAGAGGAAAATGTTTTCATAGCATTAATTTATTGATTAGGTTATTTAAATGTTTAATAAAATACAGTTCGGCCTATATTTAACGAAATCACTAAATCAAATCACACATACATAAAAAAGTTAATTAGGTGAAAAATTTGTTTAAACTGTGAGATTCATCTTTCAATGTACTTTATATTCTTGGTCCCAGGAAAAAAGTTTGTAAAGTATAGGAATTCACAAAATAGAGGTTTGAAATGTGAAATAATGTTAAAATGTTTTTTTTTACATTTGATACAAATATTTTAGTTAGCATGTGTGTTCTTCATTGGTAATAGAAACTGGCAGTCTTACAACTATTCTACAATTAAAAACATGTAACTATTGGCATTATAAATATTCATATCTAGTCTATACATAATTCATAATTGCAGCTATACATAGTCTACATATTCAGCTAAATTCACCTATGCAGTTTGCTTGGAAAATCCTTATTCATTTAATCACTCGTGTTATAGGTAAATGTAAGATTTTATATAAAAAGAATAATCTATAAAAATATTTGTCTTATTTTGCTATAATTTTGGGAAAGATTAGCAGCAGTACTTCTTCTAGGGAAGGGAGAAGTCAATTTTTATAATTGTAATTGTTAATATTCCTTTTAATTTGCAGGAATTATTCAATAGAACTTTCAAATGTTTAAAATTTTAATATGAGTTGTATTTTAAAAGGTGGTGAAGGAACACTTATTGGAAGAACTGATAACATTAGGAAGGAAAAGTGGTCTTAAATCTTTTGAACAGGTAAAAAACAAAACAAAAAAACAACATAATTTTAGTATTTTAATACATTTGTTTAATATTTGTATCTTTATCAGTATGTTAGAATTTTAAATTCAGAAAATTTTTTAAATCAACTATTGAGTAATAATATGCTAGATAGAAATTATTTTGGCTTCAGGACTGATCAAATGTATCCAAAATATCGCATATATTGTATTATTCTTGATATAAACAATACACATATTTAATTAGATTATCTATTAAATGTAGAAGTCTATACTAATAAAAGGAATTTGTGTATTTGCGATGTTACACAAAAATTGTAAGATAAGAGAGTTCAAATAAAAATAAGAGAATTGGAATAAGGATAATTTTTTTTTTTCAAGTTTTGCTTTAGATTTTTTTTTTAGAATTCAACTTTGAATTTCCACATCTCTAAGGATGTATTACATCTATCTTTAACACAGCAAAGTGTAGATTTTTGAATGTCAGTACACATTTGTATTTTGATTATTTTTGTTATATTTATTTATTTGTGTGGTTTGAAGCAGAATTACAATTCTTTTTTCAAGGAGTAATCATAAAAAGTATTCTTTCAACAATTTAATTTTATTCCTGGTAACATAGTATATATGGATCAAATGTAGTTAAATCAAAACTGCATATTTCATCATTTTGGTAATCCTAAATTAAATTTTGGTTTTTTTTTAACTGTTTTAAATAACTTTGAAAGTTAATTTTGATATTGCAATTGCTTTGTCAGTTAATATCTTCATGTTGTAGTTAGTTTAATCAAATTTATATATATAAGCCTCTTTTGTCCATTTCTGATAGTTTTTTTATTTCAATTAATGTTAATATTGTAGTTTCTTTTTCACTTTATTTTTGAGTTAAATTTTTCAAGTTATTATATTTAGTTTTTAACTTCAGTTATATATAATGTCAGTTTCTTTTACAACTTAGAACTTTCCATGTATGTTTTGTATTTGTCCTTTTTTTAAAATCTACTTCTTTAGGACCAACTCAATGATTTTTCTGTTACATTCAATATCAGAAAACAAGCTTTGATGCAATCATTTTTTTTTTTTTTTTAACCATTGCTGAAAGTGCAGATTAAACTAGGATTTTACCTGGAATTGCTTATAATAGTTCCTAAGAGCTTATTTTATCTGTTTTAACTAGCTTTTCTCTTTAATGTTTTAATTTCGTTTTTCAGCTTAAGGCTGCTTCATATTTATTTGTTAATGATTATTGTTTTATGAGCTACACTGTTGCCTGTTGAGGTTTACAGAAGTGCATGTTGATTTCTTAGTTAACTGTGTGACTTGCCTAGTTTGTGTATAAAAAAACAACTGTGTATTGTTTATATAAATATATAATTTATATAAATAATGGTGAAAAGACAAAAGGGCCTAGACTTGTGTGTGTATAGGAGGGGGGGGGGCCGATATCAGTTGATGAATTTCATTTACATATTTAACTACATGGTGAATGAGCAAGTAAGTTTTTGCCATATTTTTTTTTAACACAGGAGCAAAGATGAACTATGATTGCATGATTTGGGTGTATATTTTGTTGAATGACATGATTATCTTTTTTTGGGAACTTTTTGCATTTATTTCTTTGTCCTTTGTAGCAGAAATGAGATTCTTTGAATTATTTGAATAGAATATAATTTTTCTGCGAATAATCTGCGAATTTCTGCGAGACATTATTTGAATATTGTATATAAAATGTGGATTATCATTATTTGAAATTCTTTAAAAATTTTTTTTGGCTGTTCCATTTTGTACCATGCTGAATGTCAACCATCATTAAAAAATTATATGCAAGCTAACTGAAGTGTTAGATTATTTTATAAAATTCACCCATGGAAAAAATAAGCACTTAAAAATAACAGTAATAATTAAGATAGCTTTATGAGAAGGAGATTATTTTAAAATTTAAATTAATGAATGCTAATAATGCTAACAATTTTTAAAAATATATTATAAAATATTTGTAAAGGTAAGTTAAAACTATAGTATTAAAAAAGCATGTTTTAAAAAAAATATTCAATCAGGGCTGTGCTTTCTTTTTATATGCATTTAAATTCTAACATTGTTTTTTAAATAAACTCCAGTAAAAAGGATTTAATACAGAATGATTGTTTTTAAAATCATTTCCTCAATTGTTATATATGTATCATTTAATCCAGTTTTATGGACGAGTTAGTCTTGTGTTTTGCTGTCTAGAAACAGAGTACTAGGAGAAGAAGGTAGATGCAAATTATAAGTTTTAGCAACATTTCTATCTCTAAATGTTTTTCAAATAAAACAGTCAATGATTTCCCATTTTTTAAATCATGGAAAAGCTTTTTCATAGTGTGATTTGTTTTCATTTATTTGGCATTGTGGTATATTATCATTATTTAATAATAAATATTTTTAGGTTAAAGATATTTATCTCCATCCACGTCTCTTCACTATTGAAGATGGCCTTTTAACTCCAACCTTGAAGACCAAGCGTCTAGAATGTCGCAAATACTTCAAACCTCAGATTGATGCTATGTACAGTCATTTAGTGTAGTGAAAAAAAAACAAAAACAAAACTGTTAAATTATTGATCAGTTATTTGTGCACCCTGAGTATACTTTCCATGTCTAGCTTTGGGAGAAAGATCTATACAAAAGCAGGTATTGTAAATGATGCAGTATTGCAATTTTTTAAAAATGATTGTCTTCAGTATAATTTTTTATAAAATGACATAAAATGGTCAGTTTTATAGCCTTTTTCTTTATTTTCATCTTGTAATATTTTTGATTAATGTATTTCTCAGTGATTAATTTTTATTTTAAAATCAGCTTCCATTAAAAAAAAAAATTAACATTCACTATCTTAGAAAACTTATTTTCCAAAATTATAAACTTTAACATATTATAAGTTTTTAATCTAATCCAAATTTGATTGAAATATGACTTTTAAATATAAGTTTATATTTTAACGTTATTTTGACCAAAAATGATTGAATGCTTTGTGACAAAATGATCGTTTTACTACTTATGATTATACTTAAAAAAATGCTACTTATTTACAATACTTGCACTTGTAGTAGAGTTTTATATTTAGCATGTATGTGTGTTATTAAGAATATGTTCCTAATAGATTACTTGTGTTACATCCCCTCAAAGTAGCTCTTGTGATCTTTTCATGACTTAGAAGTGGGAGAATATTTATTGCAGGAATTCCATTTTATTTATTTATTTTCTGTAACACTTATTTTTATTTTATTTATAAGCATTTATTTTTTGTTTTAAGAATATTGTTTTAATTAAAAGTTATCTTAAAATTATGAATTGTAAGTGACTGATAATCAGCTTGGATATGTATTGTCTAGAATTCCATTTCCTGTATGTCTTTTATTTAGAATCGGTTTTGTACATTTTGATAGAAACTTAACAAATTTTTTCAAAATATTAAAAGTTCTTTTTCTTAGAAAAATTTGTAATGCAAATTATAAGGAATAATTCCTATAAGTTTTTTAAAATTCCTAACATATATTAATTTAAAATTTGATTTTTGTGATACTTAATTTACGCATTCTGTTTCATTGTATTAACTTTATTTTGCCTGTGTATTGTCTTGATTGAAAATTTACATTTATATATGAATATTTAAAATATACACATTCCATTTATTAGTCATTTAACAATCCTGGAATTATCATTTTTAGCCATTGGATTCCATTTTGTTAACTATACACATTAGAAACAGGGTAAATGCATTAAAAAATTATTGTAAATAAACAATGTAATTTTTTAGAAATCTGAATGTAGTGCAACCTTTTCCAACTGGTTTGAAGAGTAATGAAGTGTGATAAATATTTATTTTTTAAAAGGTAATGAATTTCAGAATGGGTGAGTGTTAGTGTTCTTGGGTTGTAAAGCATGAGCTCTAAACTTATTCAAGATACAGTTTTACAAAGCATTCTTTAGTTATTTTTTTCAGGTTGCATATAAGTCTAAAAGTATACACATTCTACACATGCATTTTGTTATTTGAGCAGGATATGGTAGAATTGATTATATTTCAGATGCCTTTAAAGTTTTATGTAGCTTAGAATTTCTACTTGCAACACTCCAAAAATTTGTAGATGCCCATTTGTACTCGAAAATATTTTAGTTCTCTTAGGTAGCCATGTATTAAGGATTATAGCTGTTTAAATCAATTTTACTAAAAGCTTTTAATTAAGGAAAATTATAGGCATGAATCAAATTACTAATATATTCATAGATAGAAAATGATACTTTACAGTGCATTATTACTTCCATTATTAATGGCGATTCAAACAGCTGTGGCGAAAACTGTTCCTTTGGAAAAAATCTCATGGGCATGCTTAACTTAATATTAAATTTTTCAAAAAGATAGACTTTGAGGAAAGTTCTTTTATTAAAAAATCATGCTGGGGTATTTTAGCTTAAATTAACTTCTCTTTGATGGAGAAGTGCGAATACTTTCATGCATGAATTAATCTCTGAATCTCTAAGAAATTCTCTGATATTTTACAATCTATACATTGAAAATGTTTTTAAAATTATTCATGAATTAGAATTTAATATACAATTTTGGAGTATTGTATTGTTTTAAATTTTATTATTTTGCATATTATGAACAGGATCATTTTAGAGATTGGGTCTCTTTTGAATTTTTGTCCTTGTAATTCTTATTCTTCCCTACTAATCTAGGTTGTGAAAATTGTGTTCATAATTTAATGAACATATATGTAGTTTTAGCTTTAAAGTGACGCCAAAGCTGTGAATCCCTTTACAATTCCCTTCCCCCTTTCTATGCACAGGTTTTCATTCCAAATAGAACAAAATGATCCTGTTCCACCATTTATTTATAAGTGTGGCTCTAAAGTATTTTTTAAACACATATAATTCATGTATCTTGTGCTTTAAATTATTTGTTTAATTACCAAATGAAATGCTTTAATGTGATTTTATACTTAATTTTTTTTTCTTTGTGCTTGTTATGCATATGTGTTATTTATTTTTTTGTAGTGAGCATAGTTGTGATAGAGTATTGTCTGTGATATCAGAATCTCAGCTTGGGTGTTTTTTGTAAGCAGATTTTTTTTTTCATTTCAGATTTTTTTAATGTTAATTTTCAAAAACATGTATTTAATTTTAGTGAATTCTTAATTTACCATCTTGTCTTATTTCATTCTTGTATGTGATACAGAAAAACACAAGTTCACACTGCATACTTAACACACTTTTATTGTGAAATTTAACCAAAGACATATTTGGAAACAATAAAACTCGAACCCTTATTTGGTGTATGTGTGCTTTATTTCTTAGCATTTTAATTTATTTAATAAATTAGATTCATGATTTTAAAAATATGTATAAAAATGATGTGAACTCAATAAGTGTGTTTAGTATTTAAATTCAAATGTAATTTATTTTATAGTATTGAAATAAATTCATCCAGCATCTGTTAGTGAAATAAAATCAAGTTATAAAATAATTAAAATGGACAATACATTCTATTTGGAAATGAGGCATGATTTAACTGTATGGTGTTTTTAGTTTGAGACTAGTAAATTCTTTAGTTGGAGTTTTCATTTTACTTATTACCATGGGAAATAATTGAGTTCTTCTGTACTGAATTTAGTTTGGCTTCCTGGTGGACATTTAGAAGAGTCATTTTTATTTGACCATAGTTAAATGCAATGAGATTTTTCATCAATTTTTTTTGGAGAGTGAATGCTAGCTCAAGTTCCATCTTTGTTACTTGATTGTGGCACAGAATTACTGGGCGATTGCCAATAACCCTCTTGTTACTTATAAGTACAGCAAAAATTAGAAGACAGTTTGTCAGTTTCCTATTTTGTAACATCAATACAAAATTACACAAAACATTCATATTAAGAACAAAGATCTCAAAATGAAGTGAGGAATATAGAAGTAAAAGGGGATTTAAAACTAACTTAGTAAGACTGAATTATTTATCTTAATTTCTTATTTTAGTGCATATATTTTCAAAGTGGTTCTTATGGACGCCTGGGGACCTTGTGTCTACTGAAGGAGTCCATGTAAAATCAATTTTTTAGGGGGAGGGCCATGTTCAGAGATCAGTGAAATGTTTAATATAAAGTAAAATATTTGTATCCCATTTCCATTATTGGGAAATTTAAAATAAATTAGTAATGATTTGTACATGCAAAAAAAATGTAGAGTAAAGATTTTAAAATAAATTTTTTTTAGATTGGTAGACTTATAAAGTACAAGTCATAACAAACATTGCATGTTGGAAATTGGGCCAATCGTGGGTGCAGCCATCTATGCAGGTTTAAATAGGAATGAAATCTCCCTGCTACAAGCAATAACTTGTCTGAAATACAGCAGTATAAAAGAGTTATGTATCTAATTAATAGTTTAATTTTGGTTTGTGCATGATCTCTATATGTGAAGTGAATGCAAATAATTTAGGACTTAGTGCTTAGTTTTGAACAGAAAGCAGTGTTATTCTTTGTATTGTTATGAAGATAACCATCTTGTTAGTTCACCCATCACATTAAAAAAAATGTATTTCTATATTTTAATGCAAAAGTTGCAATTTGAGTAAATACTTCTACAATGTTTTATTTATACTTTACTTAAATCCCACATTCACCTTTCAGCAGTGGTGTAATGTACCTCCCTTCCCCTTGCGGAAGGCAGGGTTCTAGGGGGCCCAAAGCCTGACTGCCGCCAAGTACCTACCCTTTGTAAAATCCAAATGGGGGCCCAAATGTTCTCAGTTATGCCACTACCTTTCAGCAAATCAAAATTAATTTAATAAGTTTTCTATTATGCTTTAAAATAGGTTATGGGGATTCATGGCCAAATTTTTGGTGTAAAAAGGGGATTCGTAAGCACAGTGAGTTTGGGAACCACTGTTCTAGAGCAGTGTTCAGCAACCTTTTTATCATCGTGGACTGTTCAACGTTTGTTAATTTTACCGCTGTGACATAGCCATCCTGCGATAGCTATGTCTTGTTGGATCCGCGTAAGCTAGAGGTGTGGGATTATCTAAAAGATGAGACATTTTGTGATTCTTAACACAACTTTTATTAAGAATAACTTAAATAACTTAATTCTAAATAACAACTTTCTTTAAGTGAGAATAAGCCACAAATTAATCTGAATATTTAAGTCAGATCGCACAACTAGATCACTTATCTTAATTATATTTAATTATCTGCCTAATCTAACTTCCTATACAAAATATTACCTTTTATAGAGTAACCCTCCTATCTTGGTTGAAGACTCACCTATTCTGCTTCTAGTAGATAGGTATATTCAAGTACTATTACTCCTTCTTATAATTATTATTCTTAGCGACGATGAGCTTATCCTTCTTCCTTGCGAGTAGGTCGTCTAACACTTGTTCCGAACTGTTCCACACTAAGTTATCTCTAAGATTGCTGTCCTTTCTCACTAAACCCTCTATCCTTTTAAAGTATATCTTATTTGCATTTTCGCCCTGTTTCTCTTCTTGGTATTGGGTTGGAAAAGTTTTGCCATTAATCGTGGCCGTCAAAGAACGTAGGAGTTATGTTAGAAGAAGAAAAACGAGATTTATTTAAGGGTTCTCAATGCCCTTAATAAATTACGTGCCTAAATTTTTATTTCTGAATCTCTTCGCTTTCTAAGTTTTATTTAAATTTATCCATTAACTAGGCCAACATTAATAATTGCTGTTTAATCCTGGTCTATTCTCACTTTTTACATATATACTCTTAAAGTAACTTATATATTAATACACTTAGGTTTTCTACTCGAATTTTTCCTGGGTGCGCAGACCCAAACTCTGCATCCAGACAATCTTATCATATGGAGCTGGAATTTCGGCTCCACTGTTCCGTGTTGAGGCTACATATCAGCTATTGACACTATTTTCAGGGTCTGTCACCCTGAAATAAAAACTAAGTTACTTTATCAAATCTATGTTTACATAATACCAATAAGTTTCACAATTTTTATGCATTATATATCATTTGTAAATCACAATAAACTTTCATTTCCATTCCCGCATCTGGTTCCACAAAACTCCCAATGAGCCGCGCAGCGCCGTTAATATTGTTAGTGCCCTGACTACGTCGCGTTTCCCTGAACCAGATGCATCATAATACGGAACAATACAACATATATATACATACATATTATAGAATTACAAACATTTTTCAATAAACCATTAAAACAAATAACCAAAGGAATTGTCGCATCTCACGAAGTCATACATCGAAGCAAACAAATGTGCAATTACAATTGTTTTCTCCAAAAGAGAAAAAAAAATTTTAACAAGTCAAAAGTTCAAAAATAAATATACTCATTGTAGTGTCAGCTTTTGCTTGGATTATAACTTTTAAACACCGCCCGAGACTTTCTTCTTTGCAATAATTCTTCCGACCACTTGTTGGAAAGATCATAAAA
>BMAV01021631.1:186894-197690 GCA_019973955.1 Trichonephila inaurata madagascariensis
CTTGACCGAGGAACAGGATTATGAGACCCATCGCTAATAGCCCTCGAGTTGTATTTTAGTAGCGCGAAGTTTTTAAATTCTCACTCTCAAAAGAAATTTGAAGCCGCTGTGTGTAGCCTAGTGATCAAGGTCACGGACTCGTGGCTGGCGTGTCGTGAGTTCGAGCCTAGTGCCGTTGAAGACTCACCGTGTAGAGGGAATGATGCACTTAGAATCTGTCGAGGATAAAACGTCCTCCCGTTGGTGTGGTAGTTAGGACAGGAGCGGTGCCAACTCAGGTATCATTCTCGTCATTTGACCATGATTCAAAATTACGAGGTCTATCGCCAGAAATCTTCGTGTAGCTGAATAGGGTGACATCAATATATATTCACTCACTCACTCAAAAGAAAATTGTAAATAGTATTCATTAAATTGCGTTTTCAAAAGGAAACAAACCCCCAAAGTTTTATATTTATGCTTCCGTTGTGCTATTTAAAATAAAAAGTCACTGCGTCGGCCGGGAGTCGAACCCGGGTCAACTGCTTGGAAGGCAGCTATGCTAACCGTTATACCACCGACGCTTCGAACAACGAATATTACTGATGCTTGATTAAGGAGTAAAAATCAGGTCATATCCTGACGTGATTTCCTTACCTACTTCAGCATCCAGTCAGTTTTAGCAGTGAAGCCACCTACCAGAATATTAGCATCTTCCTCGATTAGAAAGAGTAGAAGTTTTTTTTTTTTTTTTTTTTTAACTTACAGCAATGTGGCAACAATAAAATTTTTTTTAATGGTTTGTTTCTAAGTGTATATTGTTGAAGAGCCTTCATGTGTTCCATTTCGGGTGAGTGAGTGAATATTAACGTCGCACTGTTCAGCTACATGGGGGGTTTTGGCAACGGACCTCGTAATTTTGAACCATGGTGAAGTGATGAGAACGACAACTGAGCTGACATTCTCCAAACTACCATGCCACACCAACGGGAGGACGTTTGAACTTTCGACAGATTTAACGTGCATCGCTGCCCTACACGGCGGGTCTTTAGTGGTACTGGGCTCAAACTCGTGATAAGCCAGCCACGATCCGATACCTTGACCACTAGGCTACCGCGGCCACGTGTTGCATTTCGGAGAGGCCTTCGGAGGTTTCATTACAGCCACGGTCGTATAGTGGTTATGATCATGAATTCAATGGTCCCCCACTGGTATGGTGTGGTAGCTAGGAGAGATTATCAAATACATTGTGTGTACTGTACTCATACATATATAAGTGTAAATGCGTATTTTATTTTTTTATTATGCCAGAATGTATTTTGTGCATTTTGCTTTCTTTTAGTAAGCTAATAATTTTTTTTAAAAAACAATCTTTTGCTTTCGACTTGTCAATATGCTCGTCCCTCCCCCATATGGGGTTATTAAGCCCTCTAGAGGGGCACTGTTCTAAGGAGTTCGTATAACCACGTGCATATATAATCGTGTTTCCCAAGGTGGGTTACACTTCCTAAGAATGTGAGAGGTCTTAAAAAAAGAAATTCGGCTTCAGACTGCCTCACTTTAATAATTTCATGTAAATTTTACTTTGCACACGTGAGTTCGAATACTATTACAAGAGATACAGTTTATAGAAAGGATTAGCCTCAACACACACAAAAGTAATAAATAAAAGCACATTTGTTCTTCATTAGTTTTTAAAAGGTAAATGCAAAAAAATGGGGCAGAATGACACTTTTTCAAAAAAATTTGTAAAGAGCTTTTATGAGATATTTTTTTTAAGTTCCTGCATTTTTAAACACAAAGTAGATAAATTTAAAAAACACACGCACACAAACTTGAGAATCTTCATTCTGTGTTTAAACACAGCAACAGGTAAATATATCTTTATTTTCCAATTTTCCTGCAGGTTCTTAAATTTATTGAACAAGTATTTCACAATCTTCATGTAAGATAAAGTGAAAAAAAATATTTTATTGCATTCGCTTTTATTTCTTATTTTTCCATTTTATATTCAGAAATGTTAATTTTATCATCAGTATCTGAGAACATTTTTATCTTTTTAAAGAACATGACATAATTTATATATAAAAAAAATCTTTGAAAAATGGTTTTAACAATTTTTTTGCTTGTAACTTATGTATATGTATTAGTTTTACTACACATATTTTGTGCAATATGTATAGTAAAACCAATGCATATATTTGTTTTGTACGGTTTTCGTTTTTAAAAAGCTACAAAAAGTTATTCCTTTAGTTTTTTACAGAAAAATTTAGATTTATGAAGATATTTTAAAAGGCTACTTCGCCTACAAAAATTGACGTACATACATAAAATTTGATCTACATGTACGTCAAACTATGCATAACAAAAGTTGGCATGAGTTTTCTGCTAACATCATTGATGTTTGTAAAATACTTATTTTTATGATACTTATTGAAAATTCCTTAAGAAATGCATAAATTCTAAATGCAACTATTTTTTTTTTAAAAATTAAGTATTGCTTTGATTCAAAAATGCATAACAACTTTTGTTACTATACTAAAAACAATATGCAGAAAAAAAAATTAAAGCATTTAGCACCACACAGAGAAAATCCATCGCATTTTAAATGAAGATAAACGAGTTATTTTTTTTCTTTCTGAGATAAATCAGTTTTAAATATTTATTTGTCATTGGGATGAGAATAAAAGCGAACATGAAAGTTGACATAACTCTTAAGTTTTTGTAACTTAAAAGTTTTGTGTGTGTGAAATTATAGAAAATTATGTAAAAAATAATTTAGGCAAGGGAAAAAAAATTGATCGTACTATATGTGTCCCCTTAACATTCTTAAGTATAAATTTTCTTATCTTGAATGCCCTATAATCTTTACAAAACATTTTTTCGATTAGCATTCTTATTCAAAGGAAAAAAATTATTTGGCTCTCATATCGAAAATAACATTTTTAGTTATTTATAAAAAGGCCGATAATAGTTCATCTAAATATAGAACATTTAAGAACTTTAGAGTATACACATTCACATTGATTATCTATATAAATAAAAATCAATGTTCGTGTATGTGTATCTGTGTGTGAATGTCTCTTATGCCTTCTTAAACCATTCATCCAATTGCGATGAAACTTTGAGGAATGGTTGGTCGCATGCTCGCGAAGGTTTCTGAGTTAGTAAAATTGACCCCCTAAGGGAAGATATATATTCCCGTTTCTTAATTTTTTGACCTACAAACTTGAAATTTGGTGGTCATGTTCCTTTCAAGGATTAGAGGTCTGCTACAAAAAGGGATTTGAAATGATTCCTAAAGGGCATTGAGGGGGCTTAAGTGGTGTTATAGATAAATATTCCCATTTTAGAACTATTGGACCTACAAACCTGAAAGTCCTGTTCCGTTCATAAAGTTGAGATTCGCTACACAAGGTGTTTTACAAAAATTGAACACTAAGGGGTGTCGCGAGGGCTTAAGGGTCATTATATATAAATATTCCCATTTCTGCACTATTCGACCTACATGCTAGAAATTTGGTAGGCCCGTTCCTTTCATAGAGGAGAGATCCGCTATAAAAAGGGTTTTGAGAATCGACCCGAGAGGTTGTTGCGAGGGCTTAAGGAGTGATAGAGGTAAATATTACCATTTTTTGACTTTTAGACGCACAGACTGGAAATTTTGTTAGCCTATTTTTTTGTTTTGTGTTTTTGTTGAATATATAATAGATCTGCTAAGAACGGATTGATGTATGGAAATTGACTCTTGTTGGGGGGAGGGATTTGCTGAGACTTATTTATAAAAAACTTTCGTTATCGAACTACTATTTACCGTGATGAAATTTAGTATGCATGTTACTTTTGTTGAATGGAGATTCGCTAACAAATGATTTTTATGGAAATCGACTCCTTTAGGAGAGAGGTATTCTCTTGCAAAGTATTGATAAAAAAATATCCATTTTCGGACAACTAGACCTACAGTAAAGAAATTTTGTATGTATGTCTCTGTTATGGAGTGAGTGAGTGAATGTTAACGTCACACTGTTCAGCTACACGAGGGCTTTTGGCGACGGATCACGTCATTTTGAACCATGGTCAAGTGACGTGGACAACACCTGAGCTGGCACCCCCTCTCCTAACTATCACCCTTTACTAACGGGAGGAAATTTCAGCTCTCGACGATTTAACGTGCATCGCTGCCCTACACGGCGGGTCTTTAGTGGTACTGGGCTCGAACTCGTGACAAGGCCAGCCACGATCCGATACCTTGACCACTCGGCTACCGCGGCCACGTCTCTGTTGTGGAATTGAACGGGCCTTTCAGTAATTGACTCTCAAAGGTGGTTACTGGAGCTTATTGATATAAAAAAAATTTCCGTTTTTGATTTATTAGATTTAAACTTGAAATTTGGCAAGCATGTTTATTTCATGGAGTAGAGATGTATTACAAGTGGGTTTTACGGAAATCCACTTGTGGGGAAGGGTTATGCGAGAGTAAAAGATAATTCTGCTTTAATTTTAGAAAGTATTGCTTGGAAGTTCTGTCCCTTTTAAATCAAGAATTATAAGAATATTTTCCACAATACAATCGAATTCTTAATGCTAAGATATCAACAATTTATATTATATTAATAGCATATATTCATATAATATCATGAAATACTCGACGAAAAGTGGGTGGGTAATGGCTAGTTTACTATAAAATAAAATGATTCTAATAGCAAAGATATATATGCTCTGAATTGAAATAAAATGTAGTTTTATTTATTATGATAATTTTGCTTTGTGCTTTGTAATAAATGAACAACTCTATACTTGTTAAATGTTTACCGTAAAATCCGGCTCACATAACGCGCACTTTTAACACAAAAGAAGATCGAACTTTATGGTTGCGTGTTATAAGTCGAGTATACAAAAGCTTTAAAAATTTTAAAAAAAAATAGCATATACACAAAAAATTAGACTTTTGTGTGTATCGAAATACTTAAAGATTTGCTATTCTAGAAGTATACTATCTTTTTAAAAGCCTGGGATAATACCTCGAATAAATTACTTCAAAACATAACAATATAGCATACATACATTTTAGGATTCTTCGTAAGAAAGGGTGTGCTCATTATACGCGCGCGCGGTGGATATACCTAAAAAGTATAAAAATTGCATCTTGAAAGTGTAGGTGCGCGTTATATCCGCTGGATTTTACGGTAATTTATATTGCTTTAAACTGTTAGAAAATATATGTTAATTTTCTTTAAGTAGCTTTTTTATGTTGTATATAAAATGAAATGTGGGTAACAGGTACATTATTTCTTCTAATCTATTCGAAGATTATTAAAAGATTACATAGATCTGTAGGAATTTTATGTGAAAAAAAAACAATACACAATGTTTTAAAAAGTTTATTTCCTAATCGAAAATGTAAAAAAATACTAAAGGCATAATTCAGGAACATGTTCTACAATTAAAAACTGTCAATCAGGAATTAATTTACTCAACACGAGTTTCACGACTGAATTAAAAATCCATTTCAATATTTTAATAAAAAAATCAAAGTTTATGTTTGGTAGAACAAATACAATTTATTGAACTATCAATGGATTCAATGTTAAAATGCAGATAGGAACAAGAAGATCCTGATTTTTGGTTAAATCTTACACGGAACATCCTCACATTTCTGAAAAGTTTATAAAAGCCTAAACACCCTTCGTAACAGCATACTTGTGCGAAAGATCTTTTTTTAACACAGACGTTAGAATAAAAGCAAAATACAGAAATAAATTGGATGTTGAACATGAAATACGTTTACAAATATCAACAATAGAACACTACTTTAAACTTTTATTCAAAACAAAGCAAGCTCCTTCCAAACATTTAAACTAAAAGTTATATTTATACATAATAAAAAAAAATTATTTCGAAATACTTTTTTAGCATTTATTATAATATGATAAAAGAATAATGAAACGATTTTTTCTTTATATGTACTATCTACAAGATCGTGAATATTCTACTCTTCATGGTCCCGGGTTCCACGAAACAATTTTATATTCGTTAGTATGATGTTTTGCAAAAGTAAATAGTTTTCTAATGAAAAATAAACTTTTTTTCTTTTGTGGAGAAAGGAAAAAAAAAATCAATCTACCTCTATATTGGAGGAGAGGTCAAAAAATACATCGACTTATTAAGAGGTTATATGTTAAAAACTAAATCTATGCAAGAACAGCGAAATTTTAGGTTTTAAATTCATGCAGAATACACAGGATTTCTCACACAGTTACAAATACACTCATGGACAAAAAAATTAGCTCACCAAGAAGGAGTAGTCAAAATGAGACGAAATTTTACATACGTAATGACTACTTTGATATAAGTAAATGATAAGAAAATTAAAGGATCATTTATTTCAGAGAAAAAGGCAAAAGAACGTAGGATTTAATACCATGTTGAACACCCTCTATATATAGCGCGAATGCACGATGCGATACGATCGCGCATTGAGACATACAAGTTCTGTATGATGTCTCGAGACATTTCGTTCCATATTTCCTGTGACCTTGCCTCTACTTCGTTCAAACTCTTGGGATGCCCAACTCAGCTTCCCAAATGATCCAGATATGCTCGATTGGAGACAAATCTGGGGATCGGGCAAGCCAAGGAAGGGTTTTATTAACAGTGCGGAGACAGTCTTGTGGCACCCTTGCCGTGTGAGGCCGAGCGTTGTCTTGTTGAAAAATGGCTCCTGGGAGCCGTTGCATGAGTGGCAACACATATGATTGCAGGATGTCATGGACATACCACTGGGCTGTCATAGTGCCACGGATCAGTACTAGGGGTGACCGTGTATTGTAGGCAATGACACTCCATACCATCACACCAGCTGTAAGAGTGGTGTGTCGCTGGAAAGTAAAGGCACAATTGAGGCGTTCACCACGGGGTCTCCAAACGCGAACACGATTGTCATCACTGCTGAGATTGAATCTGGATTTGTCCCTAAACACGACCAGGTTTCATTCTGCTGCAGTCCAGTTTCCTAGTGCGCAGCACCACTCCAAAGGGAGGTCGATGGGTGGGCATCAAGGGCAGCACACGCAATGGGCGCCGCGTTCCCAAATGTTCTTCAGCCAGGCGCCTTCATATGGTTCGAGAAGATACAGGGCCCCCTAGTTAAGGTGCTACTTGTGCCTGGATGGCGGTTGATGAAGCAGTTGGCTGTACACGGGCATTTCTTACGATGTGGTGATTTTCTCGACGACTGGTTTGTCGAGGGCATCCTGAGCCTGGTCTTCGTGTAAATGACATCTCTCGGATCCACTGGTCCCAACACCTCCTCACAACACAATCAAAGCGGCCTAATTGGCAAGCTACTCACCTGCTGACCACCCAACTTCCATCATGCCAATGATTCTCCCCCTCTCAAATTGCGCCAGCTGCTCATATTGTCTTCGAAAACGGCGTAATGGCACGTCTACCTCAGCTCTTACTTTGTAAATGATTCAAAACACTCAAACAAGCTTTGTTTACCTATTTTATACTCCATGGAGAATGACGTTAAACGCCCTCTACCGGCTATACGTAATGCGCAATCATGCTGCATTTCTAATTATTTGCATATCTCCCCGACATGTACCTTCATGCCAAGTTTCGTTAAGATCCTGAAATTATTTCTTAGTGCGCTAATTTTTTTGTCCATGAATGTATTTAATGCCATTCACAGAACAATATATTGAAGTGAAAAATATTTTAAATATTTCTCAATGTATATATATAGTCTAATTCTCTACAATCGAGAGAGTTTACACAAACTACCACACACATTACTTTAGTGACACTAGAGTTATATATGAATAAAATAATAATAAGTAATTTTATCTAATATTAGAACATGGAGGTAACTATAACTACGAAAAATGAAAAAATTTATAGTAATAAACTATTATTATTCTAAGGAATTTTAATCCTTACTATTTAGAATTGCTTTATTCAAATAACTATTAATAAAATTAATTCGGTATTTCTGATTTAAGCAATATTTAGTAAAATGTGTTTATAGTTATTTATTATTTCTGGTTTTCTTGAAACTAGAAATCGATTGCGTTGTATATAATTAATAACAATATTTCTGAATGTAGAAACATGTGCATTACTCTCCCAATGAGGAACTTTTATAATACTGAAATTAAATTCTTCTCTTTTATCCTAAATATTAGTAACTATAACATTATCTTTTTATTTGATATGTATATCAAGGAAATTTGCTTCATTGTTGTTACTATTTGTTTGTATTAAATTAAGATATAATGGATGAAAATTAGTGTTAGGTTTAAAGTTGTCTTGCTTGCCAAAAATGATTATGTCATCTATATAACGAAAAATGTAATATTCAGAATTATTATTGAAACTATTTTCAAAATAATGTAAGTATAAATTTGCAAGACAGTTGCTAGCAGGGCCACCTTGTTGCAAACCTTTAATCTGTGGATAATAGTTACCATTATAAAATATATAGTTCTCTTTAAGTACAAACCTAAGTAGAGTGCCAAATCTATCGTAATTAACATTATTAAATAAATTATCTTTATGTAAATTTAAAAGTATATTAATCATATCATCAATATTAATAGAGTTAAAAAGATCTTCGAAATCTAAACTATAGACTGAAGAAATCTTTTATTTTTCATTTCTTCAATAAGTGCTTTACTATTTTTAAGTATAGCTGTGGATTTAAGATTATTTATGGTATCGTAATATTTCATGCAGAATTTTGCCTGACCTGCTGATATATGTATTAAAACCAATAGTAACTGTCCTAAACTTGGCTGGGTCTGTATGGAATTCGGGAGTAAGAAATATATGTGGAAATTTAAAATTATATATATATATATTATTAATTTGAATTCTTATTTGTTTATGAAAAGACAAAATGCGATTATTTATTTCTGTATCAGAAACTGATGACTTAATAAAAGCTGTATTATTATCAAAATATTAGTTAATCATTAAATTATAATAATATTTACCTACGAAGGCAAAATTTCCTGGCACTTTATCAACATAAACTATAATAAATTTATTTTGCAATTTTTTAATCTGATTTTTAATATCATTAAAAAAGATATTATTATCTGTACCAAAGTTATAATTATTAAGCTGTTGTGTAATATTACATTTGAATTCTGTGAATGCCTCTATAGGCATACTATATTTAATAGCGATTTTGTAAATGAATTGCTCAATATCATTATATAACTGATTTTTTATAATTTTATAATTATTGGAAATCATTAGTCTAAAACCAGTACCTTTATTTATTATATTTCTGATAATATATATGTTGTATTTAGTACGTAATGGTTTCCGTAACGAGCTCCAATTGCTGTGTTGATGTTGGTTTGTTAGCTGATAATGATTAAGAGCTAAAAAACAAAACAGTTTATTCTATGAGTAACATAGAAAACAGGACGACACAATTACACAAGTAACATTTAAGAGCATCGTTGCCAAGTGGCTAGTGTTCGTCTTTTAGGTATCCGTCTTTATTTTTTGGCTCCATCGCTCTCCATATCTATCTCTTCATTTGTTCTGTCTCGTCGTTTCCGTGTCCATTCTGTCTCTGGGGGTCTCAGCAAGCATCCCTGTGAAGTGCGCTCAGTCAGGTCTCGACACCGGCAGGTGCTGCCATGATATGAGGAATTCACACACATGTATATACATTAAGCAAATTAAACGCAGATTAGGAAATGCGCCTGCAGATAGTTTCAATAGGCCAGATTTTGACAGTTTGTGTAAGAAAGTATGCAAGCACATATACCACTTATTAGAATACATAGGTAAGGGTAGCACCTGAAGCACAAAGCCCTTGAGTAGCTGAATAGTGCGATGTTAATATTCTCTCATTAACTCAGTGTTTCTCAAACTGTGGGGCCCGCGACAACCTTACCAGGGGGGGGCGAGCATATCGAAAATAAAAGATTTGAAAAATAATTAATTTACTGGAATGAATTAAAAAATACTTTCAGACATAATAAAAAATGCACTTTTACTCTGATATAATTTATAGGCGATATTAAGTCATCTCTCTCTCAAAAATAAAAACTTCTTCAATACCTAATTAGCTATCTTTGATCCTATAACGAAATAAAAAAATCTTTTATTTGATTTGCTATAATCCCATGAGATGAGAGATTTTTTATTAAGTTTTCTTTTTAAATCTAAGTTACTACTCTTTCAGAGAAAAAACAAATCCAAAGCCCAGAGTCGAAAAAATTTAGGAACATAAAAGATTCATCACTGTGATTATTTTTGAAATACAGCACATTATAGCTGTAATCTGTTTTTGCTGATAATCTGTTTAACCTTCTAAGTTATTTGTACAGTTAATTATGACCCCTCTCTTATGTGTTTGTTTCTCATTCAAGGAAGTTGTAAGTAATGTATTTCTCTCTGTTGCGCTTTTTTCCATGCAAAAGGGTTTTATGATATTTGGAAAACCACGCAGAGTACTTTGAAGGATTACTTGGCCAAGACTTATTTTTATGAGTATTCTCAAACATATAAAGCATAACGAAAAACGTTTTTTAGCAGTAACATGCGTAATGAATACACTTTTTATACCCGGAAGTGGTCGCGTGGGACACACAGATCACGAAATAAACTGGTGTGCAAAACTTAAGCAACAGGTGGGTTTATTGCCATAACTTCACGAAAAATCATCTGAGAGACATGAAATTCTGAAATGAGAGAGAATATTATGTACGTAAAGGATGACAAAAGCATCGGCGCTGAAAAAGGAATACAACGCATACGGTATGGAATCAAACAAAAGCAAGCTTTATTGA
>BMAV01021632.1:0-13761 GCA_019973955.1 Trichonephila inaurata madagascariensis
AAAAACATAAATAATCATATACAAGATGAACCCCCAGTTTTAAATGTACTTAAAAAAGAAGATATAAGTTTATAACAAATTGACAAACAATTAAATTTCAATAATGCAAAATTTAACTGTCGACAAACGATTTTATGTCATCTCTTAAAAAAAAGGTGCATATATCATTCAATGTGTAAGAAATACTGCAACACTAAAAGAAATGTAATTCATAATACAGATACAAACTTCACTTTTTCCAACTATGCAAAAACTAATATAATTGCAATAATCAAAAACTCTATAACATAAAAATTCCGAAATATAAGTGCATTTTGCCGTATACAGACGTGTTTGAGTTCTTGAGTGAAACACTTGTACACATTTCTGAATCCTAAGATCCTTCGTTAGTATGAATACGCAAATGATTTATTAAGTTAGGTCTTTGAGAAAAAGCTTTTTCGCAAATATCACACACATAAAGCTTTTCTTCAGTATGAATACGCAAATGGTTTTTCAAGTAATATGATTGTGAGTAAGTTTTGTTGCAAAATTCACAAGTAAAATTCTTTTCTTCAGTATGGATACGGAAATGAATTTTTAGAACTCCCTTTTGAGAGAAACCCTTGTTGCAAATTTCACAAATATAAGGCTTTTCTTTAGTATGAACACGCAAATGAATTTTAGTTCTCCATTTTGAGTAAAAGCCTTGCTGCAAATTTCACAAATATATGGCTTTTCTTTAGTATGAATACGCAAATGAATTTTTAGAACTTCCTTTTGAGAGAAACCCTTGTTGCAAATTTCACAAATATAAGGCTTTTCTTTAGTATGAACACGTAAATGAATTTTTAGATTATCATTTCGAGTGAAAGCTTTGCTGCAAATTTCACAAATGTAAGGCTTTTCTTTAGTATGAACACGTAAATGAATTTTTAGATTATCATTTCGAGTGAAAGCCTTGCTGCAAATTTCACAAACATAAGGCTTTTCTTTAGTATGAACACGTAAATGAATTTTTAGTTCTCTATTTCGAGTGAAAGCCTTGCTACAAATTTCACAAACATAAGGCTTTTCTTCTGTATGAATACGCAAATGAATTTTTAGATTATTATTTTGAGAGAAAGCTTTACAGCAAATTTCGCAAACATAAGGCTTTTCTTCTGTATGAATACGGAAATGAATTTTTAGATCTCATTTCGAGTGAAAGCCTTGCTACAAATTTCACAAACATAAGGCTTTTCTTCTGTATGAATACGGAAATGAATTTTTAGATCTCCATTTCGAGTGAAAGCCTTGCTACAAATTTCACAAACATAAGGCTTTTCTTCTGTATGAATACGCAAATGAATTTTTAGATTATTATTTTGAGAGAAAGCTTTACAGCAAATTTCACAAACATAACGCTTTTCTTCAGTGTGAATAAGGAAATGCCTTTTAAGTTACTTCTGTCAGAGAAAGCCTTGTTGCAAATTTCACAAATATAAGGCTTTTCTTTAGTATGAATACGCAAATGGGTTTTCAAATGACCAAGCTGAGTGAAAGCCTTGCTGCAAATTTGACATACATAAGACCTTTCCTCAGTATGAATACGCAAATGAATTTTTAGATCTCCCTTTTGAGAGAAACCCTTGTTGCAAATTTCACAAATATAAGGCTTTTCTTTAGTATGAACACGCAAATGAATTTTTAGTTCTCCATTTCGAGTGAAAGCCTTGCTGCAAATTTCGCAAACATAAGGTTTTTCTTTAGTATGAATACGCAAATGAATTTTAGATCTTCCTTTTGAGAGAAACCCTTGTTACAAATTTCACAAATATAAGGCTTTTCTTTAGTATGAATACGCAAATGGGTTTTAAATTACCCAGCTGAGTGAAAGTCTTGCTGCAAATTTGACAAACACAAGGCTTTTCTTTAGTATGAACACGCAAATGAATTTTTAGATTTCCTTTTCGAGTGAAAGCCTTGCTGCAAATTTCGCAAACATAACGCTTTTCTTTAGTATGAATACGAAAATGGTTTTTCAAATGGCTAAGTTTACAGTGAACCTTGCTGCAAATTTGACAAGTGTAAAGTGCTTTGTTGGCACAAATACGCAATTGTCTTTTATTTCTTTTCTTTCATTATTATCATTAAGAAACTTTTGTCCACTGTGATTTAATATATTCGTTTGTACTGTTTCTCTCTCAACAAACGTTTTATCATTTTTATAGGGTTCATTCTGTTTAATATGAAGGCATGGCTGATTACATGAAAACTCATTTGTTTTGCTTTCTTCAATACAAATATAACACTTACCTGTTTCATCCATTTTCAAAGTACTTCTATATTATCCGGCATGAAGCTGAACATTCGTAGATATATTTATATTTATCTCTTGGTAAGCCTATTTAGAAGCTGAACACACACATTGCTTTATATAAATGGTTGCGTAAATAATCATTTTTAGAGAGCTTCTTTGGTTTGAAAATGGCTTGCAGGTAGCAATCGTATCATTCCGCTTTTAACTGCTAAACTTGAAATAAATATCTAGAAGTTTTTCAAAATAAAGGCAACGCCACTCCATTTCAAAGTAACCCTTTAAGGATTAGTTATAGAGATAAAGATGTGAAATATAAACCTAGTAAAAGTAGTCCTGGTGGGAACTCCAAAGGGAAATTTAATCCCGTTATACTGTTCACTGCGGATAGATTGAAATAAATAGAAACTTAACTGTACTCTATCATTTTTTTCAAGAAATTAGGCAACTTTTTTTTTAACCCTATATATATTTAAATTTTGACATTCACGTGACATTCGAGGTTCTATTATTAAGACATATCAAGAAGTTAAGCTCATTTTAGTATTAAGAATAATGTTCAGTAAAGAACTCGAATATGCTTTGGTTAAAATAACATTTTCGATTACAATTTCAATAGAAGTATTTTAAGAAGAACATCGAAAGTTTATTTCCTTTCGCTTATAAACCTTTTCGTTTCTTCATAAGTTAGAGGCCGCGGTAGCCAAGTGGTCAAGGTATCGGATCGTGCCTGGCTTAACGAGTTCCAGCCCAGTACCTCTACAGACCTGCCGTGTAGGGGAGCGATGCACATTAAATCTGTTGAGAACTCCAGCGTCCTCCCGTTGGTGTGGTGTGGTAATTAGGAGAGTGGGTTGCCATCTCAGGTTTCATCCTCGTTACTTGACCATGGTTCAAAATTACAGGACCCGTAACCAAAAGTTCTCGTATAGCTGAATAGTGCGACGTTAATATTCACTCACTCACTTGAACAGGATATTCACAGCATTTTCATTTTTAATTTATTGGTATTTATTATTAAAATCCGTTTTCTGCTGCATGGAATAGATTATAAAAACATTAATCTTATACGCTATTTCAGATATTATAACTAATAATTCAGTTAAATTATGCCTCTCACGTACTGAAGAAATTACTTGTTTCAAATATTTGAAGCATTGGTAGGTTAAATACTAAATGAAAAAATTGGAATGTATTTTGAAATCTATTATTCTCTCTGTTTATAACTAGTTATGTATTTAAATTACATCATAACTCTACTTTACAATATTCTAGACCTATTTGTGTTCTTGTACGATGGTGTTACTACAGCATTCGCAATTTGAGCCGCTATGCGCCACTCAGTGAAAGTCGCGTTAGCCTAGTGGTCAAGGCAACGGAATCGTGGCTGGTGTGCTCATGAGTTCAAACCTAGCACCGCTGAAGACCCGAGAAGGAAGAGTACCAGTACAAGAGTCTTCCTCGTCACTTGACCATGCTTCAAACTTGCGAAATCCTTCGCAATAGCCCTCCAGTACCTGAATATTGCTTCGTTAATGTTTACTCGCTGAATCACTTACTCGCACTACCCTGTGATTCCCTTTTTTAATCCTTAACATAATCGATTCTGGTGGCAGCGGTAGCCGAGTGGCCAAGGTCACAGACTCATAGCCTATGTTTTAAGTGTTCGAGCCCTAATACCTTTGTGGATGCGATATTAATATCACACAAAAAAGCTGCGTGATGACAGTTTGCGACAGGCCTCGTTTTTGTACCTTGATAAAAGACGAGGGCGACACCTGTGCTGGCACCACTCTTTACTTTCTTACTCATTACGATAATGGGAGGACTTTTGAGCCTTGATATAAGTAACACGCATCGATCTCTTTTTCACGGGGTTCTTCAGTGGTACTAGACCCAAACTCTTGACACACCAACCACGAGTTCGTGATCTTGACCACTACGCTATCGTGGCCACCTAGTGCCCCTGAACACCTCTCATTTACAGGAACTGATGCCCGTTAAATCAATTTAAGCTCATAGTCTTTCCGGTGGCGTGTTGTAAGAGTTCAGAAGTCGTACTTATCACTTGAACCTGCATCAAAATTACGAGGTGTGCTGGCAACGTTAATGAATGCCCACTCGCCATCGATTTCCTTCATAGATTGATTGATTGATTGAATATTAATGTCGCACTGTTTAGCTACACGAGGGCTTTTGGTGACGGACCACGTAATTTTGAATCTTGGTCAAGTGACGTGGATGACACCTGAGCTGGCACCCCCCTCTCCTAACTACCACACCACACCAACGGGAGGACGTTTCAGCTCTCGACAGATTTAACATGCATCGCTGATCTACACGGCGGGTCTTTAGTGGTACTGGGCTGGAACTCGTGACAAGGCAAGTCACGGTCCGATACCTATAACACTCGGCTACCGCGGCCACATTTTTCCTTCAGGACAAAATGCACTAATAAATAAACAAATGTCTGTGTTGACAAATGAAATTATGATCTGAAATTACTTAGTAAAGCAGAAAAAACCTTAGTTTCTTCATTTAGGTTTAATAGATTTGTATCAAGAATAATCTCTGAAGGATATTTTTCAGCCTTATTTTGTTATATACAAGAATTGTATTTCTTCTGAAAAAACAATAAATATTTCCGTCCAAATTATAGATAATTTTGCTTTTAAACGTATAAAAATATATTCTGTTTCGAGGCATACCATAACAATATATGTTAATATTAAAATAAAACTACAAGAATTCCTCAAAATTTAGTGTTAATATACTCTATAGTAATTCTCTAAATTAGTAGTGGATAAATTATAAGTATTTTAGGAAACAAAAATTTTACTATTTTATAAGGATTTAATAATGCAATTAAAATAATATACGGAACTAATTAATACACTTCGATTAAATTGTTCTGTAAGTTTATCTCACATGAAATCATAGGAAAATAAACTTATAACTAAACTAAAGATTTTCACTGAAACTAAACTTACTCCTTCGCCTATACCAAATTCTGCAATCATTCAGAAATCGAGATTTATAATTTCTTTTACTTTATTTTGGAAGATTTCTTCAAGTTCAACGTTGCAATTTCTCCATTTAGGGCTACACGGGTACCCTTTTTCAAAAAAAATTTTTGGAGACACAGTTACAGTAAAAATAATTGATGTTTTATATTTAGATCATATTATTAATCTGAGATTCTGTAAGTTAAAAGTCATTTTGACCAGCCATTATTTTACAATTTTAAAAAATTAGGAATTTTTGAAGTTTATTCAAACTCTTATAAAATACTCAATTTTTAAAATTTTTTAGTCATTTTAATTTATTAATGTTTTTTAGGTTATTGCAAAGAAAAGGTAGTATGGATTTGAAAATATATTCCCTTGTTGAATTTTAATAATTATTTTTCAAGAAAAACCTGGAAAAGACACGAACATTTTTAAAATATCAATTTTAGCATTTTTTAGAAAAACAACTAGAGATCTCAGCCCTAAATCAATACTAACTTTTATAGAAGATACGCGTTTGGGTGCATATACAAAAAAATTCAAGGCTTTATCTTGAACAGGAAAAAAGCCTTAGGATTAGAAAACACTTATCGCTTCAAAATTGAAAGTCTGATAAAAACGCATTTAAAGTTTCTGAAGTCATGAAAAAGAAACTTATAATGTCCTTAAGGCTCTAATTTTTTAATATGTAATTTTCCAATGTATGTTCTGCATTAAAACACTATTTTAATTAAGTATGACTGAATATAATGTTTTTAATTCAAAAAATATTTTTGCATAATATTGATAGAATTTGTTTTAAGACGTGAGTTTATTCAGCTTTATCTTAACCTAATATTTTCACAAAAGTTTTGAAACACAAATCATTTATGTACAAAATAATAATGATACTAACTTAAGGTAAAAATAGTCAGGTTTCTGCATAAAATTTAATTTTTTTCAGTTTTAAATTGGGGAAGTTTAGGAAGTTTTAGCTCTTGTACGAATTTAAAATACTAAAATATAGTACTACAATATGTTTAGTATATTTTAGTTTGGTACATCAAAGAAATATTCAGTTATATCTGCAATATTTGAAGTCAGAAGAGTTGTATTCGGAAGTCTAATTGCAGAATCATCAGAGGACAGATTTTTAGGTATATCATTTTCAGTAGTATTCCATCGCTTCGAAATATTGTTTCTCACAGCAACCTGAAAATGCATTAACCATGGTATTTTCTCTACAGGAAAAAAATAATGATGAAGCTTTTAAGGTATACAAACTATTTTTAAAGCAAAAAGGGGCCATGAAAAATTAATCTTAATTAATTATGAGAACCCAAAAAATTCAAAACATAATCAAGCGGAAATGATTTTAGTAATGAAAACTGGAATTAATAACCATTTCAAACTAAAGCTCAAAACTATTTTTAATTAATTCAATTTAAGAGTGGAAAAATGCTTTAAAATGAAACCGAAACCATAGCTCATAAAACTTCAAATATCTTAAAAACTAATTTTTTAACCAATCTGAAATTTCGTGGCAAGCTTCTCAATGATATGGGACACTAGAAAATGCAACAAAAAAATTTTTGTAAAAATGAAATTTTTAGGATACTGTGTAGCCTTAAAAGAATCGTCTTTCCTTCTCAAAATTACTTACACTCTTTCTCAATGATATTTTTACACTTTTTCAGAAGCTCATTGTATAGACATATGAAGTCAGACGAAACTATTTCCAATGCATTGTTTTCCGAAGAAAGAGTGATTTTTATCGGTTTGCATTCTTTATTTTTCAATATTTCTATGTCTGAGAATTTCCTTGGGGGCCAAATAATCCTTTTTCGAATTCTTTATATCTTGTGCAGGACTTTCCAGATTTTCCCTATAAGACCTTTTGAAGCAAGCAATGCTAAGCCTTTTATAACAAAAGTTTCTGTGTAATCCTATTGAAAAGTGTTGAATAACATACTTAATTGGAATTTGGATGTAGTATTTTAGTTCTTAATTGAAAATACTATTAAAAGTCTTTTCTTCATCAGAAACAATCTCTCAATGCACAATGCTCATTGCAAACATTTCATGAATATTCTGCATCTCTCTTTTCATTTTTTTTATGTTAAGCATTAGAGAGATAGTGAATGAAACTTCTAATTTTAATAATGGTATAACTTATTTTTATATTTAAGAAATTATTCATCTAATGTCATATTTTAATGTATTTTAAAAGTAGATTCTATACTTTGGATGTATACTCACATAATAAAATAATTTTCTCACAATTCTTATCTTATGCCAAGCAGTATTTTTAATATATATGATGTGACATTCTTTTGATAAATATCCACACAAAAAGGTTTTGAATAACTTTTTTAAATATAAGATTGTCGTGTTTTTTTAAAAAATTAGCATTCTTCCACACACACAAAATTTGATATTTTCCAAATACTTTAGAAATACATACATTTCATTTCATATCGCAAATGCAAAAAAGTCTTAGATTTCGTTAAGGTTTTTAATTTTTATTTTACTGCATAGTGTAGTGTTTTCGTTTGCCTGAAATAGGTTCTATAACAGAGGTCGCCAAAGTGGTGGTCCACGAGAAAATTTCCCTGGCTCCCAGAAGTATACTTAATCACGTTCAGCGATGTTTTAAGATGCATTGCAACATAATTCGAATCATAACAATAATTTAACACTTTAAAAATCCTATTAGTGGTCCGCGGATTTAAATTATGAATTTACTGGTCCGTGAGGTCAAAAAGTTTGGCGTCCGCTGTTCTATAGTACATTATGACAATAAGTAAGAATAAAGAATTTAAAATGAGTAAACATGTGCTTTTTCCCTTCTTAAAGGCTGTGATTGTGGTAAAACTATTCACAATAATCACATAAAAACACATACCATCCTAACGTTTCTCAATATAATGTGATTTCTCTTCATTTTTAATATTGTTACTTTTATCCATACATTCATCTCATTGTCATGCACTAAAAGAACGTCATTGTATTCCTTGATTTTTATTAATGACGATTTACGTTTCACGTAAGTAAAAATCGTTCATCTATTTCAAAAAATAATTTATATATTGTATTAATTGATTTTTTATACTATAAGAACAATAAAATAAGAACACAATAATATTCATTGTTTCGAAACGAAATTGACATCATTGTTCACTTTTAAACCGTTGTATTACTAAATAAAGTCAAAAGAATTAAGTATTCTTTACGTTTAACATTTTTTGAGAATATTCTTACAATATAATCATGGAAGTGCATGTTTTCGTAAGAAATTCAAATAAATATTAAAAATGTGTTTATAGTCAAACAGATTAATATTTCTTTTACTTACGGTATTTAGTCAATAAATATTATTTATATATTAAATAATATATAACAATTATTAAGAAAATAATAATTATGTATTATACACTGCTGGCCACCGTAAATGCAACACCAAGAAAGATAAGAGATAGCACTACAAAATTTATTTTGTAGATAACATGTTGATCAAGTATCAAAAGATTAAGTTTATAGACTTCTCTGAAGTGTGGTTATTGCAAGAATCAGTAGCCATTTTTTAGTAACCTTCATTGTTGGATATCACCTCTGCCACACGCCTCGGCATTGATTCAAAGAGACTTTGAATGTGTTCTTGGGGTACAGCAGACCAAGAAGCTTCCACACGTTGCCAAAGTTGATCTGGTGTGGCAGCCGGGGGAGTAATCTGGGTCAATCGTTGAGCAACCATGGATCCCATGTTTTCTATCGGCGAAAGATCTGGAGAGCGAGCTGGCCAGGGAAGCAATTCAATCTGGTGATTGACAAAGAATCTTTGGACAATGCATGCCACGTGTGGTCGCGCATTATCCTGTTGAAATATGGCTGTGGCCAAACCATAAAGGTAGGGAAGGACAACTGGCTCCAACACCTCGGGATGTAGCGCTGGCTGTTTAAAGTACCAGAAATGCGTACTAGAGGAGTGCGAGAGAGATATCCAATACCGCCCCATACCATAATATCCGGTGCAGGACCAGTGTGGCGGTGCATAACGCAGCTGTTCAGCATCCTCTCTCCACGGTGTCTCCAGACTCGAATCCGACCATCGTGGTGTTGCAGACAGATGCGTGACTCGTCAGTAAAGACAACTTCATTCCATTCTGCCGCCCACATCCTTCTTTCATCGCACCATTGGCTGCGGAGACGTCTGTGGTTCTGCGTCAAGGGTAGACCAAGCAATGGACGTCTTGCGGACAGACCACTCTGCTGTAAACGGCGTCGAATGGTACGCACAGACACTGAATGATCCGTTGCAGACTCAATGCGCTGTGCTATGGTTTGTGATGTGACTGAGTGATCCGTCACTGCCATGCGCACAGTTTGCCTGTCCTCACGTGAAGTGGGGCACTGAGGTGGATGCGATGGACAGCGTCGGTCCGTCGTATCCTCCTGCATCCAACGGTCACATATCCGCATTAATTTAGTTTGGTTTCGTCCAACATGACTACCGATTTAACTGAAAGATAATCCACAATCTCGGTAGGCCACTACCCTTCCTCTGTCGAACTCGGATACTAGATCAAAAGCTGATCGCTGTTTTCTACGAGACATAACTGGTCGTTTTTTTTGAAAAAACCACAAGAAAAACACAATCGCCGAACTTGAAATCGTCGAAATCTCCAAGCCTTAAATAGCTCTTTGAGGTGGCGCTACAGGCGCACGTGATGTGTGTCTGCCCTGAAATTCTAATCATTTGCATATTTCACCTCCGCTAATGCATGTTGTAAATTTCATGTTATTTGCATTTTTCCTTCAGGGTGTTGCATTTACGGTAGCCAGCAGTGTATTTTATATAATTAATATAGTAGTATATATAGTATTGTGCTTCACACAGGAAAAGAACACACAAACTCTACTTTTTTTTATTATATATTCTACAGTATTTAATTTTCGCAAGATAGTATTTAAGGTATCCGACTACGTTCGGAACTGGAATTAATTTTTATTAAGTATCATTAAAGTATGGTATTGTCATTCAAAACAATCGTGTGTATAAAATTTCATTTCAACTGAATGCTTTAAAACGTGAGAAAAAACAAACATCTTTTAAAGTTTTGACCCAAGTCGCTAAAAATGAAACCAAAGTGGCTGTATCTGTATTTCTTTAAATAATTAGTTTCGTCAATTAATTTTAATTAATTATAATTAAATTATCATATTTTTACCCAAAACAATTGTGTATAGAAAATATCAGCTCAAATGAACGATTTAAGATATCCGATTAGGTTTCGGAACCGTGATTTTGTAAAAGCGTATAATGGATAATATTTATGATATTTAGTGTCACTTAGATAAGAAAATGTATAGGAAATTGTTTTAAGAATATTATTACAATAAAAAAATATTCAAGTACAATATTTTGACAAAAAATAAACATAGAAAGACCCATTTTTAAAATATTCTCCTTTTGTGAAAAATGCTTCTATTATAATAATATTTTGCCTGTATATAGCTCAGACCTCTGTTCAGAGGCTCAGGTAACATTTTTGAAGTATTTAACTTAGAAGTGGATTTATCCATGTCTTACGTCAATAGAGGGATAAAAATTTTAAGAAAAAAACGCCGATAATTATTTCAATGGGTTGTAACTCTGAAAAATGTGAATTTTTCAAAAAAATAGTTGAGACTCTCTGGTGAAGTCTTTACTTAATACAATCACACACACACACACATTTAAGAATTCCTTGAGATAGCAACTTAATTAATCTTTATAATATATATAAATAAATTATATAAAATCTATTATATATATATATATTACCGTCACAATTTGAAGCAACAAGAGGGCTACTGATACCGGACTGAGTAATATTGAACCTAGGTAAAGTGACGAGGACGACACACGAGCTCTTCTACTTACTCAGATCAACACTTTTATGCTCATAGACCGCCTCTTATCAGTTGGTCTTCAGTAGCACCAACTCACGGCACTTCCGAAATAAAAATGGTAGAACTCGTGGTGTTATTGTTGCTGATATTTAGAATGCTGAAGGAGTTAGACAAGATTCATAAGACCGCAGGCTCTAAAACAATGATACTCGACCTGCGGCCCACCGAGCCTTTTTATGTGGCCTGGTCATGGCCCATTGCTTTGAGTAATCTGCTTGTTAAAGAACATTGCATTAAAAATTTGGTGGGAAATTCTTTGTCAAGAAATCAAATATAGCAATTTTGCTTTTTGCTGTCGGTGTCATACGGGTACCAATTCAATGGAATCTAACTGTATGACAACATAAATTGTAAGCTTTTGGTTGCATTGATGCACGAAAAAAAATGGTTTTGTGTACAAAACCATTTTTGTTGTGTCATTTGTAGTCATGTAAAAAACCCTTGTGCGTCGTTTTTTCACAACATAATATATGTTCGTCTGAAAAATACCTTCTAAAGCGTATAATTTGCTGAGCCATCATTTATCTTAAGCACGGAAAAGGTTCTGTAGTGACGTTATCTAAAACCTTGTAATTTAAGGAAGCCCTATCATTTTGGGGGAGAGGGAAAGTTATATTAACGTCGCATTGTAAAGCAACTCGCGACCCTTTTGCGACAGACCTCTTAGTTTTGAACCTCGATAAGTGACGACACTTGAACTGGCATTTCCTGTTCTAACTACGACATCACACCAACGGGCGGAAATTACGCCTCGACAGATTTAACGTGAGTTGGCCTTCTCTACATGGCGAGTCTTTAACGCAACCAGGATTTGTACCTGTGATACGCTGGTCACGAACTCGTAACCGTACCCACGAGACTAAAGCGGTCGTCAGCAATTTTTAAAGAAAGCTCCTCATACGATTCAGCAGGTCTAATTTTCTCCAGAATATGCAATTTTGCAGGACAATGATTCATTGATTTATGCAATGATTCCTGGTTGTCAAAACGTGGTTTAAAGAGAATAAAATAAATTTATTTACATTTCGTGAATAGATCACTTATAATTTTAGTATACTGATTTAATGCGTATTTTTTCTTATTTTATCAAATCTATTTTTTCTTTTCTTTTTCAGATACACTGTCATTTCCCGAATTTTGATCATGCATGTTTTTAAAGAAATGATTGAATCAAACCTGTAGGTTTCATGCCTGCAAGATTGTCTTCTCAAAAGCAGCGAATAGGATGTTCGAAATCGGGAAAAATGTATATTGTGTATGTGTGTATTTGAATCAAAAACTTAATTTAAGTAATAAAAAATCTAAATGACTAACACTGGTTTTACAGATTAAATTTGGAGTATTACTCAATTTAACTTAAAACATGCATCTTATTTCCCCAACTCTGTTTGTTTGATTTTTCTTTAAAAATAATGAAACAGGATTATAAAATGTACATTGAATATTTAATGGACTAAAAGTGACAAAATCGTTTCATAAAATTTGATTGATTGTTTATTGGCATCGCATTCGAAGCAAAAAAACTATTATCATGATCAAGTGACGAGAATGACACTTCAGCTGGTATCTACCTCTAGATAATTCCACAATATGGCAATTTGAGAACTAAAGCCGCATTCACACCAAGGCAGTCAGCGTCGATCTAGCCCATCACAGACTTCATCTCGGGCGAGATGAAGTCTCTGATTGGCTAGACGCTCAACGCTCGACGTTGACTACCTTGCTGTGAATGCAGCTTTGGAGCATCGACCGATTTCATGTGCTTCAGCACTTTTACATGACGTATATTAAGTTGCCACTTGGGTCGAACCACGGTTCAACATTGCCGGAAATGACCTTTATGTTACAGCTGCTTCCATCGAAGAATGAATCGGGCTACTTAGTAATTGATTTTTAGTAGCTATTTTTACTAAGTGCTAGAAACTTACTCTTTGATTCCAAACGCCAAAAAGGTTTATACGAAGATCCCTGAAGTGTAGAATAATACTTTATGTTTAAAATGAAAATGTATATTTGAATATCCATTAAACGTGCAACACATACGTAAAAAACAAAATAGAATAGAAAAAAGACACAAAGTTTAAAAATTAAAAAATGACAAAATAGTATTTGAAAAAGGCTCAAAGAGTAGGTCTTTCTTAAATATGAGAATTACTTAACAAAAATTAACTTTTTCATAATGCTTCAGATAAAACCAGTATAACTTATTAATATCTACGCATTGATAGCAAACTTTAAGAGAAAACAAAAACTATTAAATATATTATTAAAATTTTTTGTCTTTTCTGTAAAATTCTGTAGGTCTCAAGAAATGAACACAGGGACTTTTCTATCAGAAATAATAACATGAATTCTGAATAATTATACTTAAGTATATTGTGATGTTTACTTTCTATAGAATAAATACTTATTCAGTTAAAGTTGAGTAGAAAATTAAGACCAAGCTAATATTAAATAAAATGCACCTTAAGGAATATATTACAATTTTTACTGTAAGTATAAGTATATGTATGTTATGGTTTGTTCTATCGAAACAGTATTTTA
>BMAV01021634.1:0-68809 GCA_019973955.1 Trichonephila inaurata madagascariensis
TTTTAGGTTATTCTTATTTAATTGTTTTATATAAAATATGTTTTATTAAGAGTTTAGCACAAATGAATAATAACTATTCTGTTACTCGTACATAATATTACGAGGTACTATTACTTGTTTATATTGGTTATCATCATTATAAATGATGTCTGTACTTTTGAGCTCCCATCCTGTGATTTGTCTTAAAATTTATAATACTCGTGTTTAATAGGAGGAATAAATTTCAACAAATCCATCATATCTTTCCTCTTTTCTCTTGTCACTATTCTACCTGTTGGATGCAACAAAGGCTGGATCATATTTATCAGACATTGTGGTCTACCTGCTGCACTTTTTCGTATATTTATGGCACTAAATTCGGTATCTTCATTAAAGTCATACTTAAATTGTATCAGATGGGGTTTCGACTTTTCTAATTTTATCCAGTGCATTTTGAGCCAATTTACTGGCATCTCTATAACTGATACCTTTCTATTATTGATAGAATTTTCTAAAGTATTTGTTGAGAAAAAGTCCTGATGCGTCATTTGAACCATATGAGACGGTGCTTTCTTTTTACAGGTTTTTATTATATTATATCAGTAATCTGGCGAAAGGATATTCTGAACTTTTTCTGCTAAATATTCGATGATAGCAAATTGTGAATCATTAGGCAAGTAACTGTGTCCACTTTCCAGAAATTTCATTTCAATTGATTCAGCTTGTATTTCTGTACTTTTAAGCAATGTCAATAAACTTAAAACAGTCCAATTTATTATTTTCCTTACTCAAATAATTCTTATTAACATCTTCCATCTTAATGTTATAACGGCTTATTTTTTTTAAAAAAAGAATTCACAATAAAATTGAAAGTTATAAGTATCTTCAATTGTGGCAGTTTGAATACAACTAATTTATATTTTATTTTTTTCGTACTTAGTTCGTGTGAGCGATAACAGCTGTTGTTTAAAGGGAATAATGTGAAATTAAACGAACAACTTACAAATGTCTCCGTAGGAGAGGAAAAATAGTGCAGCTGGTTAAATAGATTTATATTATGATATAAATACATTATAGTATGGAGTTAATCCATTGGCTTCTGACATAAATTAATTATTATTCAATGGCTAAAACAATTTTGTCATTTAGTGGTGTTAATATTTATTATTAGAGAAATTTGTTTTGAATATGTGCAGTTAGGAGCTAATGAAGTGCTTTTATATTAAAATTTAATAAAATTCCAAAATTGGAGTTAATCGATTTGGCAAGTGAAGCATTCATATTTTACTTTGCATTATATAAATAGTAACTAATCTTTCAATTTTTGTATTATTTTCTTACACTAATGACACTTTTTCCTTCGAAATGTATAATTATTTTATACTTAGTAATGTAGGATATATTACTATTATCAAATTTCACCTGCTTTTGTTTTCGTCTTTGTAGACATCGACCTTTTATATTTATAATTCTACTCCAGTGAATGAAGTGATTAAAAAATTATTTAAGTGGAAAAGAAATGAATGCCACATGTAATAAAACCGACCAATTTGTCGTTTTTGTTTCAGTGATTTAGAGTTCGAAATATGATGCAAATAATCAATTCGAAGTAGAATAAACTTTTTAATTAAAACTAGAACGTAACAAATAAGAACACATATTTACACGTAAGAATATTAAATAAATTCATTGCAATCTAAAATCTAAATCAAATAAGTAAAAGCAACTGATTATTCTATTATTTGTCAAAAACAGATGTCAAATCGAATTCTAACAATCAACTGCCGAATTCTCCCGTCGAGATTCATGACGAAAAAGATGCCAACTTTTGTATCAAAACTTATAATTCCAAAGGATTAAATATCAGTAAGTAAAATAAACAGTAAGAAATGTTAAGAATGATATATATGTATAAATTATATTAAATCAAAGCGGACGATAATAGTACGAAACGATAATAGATATATTAAAAATAATTTCAAAGAAAATATTTCATATTTGCATATTACATATTTTAATTTATATTAAATTCTATATAGTTTCTTTTTCATATGTAGCAATCTCCTCGAGTCCAGGTGGAGGGTAAGAAACCACAGACGGCTATCGAATAGTGCGAGTTATCGCTTTTTTTCCAATTACATTTTCCTTAACATAAACATTCATATATATTTTATAACACAGACATTGTTGCATTATATTTTCTTTTTTTTCTCTGAAGACAGTCTGATTTGAGAAAGTAACTGACTTTAGAATACAAAAAAGAAAGAAATGGCAGAGATTCTACGAATGTCAATAGTGGGAAGCAAACACACTATTACGTAGTGTCTATCTTTCCAAAATCCATCAATACAGACAAGTTTCAAGGTTTCTTTTCAAAAATTTCCGATCAGTTGGAAGTATTTTTTCTTGTTTGGGTCGTGCAACTCATTGCGATAAGTGTGAATGATCTGTTTCCATTACTATGATTTTTTCACATGTCATTCTGAATTTATGAAATTCTATTGTTTTCTGGATTCAGAGAAATAATTGCATCACGAGGTAAAATTGGGTTTCCACGAGCCGATTGCGAAACATATGTAAATGAGACGCGTTTTTGTGAGTAACTGCGCAGTACAATTTTAATAATAATGTCAAAAGCTAATCTTTTAGGACGTAAATTATTTATTGAAAATTATGCATAAAGTTTTTATTTTAACAAGAAAATTCTACAATAAGAAACGCGAAAGAATAATCTTACACTGAAAACAAAATTTTATGATTTTTAGCAAGGCGTGTATTTAGCAATAATTTTATAGCTTAAAATAGTTCATGTTATATAACTTTTGATCAATAGCTGTTTTGGTTTGTTTTCAGATACCATATTTTTCGTATTTTGTGTTTTGCATATTAAATATATTAGCTCATTAAATTGACAAAAATCAATTTAAAATATTCTAAAGACAAACATCTGTAGAATTAATATTTTAAATAAAGAAATTAAATTTATTTAATAGAATTTGTTTTATAATTGTATACAGTAATTATTTCACATCAAAATCGTTAAAAGTTGTTAAAAATATTATATTAGAAAAGGTAAATTAAAGAAAATTTTTATCTTATAAATATCAATACAGAAATGATATAGTAAGAAGATATGGCTCTATAATCTAATGAATTAAGTTTAGAAAAAATATTGCATAAACTAAATATGCTTGGAAGAGCAATGAAACAAGAAGATAAAACAGGTTAAATAGTTTTGTTCTTATGAAAATTTTATAAATACATTTTATGTCCCGTTTTAAATTCGTAAATATTTAATCAAAAGCATAATGATGTGGGTTAGAATTTAAAATTTAATAAGTTGGTGTACTTATTAACTCTCTGAATATACTCATACATTTCATTGCAGTTATGTTTTTTTTAATTGGTTCGATTAAATTACCACTTTTAAAAGATTTTTTCACACTAGAGTTTTTCCACAGATATAAGTGGATATTTATAAGTGTTTATTAATCTCATATATCAGATGATATTTCTTATTAGAATGAAAATTCAAAAGTGGAGATATTCTTCAGTAATATACAAACTCTTACGTATAAAATGCAACTTTAGAGATATTAATAAAAATTGTTGTTTTCTTAATTAAAAAATGAATAAATAAGCTTTAATAGAATTTGAATTGTGTTTAATTTTTCAATTGATTTAATATTATTTTTTTAATATTTAATATTTGCTTCTGCATTAAGGACAAAAGTAATATCGAAATAAATATAATTTTTGAAAAAATTGTAAATTGTAGCTTTAAATAATTTTGTGTGTGTGTGTGGGAAATGGTTGGGTTTTTTTTTTAAATTTTTTGGTTTTTTTATTTTTTTTTTAAAAAAAAAAATAAATTATTTTTTTTAAAAAACCTAATTTTTTTATTTTAAAGAAAAAATTTTTTTTTTTTTTTTTCAAATTAAATATGTATATTATATGTTTATACTTTGTGTATAAACCACGGGGGAAAAATTATGTTCCCCAAAAAAAAAAATTTTTTTTGAAGTTGGAGCTGGGGAATTTAAGGAAAAAGGTAAACCCGCGAAAAGAAAGAAACTTTTCGCTTTAAAGGGTTTGGGGGGATCTGGTTTTATAAAGGAATTGAAAAGACCGAAAACAGCAGTATTTTTAAAGGTTGGGTTCACGTCGGTTTTTAAATTTTTCATAAAAAAGGGGGAAACCAGCAAGAATTTTTGGGGAAGTTCGAAAAAGGGAATTATTTGAAAAAACGGCCCAAAAAAATGGCTCATGACACCCCTTTTTGGGGCCAAGTTTTGGAACACAAGGGGGGCCTTTTGAATTTGGGGGGTTTTCTAAAATTTACCCTGTTCTCTGTTAAAAGTCGTTAAAAAAAATCTGGCTTGGGAACCCAGCGGGCCCGGGAAAAGGGGGGGGGCGGTAACCCTGTTTTTTCAGTTTAGGGCCTCGGGGTGGCCCGGGGAAAAAAGGGGCCCGCCCAAAAAGCCGTACGCATGGTTAAATCCGGGGGGGAAGCCCTCCCGTTGGGGGTGCGGTTAAAAAACCCCCCCCTCGGGAGAAACTAAAAATTTTTTTTTAATATAATCTCTAATTACTTTCTGTATTTAAAGTAATCCGAAAATTCTCATTTTTCGTAGATCTTTTTTTTCCAAATTAAATATGTATATTATATGTTTATATATATTCTGACGAGTCAAAACATTATGCCCTTCCCCCCACACACACGCACATTTTTTAATGAACTCGTCTGGATGACATGGAGGGCACATGATTAAGTGGAAAAGGTATTTAACAGTTGCTGGAAGATAAGAAATCATTCTTGCCCTTACTTTTGAGAAGGTTAGGAAAGGCTGCTGATCTAAGCGAATTTGATACAGAGCAGATTGCAATGACCTGAAAAGTCGGAACATGTATTTCCGAAACTGCACAACTGTTAGGTTTTCACGATCTGCCGTTGTTAATTTTTACGCAAATGGATAAATGACGGGGAAACCAGCAGTAGATGCCAATGTTGGAGGGCCCCACACTCATCAAAGAAAGGATGTTGGAGCCCTGTCCCCAAATTCAGTAAAACAAAAACCCAAAGGGGCCGAAATGGTTTCACTACAGCCCAATTTTTTTGGGTAGTGTCAATTGCAAGGTTTTTGGGAACAACAGGACACTGAATAAGGATTTAAATACAGGTCTTCTTCATGTTTGTCGATGAGACCTGCTCCGGGTGGAACCTCCCCGCCTAAGGCCCTGTGGCGGATCACGATAAACCTGGAAGAGGGGAAAGGTTTTTGGGTTTGGGAAAGGATGAATCATGATTTCCTCCTTCAGGGTTATGGTGGTGCCCCAAAGGGAGAGCGGCCAACCTCTTCCAGGTGAAGAATTGCTCTCCTCGTATTCAGAAGACTATTGGTGGTGGTATTAGGCTCATGGGCAGCCTTGGTACCCATTTTTATGGTGAAACAAACATGAAAACTACGGACTACGAACGTAATTGCGAATCAGTTACTTACAGGCTCTATCTTTCCCAAAAATTAAAAACCCAACAGGACAAATCCCCATGCAATAAGGCTAGAATTGTTTTGTAGTGGCTCGAGAGGCATAATGAATTCCAAATAATTGTTCTGGTCACCTAATTTGCCAGATTTTAAAATGACAGAACACATTTGTTCTTTCATAGAAAGGCAGCTCAGAGATCAAAAACCATTTTATCGGAATATCTGAATTTGCGTGACAGCTGCTTAAATGTTTGGAGCAACCGTCTCCAGTCATCTACTTGTGAAATTCCTGCCAAAGCAGGTTACAGCGGTTTTGCAGGCCCAAGGGGACTCAACGTGTTATTGAATTGGTGTTCATAATGTTTTCACTCTTCAGTGTACATTTATATATTACGTTTTCACTAGAATGAACGTTTCTCGAAAATTTTGTCTGATTGCAGTCGTTTAATGGGTTTATGAGACATTTTCTGAATTATTCCCCATTTTATTAATTTTAACACATTATGCGAATAGCAGCAACACACCTGGCCATCAAGATGAGGGACAAAAGTATTCTACATTCCGGAGATTTAAAGAACTGTATGATTTCCGTTACTTAATATCATGATTGCTCAGAATAAGTGCTTGATGCAATATTGCATCAAGCATCTTATTTTCAAATGTGTTAACAAGGCAGTTTTTAAGGAAATAAAGTTGGAGTTAAAAGGATATTTCCTTTAGGTGGGTAAACTAAAAAGAATGAATTATCATGGGATATATGTGGAGGGTTCAAAACTAGAATAAATTAAATAAAATCCATCGAAAGAAAATTTAAATGGAGAATTGTTATAAGTATATATGTGTATTGCTGAGAAGACAAATAATTCTTGTTTAATTCAAGAATCAGAAGTTATATCTAAATTTTAATGTGTATAGTTTAAAAAGAAAAAATCAATCAAATTCATGACAGGGACATTTTTTAAAAAAGAAAATTAAATTAAGAAAATATTTGATTAAACTTCGTATCATTTTAAATTTCTTCACCGTACTTGTTAACTGATAACCAAATTACATTACTCGGAATTTTCGAACTATTAAAAGATGTAAAGTATTAAAAATGATCTCTCCCTCACATATTTGTAGAAATATAAAAATTCTAAATCTAATTATAAAGTTTAATTTTAGGTAGGGGTTCAAAACTCATTTTCAAAACATTGACCCTTTTAAAAGAATAATTTTTTTCACAGAGCCTGTTACATTTTTCTGTATTATATACAGCATAGATTATAATCATAATTTTAATAATTGTGTATTAAAGATAATTTAACTCTTAAGTGAGCAGAGGATTAGGAAAAAAGGGATTTATTAAATTAATGTCTAATTTTCTTATGGTATTTTAATTTTCAATTTTAGAAATATAAACAAAATTTAGGAAGCACAGATTGTAATTTAACGATAATTTGATTTCAATAAACGGGATAGTTAAGGTTAATGCATTGATATAAAAAAATATTTGGCTTGACATTTCTTATTGTTGCATAATCATTATAACTTGAATAACAAGTACAAATATATCTTTCATTAATCAATTTTTCTATTTTATACTGAATTACATGTAATCATAACATATTTTTTAAACAAATTTTAAAGCTAGTTGTTTTTTTTAACTTTCCACTAAATTTTATAATAATTGAAAAATAGTTCATAAATTAATCCCCCGTTCTGTTTTTGGTTGACTTCTAGCATTAAGAAAATTGTCAACATGACTAAATTTTGCCTCAACCAATCAAGAAAAAAATAAAAAATACTGACTCCCCCTTCCCTGCTCGTGGTGTAAAGAGTTAATTTGACGTACGTTTTTTCGAATATACCTATTTACAATATCTTTTTGGGGCCAACCAGTTATCAAAAATTTAAATTTTTTATCTTTAAAATTACCCTTTTAACCCTCAATTTTTTTTGCGAAGATCTATATTGTCTACGTTGCTTTCAAATGGATTCATAATCGAAAACGTGTCCTTTAATTCTTTTATAATTGTTGAGGGCCCCTTAATACTTTTAAGTTATCAGATTAGTTTTGGGAAATCTCCAACTGAAACTCTTTTTTCACAAAAAAAACCCCGGAAAATATTAAAAACATCAAATTCTTTATTTAAAGTGAAATGACAAATATTTGACTCAAATTTTTGTTCGAGTTTGAATAAGATTCACGTTTCTTCTTTAAAGTGGCCGATAGACCCGGGAAATAATGGGTATCGGATTGGCGGCTTTGTCACAGTTCGAGCCAGTACTACAAAGCCCCGGTGGGGCCGTCAAGCAAAACGTCCTCCCGGGTTGGGGGTGTGGTAGTTAGGGGGGGCCGCTCAGGGTCATCCACGTCACTTGCCCATGGTTCAAATTCGTGGCCCCTCCCAAAAGCCCTTTTGTGTAGGAACAGTGCACGTTAATATTCACTCTCCAACCCCCTTTTTTTACTTGGGATAATTTTAAGTTATATTCACAAATAAATTTTATTTAAAATAGTGGAATTTACAAGTTTTCAGAAAATTCAATGTTAATAATTTGAAACGTCTTTTTAGCATACCCCCTCAGCAACGGGAAAACTAAATTACAAGAGAATCCTTAAGCTACACTTTGGCTGAATAAGAAAATTTTTCCCCAATGAAAAGATGGTACGATTTTTTGAAAAAAAGCCCGGGGCTAGCGTTGATACGCCATTTCGGTTTTAATGGTAATTTAAATCTCCTATCTAAATATATCGGGAGGATGAAGTTCACCCCCCTTTGGTTCCTAAGACTAACATAAAATTTGAAAAAAAGGATCACTTCAGTCTGGAGGTGATGGTTATATACACTGCGGCCCGTAAATGCAAAAAGAAACTGCAAATAACAAAATTTAAACCATTGGGGTTTAGAATCTGATTAGAATTTCAGCGCGAAACAAAAGCCCCCCAAAAGGCTATTTAAGGCTTGGAACGACGTTTCCCCAATTGGGAAATTATGTTTTCTTGTGTTTTTCTAAAACGTCAGTTCATCTGAAACAGCCATCACTTTTTTATCAAGTATCCCAGTTCGACAGAGGAAGGATGAAACAAGATTTTGGATTTTTCAGCAAAATCGGTAGTGGGGACGAAACCAAACAACTATAAGCAGAAAAGTAATTAAGAGGAGGGGACGACGGACCGAGTTTGATCGCACCCCCCCGTGCATCGCTTCACGGGAAAAGGTAAAATTGTGCGCATGGCGGGGACGGATGGCTCGCCATCCGAACCATAGCGGCCTTTATCTATAACGCATCTTTGGGATCCGCGTACCATTCGACACCGTTTACAGCAAGTGGTCTTCCCCCAGACTCCATTGCTTGGTCTACCCCGACGCAGAGCCCCAAAATGTTTTGCCGCCAAGGTGCGATGAAAAGGATGTGAGTGGAGAATGGAATGGCTGTCTTTACTGACGAGTCATGCATCTGTTAACACCCGATAGTCGTTTGGGTCTGGAATGTGGGAGGATGCTGAACAGCTGCTTTTGCACCACCACGGTCCCCACCGGGTTTTAGTATGGGGGGGTTTTGGGTATCACTCTCCCCTCCCCCTAGCGAGTACCGGTACTTTAAACAGCCAGCCCCACATCTCCAGGTGTTTAAGCCTTTTCCCTTTTTTTACCCTTCAGGGGGTTGGCCCCAGCCATACAACAGGATAATGCGGCCAAGTGGCACGATTGTCAAAAGGTTTTTCGTCAATCATCAGTTTAATTGCTTCCCTCCGGCTTGCTCTCGGGTGTTTCGCCGATAGCAAAAGGGTAGGGTTTTCAACTTGAATTAAACCCCCCCCTGCCACACCAGATCAACTTTGACAAAGTGTGGGAAACTGCCGGTTTCTGTATCCCAAAAACATTCCAAAATCTCTTTGAATCAATGCCGAGGCGGGCGGTGATCTCCCCCAATGGGGGCCCTTGGGACTGTTTTGCCAACTTTACAGAAGTTTTAAATTTTTCATTTGATACTTGTTCAACATTTATCTACAAAAATAAATTTGTTGTACTATCTCTTGTTTTTCTTGGTGTTGCATTTACGGTGGCCAGCAGTGTAGCGGGGGGATTTTGCTGTTGCGTCAAGTGTGTCTGACGGCTTTGTTTGCTATATCAAGTGGATCTAATGGTTTTTGTTGGCTCTTGCGATGGGTAGATGGAACCACAACAGTTGCGGAAGGTTGCGTTTTTCTTAGTTTACCAATGTGGAAGATTGAACTCGATATCTTCGGATTCGTAAGCACGTAACATACCACTAGACAAAATGATCACTTCAGTCCGGAGGCTGTTACTGGCTTACACAGATACCACCGCTACATTTCTATATATATTAAAACGGATGTTTTCATACAATATAATCTATATCGATCTACCTCTGGGTACATATCACACACCTTAAAAAAATGAAGAAATTTTTTTAAAAAGTTGACATCGATCTGCAATAGACTCTTAAAATAATGTAGGCACTTTTGAAATTTCTATAGGCTCAAGGGAATTTACCTGGATACCAATGTAAAACCCTGGTTTAAGGACAATGATTTTTTTTTCTATTAATCAAAGAGGGAAGAAAGTGCAGTGAGTGAGTGTTTATTAACGCGCCGAACTCTAAAGCAATGCGAGAACTACTGGCGACGAACGTCGAAATTCTGAATCATGGTCAAGTGACGAGGACGATGCCTGAGCAAGAGGGAATAAAGAATCGAGAGAGAAGGGAAAATTTGTACTATTTGAAAGATTGAGTGTTTGTTAACGTCGCAATGTGAAGCTTAACTAGAGCTACTGGCCAGGCGTTATTTTGGGAAATCTGAGATTTTGGGAAATGCGAGCGTGTCGAACGAGCTGCTCTGGACACACTCTCACATCCCCCCCAAGACAATGTGAAGACTATGACCCTCGGTAGATTTAACACGCATGAATTGTTCGTTCTTCAATATAGGTCTTCAGTGTCAACATGATTCGAATCCGTGACTCGAGAACGCTGACTCGGAGTTCGATAGCGTGACCATTCTTTTTACGCGACCATACAACTTGGAAAATACATTTGCATTTGTGGATCCTGAAAAATCAATATCTTTCAGGAATAAAAAAAAATTAAAAATGCATCTCAAAAAGGATTTTTAAATAAAATATTGTTTTTTCATAAACATTTGATTTAAGTTTGTAAGGCTCAGCTGTAATTTTTATGATATCAAGAGACGTGTGGTAGCTCGAAGTTATTGAAAAATTGATTAAAGATTTTGTTGCATTTATTGTATATTTTTGCCATAATGTAAAGATAAATAAATAAAAACAACATTTATTTTTTACAGATTTTTACAAATTTTAGATAATATACAGTAAGACCCCGCTTAACGCTGTTTCGATTTAACTCTCTTTTATTTTAATTGTGGAATTCCCCGAAATTGCACGCAGCATTAGGCTTCCCGATATCCGAAGCAGTTTATCTGTGTTTCTTCTTTCCTGTGGTGTTATACGAACGTATTTTTATCGTTTCAAACATTTGTTGACGTTATTGTAACTATAAATTTATGTAATATAACGATTGCTATAGTGACAAATATGATTTAGTTTTTATCATGGTTGATAAACACGAAAATAGAGCAACAAGAATAAGCATTTTCACTTGAAACTAAAATGCAAGTCATTAGAAGATTAGATATTGGTAAACGTCAATCTCAAATCGGTGCTGCTTTGAATTTGGCAACTTCAATAGTAAGGACCATTCTTAAGAATAAAGAAAAAAACTGTCATCGACAACTGCGACAAGCTCTGCGACTAGAAAATTACCCGTTATAGAAATAATAAAATAGAGGAAATGGAAGAACGACTTTCTGTATGGACTGACTACGAAATTGAACGCAATATGCCATTAAAAACCAAGACTTAGAATTTTATTTATTTTTATAAGTATATTCGTATATTATATTTCTATATTAGTAAGAAATAAATTTTTGTTTTATTATTATAAAAACCTTAATTAATAAATTTAATGGGTAAAATACCTGACCAAATTTCTACCTATCTTCACCTAACCCCATTATTTACATGATGAGATAACCTCGTTCATAACGCTGTTTCATATTACGCTCTACTTTGATGGAACGTATACCCCGCGTTAAGCGGGGTCTTAACGTATTTACAAATTAAATTAATTCTTGTTAATATGTACTTCTTTTTCAAAAAACAATGTTAATTCTTAAAATCTCTGCGTGGTTTAAATCTTTTTTGCAACCCGAATGACTTGATCTCCATCTACAAGTTTAAATAAAGCTTCATTTTCTTGCTCATCAAAAATTCCCTCTATATTTAACTAAATAATTTTTGAAAAAAACCTAATTTTCTGAAAGAGAGGGAATGGGAAATCTTTCTACATATACTCCTACTGGCCTTTTAGGGGCGTAACAATTATTAAATTTTAATCATCATTTTAATAAATGAGTCAGAGAAATAGCACTATGTGTATGTTATTTTATAATTTACCAAACTCATGAATGTAATTTTGAAAAACGCATTTAATTTGCAAATCAGGTTAATAAAATTTCTGTTAAACATTAAGTAAAATTCCATTCTTACATCCTGTTTTAAAACGAAATTATGAAACCACTTAATGCAACTTTTTAAAATAAATTATTTTTACCATTAAATAATCTCATGCATTTCTCTTTGAATAGCAAGGTCAACAGACGAAAAGACCAAAAAATTCACGATATTTCAAACTAAAATACTTCGTAAAAGAAATTCCAAACTAAACAAAAATTCAAAGATTTTATTATGTTCCGTAGAACAATAGCGGAAGACTTCACATCCTTTGATAAAACAAAAGAAACGAGAAATCTGCCATATTTCCCCGAATAACCGTTCTCTTTGTTAGACATTGATTTCCAACTAAGGAAAAAAAAGTGGGAAGGCCTAACCCTTGATAGTGAAATCATGGGAAGTCCAGATCAAATTGAAAGCGCAGACGATTTTCGCCGATAACCATCTCTGTATAAATATGGAGCAGTGAAAACTTCTGTTAAACAAATAAGATTCTACGCAGAGATACACATCTTTCCTGGACCCTTTAAAGTGTTGATACAGCAGAACTGACTAAGTAGGTGAGCTTTTTTAATAACAATAATTATTATAAGACTCTTTTATTATTTAATTTTGCCTAAAATTTCAAATTGTTTTATTCAGTATTTGTAATTCAATTACAAATAAATTCCATAGAAAACTGAATAATAACTATTTACAAATGTAAAGATTGTTTTCTAAAGGGTCGCTACTACAAAAAGGTTCTTTCTAAAATAAAAATTTTTTTGTTGAAATATTCGAAACGAGAGTTTTTCGATTTTTTTATGACATTAATTTTTCTTTTTTTCTTTTTTCTTTTGTTTGGTATTTTTTGTTCTTCTATTCAAAAGCCAAATGTAGGGTATATACTCTTGAACAATCAGTTTATTTTTAAAATATCAAAATATTAGAGGTGTTTGAATTCTTGTAGCGCTTAATTGCTCAATGCTTTTTGGACTTCACTAAGTGAATTCTGTATTTTAGTGTAAGAGATGTGAATTTTGTTCATAAATAATTTTATCTCATATAAATTATTATCAGAAATATAACGGTTAGCATGTTCTTCTATATATATTTAAAATTAAATATATTGCATGTATTCATATAGCTTAACATTAGTTTCAGGATAATTAAATTAAACAACATACGTTCAAATGTTTAATCAAAAAACATACTATTTTTATATATTCAGTAAGTGCGTATATAAATAGTATACTGAAAAATTAAATTATTTGTAAGTGGTACATTAATACATATATTCGATACATTTTTCATGTACAATTCTTAAAAATTATGCAAAATTTATTCAATTAATATATATATTACATCGTAATTTCATTATTCAAATATATAAATATATATATCCTTTTTTTTTTTTTTGGTTGCAGAAATATTCTTTTATTGTATGTTTGGTATCAATTTAAAGAGTTAATATATATACAAATAACATAATAGTAAGTCCTTTGACAAACAATATCATACGTTTTTTTCACTAATTTTAATGAAGCAAATACTTCCCAAAATGCATTGTTTGCATGTTTAAAGTGAGGAACTTTGTATGGTTTCAACAATAACACATCATATAAAAAGAAATTCTAAGTTTTCAGGAAAACGTTTAAAAGGTAATTGATAGTAAATACAATAATTCTAAGGCTAACTGAAAATAGTGAAGATGTACACTAAGGTGTATTAAAACAAAGGTGTTTCAGATCCTACCTGTGCAGAAAAAATGTTCTCTGGTATGAAGATGACGGAAAAAATAAAATAAAAAAATTAACATTTATGTTAAGTACTATACCCGAAGAGAAATAAATTTAGGTATTTATAGTTTCTTAGGATAAAAAGCTAAAGAAATTCTTACTCACGTATTAAAGAAAAATAGCCACACATTTTAGTATTTTTCAACAATTATCGCGATGAGAGGACACTTATCAAACAATTACTAAAAAAAAACTCGTTAGATATACATTTAACAACTTCTTTAGTACTGAATTTTAAAAATCCTACTGTCGAAATTAGAGTGTACGATGAAGCAAAAGCTTGTATTGGACTGATACAATGATCCAGAGGAACAGAGCTGGGGTTATGAAATGTTGCAAAGTATTATTTATAAGTATTACTCTCACTTCGTAATAAATATACTTACCTATTAAAGTATTATTCCCTACGCAGTACTCACTTAGCAATTATCACAACTTCTAGTTATCTTATATTGAAGAAAAATAATTTTATTTTGGTTCTAAAAGCATCTAAACAAAATTAAGCTTTTCCTATTTTTTCAAAAATTCAATACCTTGATGGCAGTATCAAATTTTGAAACAATTAATTTTAGTTATTTTCTTTCACAGTATCTATACCATAGAACATCCTTTCCGTTTAGGTAGGTTTCGATTTGCAATAATATTTTTCCCTCCATGAAATACGACCATCCTATTGTATAATAAGTAAATAATTAGAGATATCTATGATACGAGGAGAGTCTCGGAAAATAAGTTTGCACTGTCGACTGTGGTCAGATTTGTGCATGAAAGTCAAAAATAGAATGAGCCATTAAAGATAAGACATAACTTTATTTTCCCAATAAGTACCAAGTATATTGAGACATTTGTCATACCACTTGATAAGCTTCAAAAAGCCATCCAAGAAAAATTCAGGGCTTTGCATACGGAAGAAGCGTTTTTAAGTGAACCTTTTGGAGGTTGGAACCATCAATGCTATGCGGTACTGCAACAACCTGAGGAAATTCAAGGGGGCGATTCGGAAAAAACAGCCTGGGCTTCTCAAATCTGGCGTTCTGTTGTTGGATGACAATGCGAGACCACACTCGGTGACAACAACGCAAAACCATATTGCAACTCTTGGTTGGGAGCACCTATATCCCAGTCCTGATCTCGCACCAAGTGACTTTCATCTGTTTTCTTCTTGGAAGAAGAATCACGCCTGAAGGCCCGTTGGAAGCAATGCTTAAGTCAAACAAGTTATTAAACCAGCGCTTCTCAAACTGTGGGGCGCGCCCCCTTAGGGGGGCGTGATAACCCTAGGAGGGAGGCGCGAACATATTGAAAAGTCAAAAACATAAGATTATTTCAAAGAATTATTAATTTTTTGAAAGTAAAGCAAACAAAATACATTCTGTCATAATGGAAAAAAAATATATTTACACTGATATAAACATAAATGTATCAGTACTGCACAATGTGTACTTTCTAATTATCTTAACAATACTAAATTAAAAACAAGTTTAATAATTACCAGTGACCGCACCGGTTGGTCATATATAAAATTATATGCAAACACTTATATTTAACATTGTATTTAACACTTAACTGGATCATTTGTACGGCTTATAATGAATCCCTTAGCTGTAGATTAAAAGTTACGCGATCCACTCCTCAATGCCAGCATTTTGCACGTATGCATGCATATGTGGTGTATTTGGGGCGAGGGAGAAAGGAAAAATAAAGAAAATCCTCTCTCTCTCTGTGCGTGTGTGTGAAATAAGTAATTTCTCAAACAATGTGAAGGTCATTTTATTGCATTCCAAAGACTTCGGAATAATTTTATGGATAGTAATGAACATATTTTGGAAAGACGTATATACACGTGTTTGGCAATTTACGCACTAGTTGAGCGAGACGTTTATATATACGCCGGTGGCGACGAGATTAAAGTCGTATTGTAGCTTTAGCGTCAAAGTATCGTATTATCGGATTCAATATATCTTTATTGTATGGAGAGGGGCGCGATGAAAATTGTGATTGAATATTGGGTCGCAAGTATTGAAAGTTTGAGAAGCACTGCATTAAATGCTTCTTCCGTAAGCAAAACCCTGAATTTCTTCTTGGAGGGCTTTTTGAATCTTATCAAGCAGAATGACAAATGTCTCAATGTACTTGGTACTTATATGGAAAAATAAAGTTAAGTCTTATGTTTAATGTCTCATTCTATTTTTTTAACTTTCGTACACTGACCACAGTCGACAGAGGAAACTTATTTTCCGACTCACCCTCGTACGCATGATTCGAATGATATGATAGAGGCAGGGGGACTCTCTGCATTCTTTTAAATGAAACATTGATTTTCTTTTTCAGATATGGCATCATCCGTGTCCGTGTTTTGCCTAGTTACATGCCTGTTATTAATGAGTACCCCAGTCTTGTGTCAGTTTGGTTTTGCCAAACAAGCAGCCCAAGGAGCCCGGGACATGTGGAAAGCCTACACGGACATGAGAGAGGCCAATTACATAGGAGCTGACAAGTACTTTCATGCTAGAGGAAATTATGACGCTGCCCAGAGAGGGCCCGGAGGAAAATGGGTTGCTGGAGTGATTAGGTATATTTTTCATAAACTTTGAATGAATATTGACCAGCATATTTAACGAAAATCTATCAAAATTGATTCAGTGTTGTGTATAAGATATGAATTCAGTAGAAAAGGTTTGAATTAAATAATGAAAGAAATATTAAGAATTATTTGATGAAAAACAGATATTTGTGTGAAAGTACCTGTCTTGTGTGAAACAATCTGTCTAGTGTCAAAAATATTATCATGTGCGAAATAATTTTTAATTGTGTGTTCATATCTAAAAAGATTTAACATTTAAAAAATTCAGACGAAAATGCTCAAACAAAGTTTATCTATGTATGTTAAGTATTGTAGTAGCGTTGGCCGGTGTTGGTTTGTTGTAATATCTGGTTTAGTGAAACATCTGCAGTGGACGTTTACATCCTTTATTATGAAGTACACATCAATAGATTTAAACACAACTGCGGTACATGTTCACATTGAATAGAGAAACTTTCGACGATTACCAAGCGAAGCAGACAACGACAAGCAGCAGCGGCATGTTAGAGGACACAAAGAGCTGCAGTTATTTTCATTCTTACATGATGAAGGCAATCAGACAAAGAGAGCAATTACACAAGATGTTTGCTTTTATACCAGCAGTGCAAGCGCGTGATTATAACGTAATAGTAGTTCTGATTGGATAGAATAAGCGGGACAGGGGGATTTCGGACTAGCCGATTACGATTAAGATTACAGTGTTATTTTTTAAATTAAAGAATTAAAGTTTGTAAAGAGTTAAAAAAAGAGTTAATAAAACGGATACTAGAGGGAATTATATTACATGTATATATATATAAACACAAATATATTTATATTTTAAAACAACCTGACAAACTGACGAAGACGGTTTTAACAATCATTAAAATATATTCTGAAAATAAAAAAATTCATTCAATTTTTATAGTGATAAAATGAACTTAAGGCTTGAGATATATGCTATGGCACACTAAAAAAAGCATATTCCATAAAGAAAATTTCGGCAACTTTTAAATGCTTGGAGAAGAAAAAAAACTAGACAGAGATCGAGAATGAATTTATGTTCAGAATCAGTTATTTCTTTGGGTATGCTTTTCCGATTTCCGTAAAGTATAGAATCATTGAACTCTTAGGAAAACATTTAATAATTTCGTATAGATGTAAGAAATTAAATTTTAAGAATAAACATACTTGATTAATACTGTTTATTGTTACAATATAATTCGATTAAACTGTCTTAAGAAAGATCTTTAAACCTATGAATTATATTTTATCTATATAAGCATCGCGAAAAAATAAAAACCTTCTAATTCATAAAATTCATTTTCATGCATTTATTCATAAGAATAATATCGAATACATTTCTAAGCAAAATGGTTAATTTTTACACAATTTTTTCAATAAAATTAAAGAATATTGACAAATATTTCTCTAAGTCTACTTTAGAAGAAAAATTTTGGAGAATTATTGCTTAAAAAAGATAATCGTCGTATTTTTTTTTAATAAACACGCTTAATTATTGATAAATATTTTTTATTGTACTTTTTGAATTACGCATTGTTTTCTCACTTCATATTTAACATTTTGACACATCTGAAATGCATATTCTAGGCTAAATTACAAGGGATGTCATCAATTCAAGTCGATTGTTTGCTTGGAAGTTCATACACATTAAATATCCTATTCCTTGATTTCTTCCTCTGATGGATTTGTACATAAGTATAGTAAATGAGCTCCTACCTCAGAAGCATGGTTAGTTATGGATTAGAAATTATAATTCAGGAGGAGAGTTATATATGTAACAGGACTTAAAATTGGTTATTAGTGAGCAAAACTAGTTGTTCAAAAGCAAAACAAAGTTCGAAGTAAACAAAAATCATACATATTAAAAAAAATGCACCGAAAGAGCATTTATTTTCTGAAGCACATGCTATTTTTACAAAATTGTATCTCAATTATTTTTCAAACTGTTCAGTTCAAAATTTTTGATAATCTATCATTTAAGAAAAACAACAATTTTTCATCTAAACTTTCAATGTATAATATCTGAAAAACACTTGCTGAGAAAATAATTAAAATAAAAGTAATGTAAAAAAACGGCTTTGAATTATGGCTCACGCGCATACCCTTTTTTGTGCTTCGTTATTCTGACGAAAACTGATTTTTTCTGTAAATTTTTTTCAGTGACGCCAGAGAAGCCGTCCAGGGTTCTCACACTGCAGACTCTAAAGCCGATCAAGCAGCCAAATCAGTGGGGTAGAAATGGGGCGATCCAAACAAATTCAGACCAGCCGGACTGCCCGACAAATACTAAGATCTATTAAAAGAATTGAAAGTTTCGAGAAAATATGCCAAAGAGAGATTGTTAAAAAGACATCAATATTCATTTTGTATATTTAACGATAGTAAAATTTAAATTTTATATTGAAAAATTTCACCGTTATTGTCTTATGCATTAAAGATTTTTGTCACAATTTTGAGAGATGTTCTGTTTCTTTAGAATGTTAAGAAAATACTTATATGAAATAAAGAAAAGCTACTCAATTTCTCTTGATAAAAAATTTCTTGTGTAGCAATTCAATTTTATCTCTTTAAAATAATTTAATCTATTCAAGCATAGCATGATTCAGCTTCTTTTCCAATCTAATGAGTGTTTATTAAACTGAACTCAATGGCGCAACAGTCCATGAGGAACAAGGCCTACAGTGCCTATCTGAGTTTAAGTGATATTAGGTAATGGGGTGCATGTCTAGTTGTTTCGTCAAGTGGTCAGTCTGACGCAGAGCGTTTATTAACGTCGCACTATAAAGCCACATCAGGGCTATTGGCGAACGGACCTCGTAATTTTGAACCATGGTCAATTGGTGAAGACGACACCTGAGCTGGTACCCATTCTTCGAACATTCACACCACATCAATCGGGGCTTTGAGCCTTGACAGATTTTACGTGCATCAATTCCTCTACACAGTGGACTCGAGCTCCTGACAAGCCGGCTACGAGTTCGTGACCATGACCACTAAGCTACCGCGACCACCATTTACCAATCAAATAAGACAATATTAAACTATTTAAAGTTAACATCCTACGAAAATAATTCCTCTCTCTCTCTATGTTCCTTATGACATTTAAAAATATTTTACTAGAAGTATTTTGATGATAGAGAGATGAATTTGTTCATCCAAAAGCTGTTTCTAGTAGCATAGTGAACGCAGTATCGACATAGAGTTGAGACATATTTTTCTTGTTGTTACTAATGTCCCCCATCCCCACCTGATCGGCAGTAACATCAGATCAAGGCTTACGAAATTCATCGTGGCGAAGGGCTAGATTTTTACACTTGTCGCTTAGGGATGGCGATTGATTGATTGATTGAATATTAACGTCGCACTGTTCAGCTACACGAGGGCTTTTGGCGACGGACCAAGTAATTTTGAACCATGGTTAAGTGACGTGGACGACACCTGAGCTGGCACCCCCTCTCCTAACTACCACACCACACCAACGGGAGAACGTTTCAGCTCTCGACAGATTTAACGTGCATCGCTGCCCTACACGGCGGGTCTTTAGTGGTACTGGAATCGAACTCGTGACAAGGCAAGCCAAGATCCGATACCCATACCACCCGGCTACCGCGGCCACCCTGGGATGGCGATCTCAGACCGATTAATCGAAAAATTGATTTCTCGGACCAAAACATCGATTTTTTAAATCGATATGTAGTGCTGAATCGATTCAGTGAATCGATATTTCATCCTAGAAAATCGACATTCGGATTCTTTCTGTTTTGGTAAAAACCGTACAAAACGAAGAATTTAAACACTATTTATCGCAGGCAGTTGTGCACCTGAAGTATGATCTATACTTTACTGGCACACAAGAACAAAAAAACTTATCATCACGTTCAATTGTGGGATCATCTGTTCGTAGTGAACGCCTTTTTCGATTGCCGGCAACATCGCAAGTGATGAGGGGAACTACTTGGATCCCAGTAGACTTGAGAGATTGTTGTTTTTAAAAAGTTTAGATATTAAGCAATGGGAAATATAGCTATATTATTTATTTTCTAAACTTTTTAATACAACAAATACATCAAGAAAATAAATGTCTTCTTTTATACCTGATACTTTGAAATGGTAATAAAAATAATTGTCGAATTCCCTGAACTAAAAAATCCCCTGATTTTACTGATAAGAGATCGTTTATTAAGGTATTTTTCTTGTTTTTCATAAAATGGATTTATATCTACATTGTAAATGCAGACTTGAAAAAAAATCGATCTTTTAGACCTCGATTTTTTTGTGAATCGATTTAAAAATCAATCTTTTTTGCAAAGAATTGCCATCCCTACTGTTGTTAGCCTTAAGCAACATGCCGGTTAACTGTACGATTTGGCTAGTCTCCAACCCAATTTTGAGTCCTCCCACCAACCTCATGAGAGGACTTGCGGCTCAACGGCTATGTAGAGCGCCCCATGCCGCGAAGGCACTATGCATTTATAAATATCTATGCCTTCTACGGTATTCGAACCCAGGCCCATCAGCAGCGCAGTCAGTGACACTAACCACTATACTGGAAGGGCGGCGATTTGTGTGTGTGTGAGAAATAATTTCATCAAACATCCCCTTGTAGCACTTAGTATGAGTTAAATCGTCAAAAATTTGTAAAATGAAATTCCCATTCAAAAGACATTCTCATTAAAATAATCAAATAAAGGAATTTATTAACTAAAGTTTTACTATAACAATTTATTTATTTTCTCAAGAAAGTTCAAATTCTTGTTTTAAAGAAATGTTAAAAAAAGAGAAAAAACATTCAAGTTTCTAATACAGACAAAGAATTTCACTCTGATAGAATTTATTAAAATTGTAAGATACTTTAACATCATCCGGAAGTGTGATTTTGTTTCCGAGAATTAAAAATAAGAAATATTCTAAAAACGGAAGTAGAGCAGTTTGTTTGTATTTTTATCAGATAAGATTCCTGCAAGATGACACAAATTCACAGATAAAATGTATATTGCTTATGAAACATGTGCAAACATTTCAAATATCTGTAAACCATAACACTCAATCTGAAGAATATGACATCACAGTTCATATTCCTGATTTAGAAATCCTTCTTTCTAACCTAAATCTTTCAAGATTCTAAGCAAGAATAAGTAAACAAGATCACACATATATTCTGTGTATTTTAGTAAACACCTAATCTTAATTGATGAATAGAATTAAGAAAGTAGGGTGCTTTAAATTACCCAAGTAAATATTATTTGCTTAAAAATAGTCTACTGTAAGATGACTAACTACGTTTGAAAACGTGATATTAAACAAGAGCATAAATCAATAGTTTTTTTAAGGTATCCGACTACGTTCGGAACCATGATTTTGTAAAAGAGTATAAATGGATAATATTTATGATATTTAGTGTCTCTTAGATTAGAAAATGTATATAAAATTGTTTTAAAAATAGTATTACAATAAAAATTATTTAAGTGCAATATTTTGACAAAAAATGAACATAGAATGAGCCCTTTTCAAAATATTCTCCTTTTGTGGAAAATGCTTCTATTATATATAATAATATTTTGCCTGTATATAGCTCGCTCAGACCTCTGTACAGAGGCTCAACTAGAATTTTTGAAATATATCTTAGAAGTGGGATTATCCATGTTTTACGACAACAGAAGGGAGAAAGTTTAAGAAAAAAAACGCTGATAATTGTTTTAATTGGTTGTAATTCTGAAAATGTGAATTTTTAAAAAAAATAGTTCAGACTCACTGGAGAGGTCTTTACTTTATATAAGCACACACACACACACAAAATATTATTATTTTAGAAGCATTTTTTTATAAAAGGAGAACATTTTGAAAAAAAGGTTATTCTAAAGTTAATTTTTTCACAAAATATTGTATTTAAATAATTTTTTGTCAAAAACTGTCCTTAAAACTTTTATACAAGTTATTCTAATGTAAGTGACACGGAATATCATGAAAAATATCCATTTATGCGCTTTTTTGAAATCATGGTTCCGAACGTAGTCGGATACCTTAAAAAAAAAACTTAAGCGTCAGTTAATTATAACTTACATAAAAAAAATTTTCAATAATATCATTGCAAAAAAAATTATTTAAATACAATTTTTGACGAAAAATGAATGAAAAATTATGTATTTTCAAAATTTCTTTTATGAAAAATGCTTCTATAAAAATTATATTTTGTCTATTAATAGCCAAGTCTTCTGTACAGAATTTGTGAACTAAGATTTTTGAGATACATATATATGATTTAAAAGTGGATTTTTTTGTGTTTTATTATATAAGTGTAGAGGAATTTCAACAGAAAAAAACTGGTTATTATTTTAATTAAACTAACTCCGAAAATAATGGAAATTTTTCAAATATTTTAGAGTAAGTTATTACTGATCTAAATTTCTTTTTTAAAACTAATTTTATTTTCAATGTTTTTATTCCCTGGTATTATGGCGTTTTTTCATTTTTTTTTTTTTTTTTTGTGTGTTTTTAAAAATATTCGCTTTTGAAGCTTTATTTTTAAAAAAAGCCACACAAAATCTAAAATATGAAGGGGTTATAAGGTTGTTTTGGGCATTAAAGAATTAAACCCCATATATAAAAATTTGATACTTCGAAAATGTTTTTCCTTTCTTTTAATGGGGACACGATTCATGAAATTTTTGGCTTTAAAATCTTTGGGGTTGAAGGTTGGTATAAACTTGGGTTGAAACTTAAAAACTTTCTTATATTGCAAAAATTATTTATCTTTTCCCCCCGTGAAGAAAGTTATAAACCTTTAAAAGGGTAAAAAAAATATTATAAAAATTTGAAGAATTTAAATAAAGAATTTGAGATCAAAAAAATTTTTGATTAAAAAGTTTTTTGGATTTATAAGGGAAGATTTCTTAAGAAATGGTTTAATTTTAAAATTCTATTAAAAATTGGAAATTTCTTAAAAAATTTTAGAATATTTGATTAATATTTTAAAACTATATTTTAAGGTTTTTTTCGTATTGGCATTTTCTTTATTTCTTTTGTGGGTTTTGGGGGTATTTTTATTTTTTTTGATTGCAGCATATAAATTGACAAAGGTCTAAGAAATGATCACGCATGCGCACGCTTTTCTTTCGTATTCTTAATTATATTCAAATTCATATCTTTTTTAGCAGAATGCATTGTTTCAATTCGGTCTTTCATCCTCGATGTTTTCATATAATCTTAGCTGAATATTTTTTCTCGTATCAAACTTACCGGAGACTCGTTCTCTGATGATGTAATGAAACCATAATAAATGTCGAATATTTTTTAAAATTCTAATGCGTTTCTTTGCAAATGACATGGCCCAATAGTTAAACTTGATAATAATAATACCTTTAAAAATAGTGAAAACAATTACCAAAGATATATTTGTAAAGGGCTATTCACAATCACATTTTTAGTTAAATTGTAGAAGATTACGAGTTCTCTCATAAAATTTAACGTGACAAATTTTATAAAGGTTTAATAAATTGAAACGTCTTACTAACTTTATGCCGCAGCTACAGACAGCCTAGCCTTACTAGAGAATCCTTGTGCAGATCGTTTTAGCTGTACAAGAAGAGATTTTCCCTATCCTGTCTAGAAGTCAGCACATTTTGGCCCTTGGATAAAAAAGCCTACGCGACAGCAAGAGTTTCATTAATGTCTATCATAAAGCAACACGAGAACGCGAGGGCTTTTGGAGACAAGACCACATTAAATCGAACCTCGGTCAAGTGACGAGGATGACACCGGAGATGGCACCTCCCCTCTCCTGACTACCACACCAACCTGAGGAATTTGAACGTCTTCAGATTTAACGTGTATGAACCTCACACTGCAGGTTTTTAATGGCACCATGGCATGAACCTGCAATTGTCGATCATGAGTTTGGGACCATAATCACTAAGCAACCGTGGCCATAAGCCTTTGGTGCACACACTCAAGCTATTCGGTGCATATTGGAAATCAGATCAAAGTCAACGGCAAATATACAAAAACCGCATGACATTTACGGCCGTGGTAGCTTAGTGGGCAAGGTATCGGATCGTGGCTGGTTTGTCACGAGTTCGACCCCAGTACCACTAAAGACTCGCCGTGTATGGGAGCGATGCACATTAAATCTGTCGAGACTCAGACGTCCCCCATTGTTGTGGTGTGTTGGTTAGGTCACTTGACTTAATAATTACGTGGTCCGTCTCCAAAAGCCCTCGTGTAGTGTACTGTGTGACGTTAATACTCACTCGCAGCATGACATTCCGCTTTAAATACGTCTCCCTATACAAATTATTGTATAATCTGAATGTAGTACAGTAATCTTTCTCAGTTCCTACTGTTAGCTCACAATCTCTACATATTTATTTATCTTGGTGGAGTTTTAAATCTTTAATAAGATACATTTTAAATCGCTAAATTGATCTGAAATTTTATATACATGATTATTTTGGATGGCAATACAGCAATTTAATTATAATTATTAGAAATTAATTGATTGAAACTAATTATTCAAAGATTTACAAATACAGCCACGTTGGCATCATTTTGGCGATTTAGCAACCCTTTTGGCGACTTGTGTCAAAACTTAAATAGGTTTTCTCACATTTTAAAGCGCTCGTTTGAGCTGAAAATTTCTATTCACTATTCTTTTAGGTAAAAATAGGTTAACTTAATTAAAATAAATTGACTGAAACTAATTATTTAAAGAATTACAGATACAGCTACGTTGGTTTCATTTTAAGTGACTTGGGTCAAAACTTTAAAAGATTTTTTTTTTCTCACGTTTTAAAGCATTCAGTTGAACTGAAATTTGAGATACATGATTGTTTTGGATGACAATACTATACTTTAATGATAATTAATAAAAATTCATTACCATTTAATGCTGTGATTCTGTCCTATGTATATATATATTTACATTAATTGTAACTATGTAATAAAAAGTAGCTAAAATAAAAATTTTCTTTTTTGATTAAGTAGGAATTGTCTTAAAATTTTTTTATATTTTTTGTTATACTGTAGTTAGAGAATCCTTATAAAAATTAGTTAAAATTTAAAAACAGAAGAAAAATGTTATTAACCTTTAGAATGCTAAAGATTTTTCTTAAAATCTTCCATAAACCGCAAGGAGTCCAACAGGACCGAGGTTAGGATCCCGGGTGTAGGAATAGTGATTTGTCTTTCATTAGTTGAAGATTGAGGAAAGAGTCGTTACCGCAGAGGAAGCTATAACAATTTGAAAGAGTAAATATTTTTGAAAGTCGTAATCTAAAGCTATATTAAAGTTACTGGCAACGGATCTCGTTATTTTGAACCGCAGTTAAGTGACGAGGATGGCACACTTGAACTAACTCCCCACTTCCCAAACTTCCCCTCCAGGCTTACTTGAGGACTTTGAGTCTCAACAGATTTAGCATGTATCAGCCCTTCTACTCTAAGGAAATACCTTGACATCAGAACTCGAACAAGTGTCTCGGGAATTAAAGATGAAAACCTTTTGACCTCTATTTATTACTGCATTTTTTAGGTACTAATATATATATGGTAGGGCCAAAAAGTTCTCGGAATAGGTCAATTACAAATTATTAAAAAGTAAATCAATAATTTAATCTTATCGGCCTTCCAAGTACTGCCTCTTGCATCCACACACTTGTTGCAGCGTTCGTATACACCCTGAATCTATTTTTTGACAGGACTTTCAGTTGTTTCGTCGCATTTTTGGTCCCCTCATTTGAATCCACAAAACGATGTCCCTTCAATTTCATTTTCAGCCATGGAAACAGGTAAAACTCCTCTGGTTTTGGAATCGTTTCCATATGATTTCTTCAGTAACTCGAGCGTCTCAAAAGGTGATTTCTAAAGCAAAACAAAGAATTTGATGATTGCACGCTGCTCCAAACGAGATTACAAAATTCAACGAATGAAAAATTTGCTTTGTCAGAAATGATCTGCAACTCAGCCAACTGCCAGGACTTCGAACTGTAATTTTTTTGTTCCGGTTTTCATTCCGCCAAAAATAACGGTTTTCGGTTCAGTTCCAAATGAAAAATTTTATTATATATATATTCTTATTTATACTAAAAACATAATTCTGTCATAAGCAGAAATGTATTTATATGAGTTGACATGTAATGGTGATAATTATATTGTTGACGTTAAATCAGAAAATATTGATAAGTTGGTTACTTTACAAAATGACTGAGGATATATCGAACCGAAATAAACCGATGTTTTTTCGGTTCAGTTCCAATTTTCGTTCTGACCAAAATAACGGTTTTTTCCGGCTCTAAGCCCTGCCAACAGTACGGGAAATTAACTCCTTGTGGCTGTGCGGTTTCCTTGTTAGTGCTGCCAACCCCTGAAATAGATATTTTTCCACCAAACGAACTCCTGTGTGATTATAGGGGACCATTCCGGGAACTATTTGACTCTAGTAGTATAATTATTAAATTTTGTAACTTCATAATTTTAATGAACTTGTGAAAGAAATGATTAATGCCATAATGAGTAAGTAAGTGGTCTTCAAACTTTTTCAACTCACGAAACCCCTAGAATTTGAAGGTGTTTTTGTGGAACCCGCAGGACTAAAAAGTGTTTTTGTGGAACCCTGTTCCACACACATACTTCGAAGAATATATCTCAAAATAATTTTTAAAGTAGATCTACATCCGGGGTGGACATTGCATCAATCGCGATCTACCGGTGGACCACCAAGACATTTTGGGTGATCTCCTGAAGATTTTAGCAGTTAGTAATTTTTTAAGGAAATATTCAAGATTGGCTGAAGAGTGCCGACTAAGTCTTCTACTGACTATAATAACAAAAACTAACTTTAGATAAAATGTTTTATTTTTTTATGTATTTTGAATTGTTTGAAAATAAATGCATCATTTGATAATATTATATTATGTGGCTATTATAATTACATTTATATTTTGAGTTTTGCTTTAAACGCGGTTTTAAGTGTTAGTTGTTTTATGTTAGTTCTGTAAGTAAGTACACATATTCCTCACTTATTATTAATTTATAATAAATATCGTAGACCTTTCCCTACTTCCCGACACTTACGACACTGGGCAATGGTGCACACAAGAATTTTTCAAGGGGGAAGGCGGGGTCGAGGGTCGAAAGTTTACCGTTCTCGTACCATACCCCAATACGCAGCAGCCAAACATATTTTTTGTTTGTTTGTTTTTGTTTTGTAGATCGTCGGGAACAAAAAACAGTACAAAATAAATTACTGAATAAATAAACAGCATTAAATAATAATAAAAATTAATAACAAATACTTAATTAATTTTTACGTATTATACATGCGATTATAATCAATCGGAAAAAAAAATCAAGGGCTAGGGGGAAAGGGTCCGGAGTAATGTGAGCCACTGACATTAGGTGGACCGCAACAGCGTGAAAAAATTAGAAGTAGCCCGCACCCTGGAAAAGTCTGCCCAGCCCCGATTTACATGTTATAGGTACTTTATGTAAGGGCAATTAAAAGAAGTATTGCATTTATTATTGAAAAATTTTAAACTGTGATTCAAGTGTCACCAACACGTGCATTATATTTAGTAAAAGGGATATATGCTTACTTTTCCCCCCACAAATTATCGGTCTATATCTATTGAAATTATCTGCAGTCGCAGTTCATATTCTGCGTCTTATTTGTTTTTATACTTTGTTTATGTAGCCACTCACTTTGAAAAATATATTTCACTTAAGCAATGTCTTGGATGGCATTTAAGTGTTTATAGATGTGTGAGAAATACTGTGCATTTTTCATGAATTTGTAACATTAAATTTAGGAGCTGTTCTTGCTTAAATTTAGATTTTAACATCGATTCTGTTGATAAGTTTTTCCCTCTCCTTCACATTATAGGTGTTTTTTCTCCAATTGCAAAAAGGTGCACTTTCCAATAGGAAATTATTTAGTTATGCAAGACACTGTGTTAATTAACGAGTATAAAATTTTCTCGTGGAACCCAAGATAGTAGACAATAGATTATTCCCAATCTAGTAGGAAGCATATATAAGATAAAAAAAATTTTAATATTGTTTTATTATAACAAAAGTTTAAAAAGTGTTGAAAAATAAAGTTTATTACATACACAGTAGAAAGTCGTTTATTCGAACGTTTATTATCCAAAGCGTCAAATATCCTGACCAGTTTTTTTTTCTTTGTCAACTACATGTACTGTATATGAATACGTTTTCGAACAGTGCAGTTCTCAACAGTTGTTTCGCGTGAGACCAAAAGTGACAGGAAAACACAAAATCAGGGATATTTGGGGAATTTCAGTTGTGTGATTTGGTAAACATCTGCGCGAATATTAGGTCAGTTTGTTTCCAAACTTGACTCTGAAGATGGCTGGAAGAAAACGAAAACCATGAGAGAAGCAAATGATGTATTGTACTTGATCGCACACTCTACGTGTGGTTTTCACAAGAAAAGAGCAAAGAAGACCCGATATCGGGCCTTTTGTTGAGCGAAAAAGCTCTGGAATTTAACGAGAAATTAGGCGGTTCGACTGATTTCAAAGCTAGTCCTGGTTGGTTAAAGTACTTTGAATCACCCTACGGGATACGGAACTGCAGATTGAAGGTAAATCATTATCTGGAGATAAGAATTCTGTCCACAATTCTGCAATGGAGTGGTACAAACAACAATCAGAGTGCTGTCCTACTCAACTACTGCAACAGAAAAGAATCAGAGACCCTGCAGCGAAAACATGAAGGTGAAAATGGTACAGCGAAAAATAAGTGATTATTTTTCCACAGTAAAGGTAAAATTGCGACATTTTGCATCTATTTTGCTTTTTCTTCAAGCACGTTTTCCGCATGTGATGATTTTCAATATTCGCATAGTGTCCGGTTTCATATATTGCATAGATCGCACTCGGTTTTCAGTTATCCGAACAATCACCTATCTGAACGGTATCCTGTCCCAATTGATTCGGATAAACGACGTTCTACTGTAAATAAAACTTTTAGTTTTAATGAATAGGATGAATTTTATATACTCATAATCAAACAAACTTCATAGAAATAATAATTTTGCATACATACTTATAAGCTTCTTTTCGATTTTTTTTTTATCGCGACTCGTGGAACACCTGGGTATGCCTTGTGAAACCTCAGGGTTCCACGGAATACAGTTTGAAAACCACTGGTGTATGTGAATACATAATTCCCCACTGATGAATGTAATTTTAAAAAACGCATTAACCGAAAACTACCAAATAAAATTCTTGTTTAAAATCAAAGCAAATATTCCTTTGTAAGAACCTGTTTTAAAACTATACTAAAAACAAACTTAATTAGATTTTATTTTTTGAATGAATTGCAATGTATCATTAAATAACGTCATATATTTCTCTTTGAATATCAAGATCAACAAACAAGCAAAAAAACACATGACATTTCAAACTAAAATACTTCGTACAAAAAATTTCAAATTAAATAAAACTCAAGTAGTTTACAATGTAACGGAGAGAGGAAATCATAGCCGAAAAGACTTCACATCCTTGCTTCGAAACAAAACAAAAACGAAACCAGACGTTTCAACCCCCCTCTCCAGAACAGTCGTTCATTTAGCGATTTCCGGCGAAGGCAAAACGTCAGAAACATAGCCCTTGGTAGTGAAATAATGGGAAGTCCAGAGCGAATTCAGATTGATAGCCGTTGAGCTATAAACTTGTTCTGCTAACACAAAAGAGATCATTGAATGAAATTCATAGGTTTTCTCAACCCTGTTATGTGTTGATACAACAGAACAAAGTAGGTGACTTCTTTGATGTTGATAGTTATAATATTCTCTTATCATTTATTATCGCTTAAGATTTCAAATAGTGTTGTTTGGTGTTTGAGACTCATTTAAAAATAAAAGTCGTAGAAGGAAAATTGAATAATGGGTATTTATGAATGCAAATGCTCTAAAAGTGCCTGTGCAATCACGAAAAAGCTAATTTATTTCTGAAATAACTTCTTTTGTATGTGTGAATATCTTGCTAAAACGATTTATTTTCAACTTTATTATTTTCCATTTTTATGTTTTATATTTCTTGCGGTTCTATTCAAAAGCCCCAAATGCAGAAAATATCATCCTTGGTCTATCTGTTTTACTTAAGAAAGTTAAAATTTTCAAATACTCAAAACATTAAAAATCCGACTACGTTCGAACCGTGATTTTCAAAAGCGTATAATGGAAATATTTATGATATTTAGTGTCACTTAGATTAGAAAAATAATTGTTTAAGAATAGTATTACTAAATTGCTTAAGTACAGTATTTTAGACAAAACTGAACTAGAATGATCCATTTCAAAAATTCCTTTGGTAGAAAAATGCTTCTATTATAAATATTTTTGCCTGTATATAGCTCAGACTCTCTTTACTAGTGGCTCAATAGAATTTTGAAATATAAAACTTAGGTAGGTTTATAACATGTTTTAACACAACAGAGGGGAACATTTTGGAAGAACGCCGATAATTATTTCAATACTGTTTTAACTCTGAAAATAATGTGTAATTTTTTTCAAAAATAGTTGAAACTCGTAGGGAAAGTTAAAAAGGATTATATAATGCAAGCTGCTGTCAAAAGGAGAATTATTCGAAAAAGTTACTTCTAAGTTGATTTTTGCCGAAATATTTATTTTCAATTTTGTCAAAATTCCAACAATTTTATCATGTATTCTAATCTAAGTACTAAATATCAGAAATATCCATTGACGCCTTTTTAAAATCACAGCTTTTTAATTCGGATACAAAATATGAACTCTATTGCATTTAATGGAGCTAATTTGATGTCGGAGCAATACGCACACCGGCGCTTGTTGTCAAGTGATATGGAATCCAAGATGGCGGCCTAGCAGTAACAAATTGTCAGGAAAATAATTTTAAAGAACTGCTTTTTCTTGGCGAAAATTATTAAAATGCTGCAATTGCTAGAATTTAAATGAAATAAAAAGAATGAAGTAATTTTTTTAAAAAATTTACTTTTTTTGTGAAAAGCAGCAGGGAAAAAGATGAATACCAGGATTTAAAAAAAAGTAGTGTATAAGGAATTTTAAAATGTCGGAGAAAGTAAAAATAAGTAAAATATTGAAAATGTATTGTTTTAAAAGATAATTTTTTTTTTTAAGAAAAAAACCAGAAGTTTTCAAAATGTCTTATGTTGCTGGAAAATGATTTTCATATCACTTCCACATCTGTCACATTTGATAACGACCGAAATCAGCGAAATCTTAATTAAAAAGGGATATGAAGTCATTACTTTTAAAAGCAAAATGGACTAAAAATGGAATGCTCCTTTTGGTCCGTAATAATTAAAAGCAGTGCCCTCATATACTTTAAAAAATAACCTGGTACTTACAAATGATATTTGAAATATCCATATTCGAAAATAGCACAAAATACAATAGAAGACTAAAGTAGTAGCTTGTGGAACGAAAGCACTGAAATTGGAAATTTTGAAGAAATCGTATTAGAATCGTCTGACATAAATAGGGTTACTGCGAAGAAAAAGAAAACGAAAAAATTAACTATAATATACTTCATTCCCATGGCAACCCCATTTCGAACGATAAAATTACATCAAGGTAACATATTCTAATGTTACTGCCCATCTTGGACGAACAACTTGACGTGTAGCATTCGATATCAAATTAGCACCCATTTAATTATTGAATGCATTTTTGACTTTACAAAGGGAATGGGCTTTTTATGTTAGAGATGGGAAACTGGTCTATGAATCACATTACACCTCATCATGTCAATTACAATCAGAAATACACAACTTAGTAAATTCTTCTGGATCTCTTTAAAACTAAAATATGAGTATTGTATGTATTAATTCAACTTAGCATTATTTTCAGGAAAATTAAGTTACAAAATAAAGTGAAATTTTTAACCACGAAATGTTTTAAAATATCTTGAATATGAATGTTATATATTTATGTTTTTACTACATTTTTAGTACACTGTTTTTAAAAATAATTCAAAATTTATTTGTAAATATTTAATAAATAAATTTGCATAATTTTTGAAAATTGTTATTAAAACTGTATTTACAGCAAATACAGCTTTCATAATATAATACGTTTGTTAAAAATAAGGTATTTCTTCATTGAATAATTTAACTTATTTTGTAAAGTATTTTTTCTGAAACTTTCGGTAAGCAGTATGAATACACACATGCAATATGTTTCAGTTTTAAACTGGTCTAGAAAGAACTAAAAAGATCGAAATTTTTTTATTATTGTACTCGCCATAATGGGATGAAATAATTACTGAACAAAACTCACATCTTTAATTTTAAAAAGCAATATTCTCTATGTTAAGACCAAATTTTATCGAATAATTAAATGCAATAAGAATTTAAATATCTTAATTTCTTCGAGATTTTGAAAAATTAAACTGTTTTATCTTAGAGAAAATCAGATTACTTAAGAAATGAAAAATAAATTCAGGTTTCTAAATAGAAATGAAATAAATAGAAACCCATACAAATGAAAAAAAATTTAATTTATTTAGATTATTTAAATTTTATGTTTTTTTCACGCAAAGATATTTTTTTCTATATTTTTGGTGCAGATTTATTGAGAATGATTAATAATCAAACAACATTTGCAGGGAACTTTACAAACACGTTTATAATTTTCTTTTCAATTTTTGCTGTGACTTGTGGAACCCCTTAGTATGCCTCGTGAAAACTCAGGGCATCTGAAACTCAGAGTTAAAGACCACTGCCGAAGAAGAGCCATGATTTATGTAAATTGGAGTTGCTATTTAAACTTTAGCGAAGTGTGGGAAAGGTAGTCGATAGTCGTTAGCAGGTATGGAATTAAGGTTATTAGAGTTAATAATAGAAGGAAGTGTGTGTGGAGTTTCAGAAAGAGGATCCTATGTCTTGTTGAACAAGTTAACTCGTCAAGCCAGGATAAATACCACTACATCGGATCTTAGCGACAAATAAGTGATCCAACTATTTGCTAGGAGACATTTATATTAGTAATTAAGTTGTGACCCTTAGTTTAAATAAACCTCTGAGAGTAAATTAAAATCAAAATAAAAGTGTTGATTTTAATATACTGTCTGTTTATTAGGTTTCTCCAACTTCACCAGCGATCGCAGGGTCGCGGCAATTTAAGGGGAGTAGGAATCCTCTATACCGACAATGTTGAATTGGCTGTTTTCAATGTACCTTTTCTCAACATCTGTTCTATGTACATGTTTGAAATTTTTCATACAATTAAAGTACACCTTTCTCATTATACTTAAATGAGCCTTTAGCTCATTTTGAATTTTTTCATAATTTATAAAATATTTTATCAAACATAGTGAAATATGACCCATTTTTCAAATAAAAAAATTTGTAAAAAATAAATTTTTGAGTTTTTTGCAGAAAAATCATTTTAGTACATATTAGCCATCATTATAAATATGTTATAAAAATTTACATACCTGTGAATTGTAGTTTCTCAGAAAAGGTACATCAAACATCAAAATTTACATTTTGAGATAAATTGATTTTAATGTATACAGTGAGACTTCTAATAGGCTAGGAAATAAAAAAACAAAAGGCTCAATTTACAATAAAAGATACATGTTTTGGTTCAGACGTTCAACTTTCAAGCAAAAATGAAGTACTTTGTTTGCATTTTTCGCCATTCAAATGGGCGTGTCCCAGATTCAACGATTACTTAAAAATAGGTTTTAAGGGCTCCTAATTACCCTAGAGGTTAAAGTAAGGTATTTTTAGAAAGGTTAAAATCTATACAAGTTGTAAAAATTTCAAATTGTCAAAAAAAAATAAGATTTTAGCTTTCCAACACCCCTTGACAACATCGTTAGTATTAAAATAAAAATTAAAAAAAAAACATACTGTTGAAATTGTAGTGCACAATAAAGCGGAAGACGGAAATTTTTTTTGGATCGGACTGATTCGACGGCGAGGGAAAGGAGAGCTGGGGTTAAAAAACGGTGCAATGTACTCACTACTCAGTGTTCATTTAAAGTATCTGACTACGTTCGGAACCGTGATTTGGCAAATGCGTGTAAATGGATAATATTTATGATATTTAGTGACACTTAGATTAGAAAATGTTTTTCAAATTGTTTTAAAAATAGTATTGCAATAAAAAATTATTTAAGTACAATATTTTGACAAAAAATGAACATAGAATGACCCATTTTCAAAATATTCTCTTTTTGTGAAAAATGCTTCTATGATAATAATATTTTGCCAGTAGATAGCTGAAACCTCTGTACAGAGGCTCAACTAGAATTTTTGAATATAACTTAGAAGTGGGTTTATTCATGTTTTACAACAAAAGAGGGGAGAAATTTTAAGAAAAAAAGGCCGATAATTATTTCAATGGGTTGTAACTCTGAAAATAATGTGAATTTTTCAAAAATCATAGTTGAGCCTCTGTACAGAGGTCTGAGCTATATACAGGCAAAATATTATTATTTTAGAAGCATTTTTTTTTATAAAAGGAGAGCATTTTGAGAAAAGGTTATTCTAAGTTCATTTTTTGCCAAAATATTGTATTTAAATAATTTTTCAAAATGTCCTTGAAACTATTTTCTACGTGTATTCTAATCTAAGTGACACTAAATATCATGAAAATTATCCATTTATGCGCTTTTTTAAAATCACGGTTTCGAACGTAGTCGGATACCTTAAAAAACTATTATCTTCCCTTTTTCAGATATGACTTCATCCGTGTCTATATTTTGCCTGATTACATGCTTGTTATTGTTGAACTCTCCAGTTTGTCATTTGTGGGATTGTGATTTTGTTAAAGAGGCTGCCGAAGGAGCCGCTGACATGTGGGATGCCTACACGGACATGAGAGAGGCCAATTACATAGGAGCTGACAAGTACTTTCATGCGAGAGGAAATTATGAAGCTGCTGAGAGAGGACCCGGAGGAAAATGGGCTGCTGAAGTTATTAGGTAAGTTCACCATAAAGTCTGAATGAATATTGAACAGTATAAACCGGTTCTGTCTCGAATGTACTTTTCGCTATAGCTACAATGATTACAATGCTTATTGTTATCATATAATTAGAGGTCAAAGAAAGCGATCTTTAATCTTGTTATACATATATAAGAATTTTTCTACAGTTAAATCCCCTTTTTTTGCGGTAAATAGGGGGCCGCATAAAAAAAAATCGCACAAAAAATATTGAAAAAAATTTTATAAATACTTTCATATAACAAACCATTTTGTCGACATACAAAAAACTTTTTTCACGCGGTGGGTAGGGGCCACATAAAAAAAATCGCACTTTTAAAAAAATGCCAATTTTTTACGAAATTTACGAGAGTACGTCCGCAAAAAAAAATTTTAAATTTCCCTATGGAAACATTTTAAAAAAAATTTAATTTTTCATTGTATACACGGAGAAATTTTTTTACCGGCTCATAACATAACCCCCGAATTCTTCAATCAAAAGGGGCATCTTCCTGTAATGAATTAGTTCAAAATCGCTTTCATAACTTGGGACAGTTTCAATTGATTTATTTTTTGGCACCATAAAGTAAGTGATAAGTTTTTGTGACGACGGTCAGTTGATCAGTTGCTTGTGAACGTCACGATAATCAGATATGCCTGTTCGATGCTCTTTTTTTGTAATTTCAAACTCCTTTCGAGATAGTATCTATTTTAAGAGAATGCTTTTCCGATTTGTTGGAAAGCTGGATCCCAGTATATATTGTATCCACTGTCAAAATATCTAATTCTCTTCATGTACGTCTTCATAATCTATCAAATTATTGATAACCCCGTAAAAAGGTTTTGTCTTTAAATAAGGGGGGCTGTAGTGCGTTGACAGAAAGCAATGGAACGTGTATTGTCGGGAAACTGTTTGCAACCAATGAACGGAGCGTCTTAAATGTATATATGTTCATTGATAGAAAACCGTTGCCAAAACCGTTGAAATTCATGTATACCGCATTAAAAAATTTCGCATAAAAAAAGGACCACGCAAGAAACCAGGTTCTACTGTATAAACCTTATTATTTACTAACTTATTTTCATGTATTTGTTCATGATTTTCATATCAAATGCATTTCTATGCAATGAATTTTTTGCATAATTCATTCCACGAATTAAAAAATAATGATAAATATTTCCCAAAATCAATTTTTGATAAAAAAAAAAATTCTAGTATTATTGTTTATTTGAGTTAAGATCAAGAAAAAAAGATTCGCTGAATTTGTGCATTTTATACAGTGTGATTCATAAAGAAGTATACACTCTCCAAATGCTGTAAAACTGTCACAGTCAAAGACACGCAACATCTCAGCGAACCGTAAGGTAGATGTACTCTTAACGTATGTGTCCCGACCCTGACGGAAGTGACGTAGGCAACAGCATGCGAGTCATGTAACTAGTCAGTCGAAATGGCAGCATCTGCAGTGGAAAAGTCTTTTTATGTTTTTAGATTTGGCAAACTATCAAACGGGCCATTTTCTTTGGATATGTTAACTTTTTGGTTGATGTCACAGTTGCAGGACGTCATTGACAACTTTACTCTCCGATTCTCTCCTTCACAGATGGGTTAGACGAGCCGCGGACTACAACATGCCACTTATTCAATGACCACCCAGAATTCCTGACTTAACACCTTGGGATTTCTTCCTGTGGGAGTACGTAAAGGATAAGGTATTCGTCCCTTCCCTTCCTGTTAATCCAGCAGAAAAAGCGTGTGAGCTGACTCAGCAATCGATAGACGATTCAGACATCTTAACATGCGTTTGGGAGGAAGTGGATTACTGTTCGATGTATGCCGTGTGACTAAGAGTTCCCACATATAGAACATCTGTTACTGTCTCTAACAGATCTATATCTCGAACAAAAAATATACCTATACGTCTCTATCACAAGAAACATATAATATCTTACATTGTTCTTGATTTATAATACATTGAAACTGTATATTTCCCCCTGTATTTAAACAAAATATATCATAGACATATTTGCATAATTGTCTTTTTAATAAAGATTTTGTGAATTAATATATAATCGTCTAAATATGTATTTATCCATTTCAATTTCAAACGTCCATAACCATCGTATTTTAGTTGTGTTATTGGGTACTTTTAAAAGAATATGTTTAAAAATTCACTTATTTTGATATTGTCCATGTTTGATTTTTCGCATTTTATGTTTAACATTTTGACACATCTGAAGTACATATTTAAGGCTAAGCTACAAATGATATCAATTCAAGAAGGTCATATAATTGGGGAAGTTTATACTCTTTATAAATCTCAATATTCCGTGATTTCTTCCTCAAATTGATGCTGTATACAGGTATCATAGAAGAGAAGCCTTATCTGTTATATAGCAAAAATTTTTATTCAGATTGTGTATCGTCTGTGACATGATTAGAAATGCATTAATATTCAACAGCATAATATTGAGCACTGTTGAAATATTTTAAAGTTCATGTCGTAATATCCGGTGCATAACACGTACTTATACTTTCAAGATACATTTTTAATTTTTAGTTATATTCACCGTATAACACAGACCTTCATTTTTACGAAGAATCGATCCATGCAGTGTTCGATCCATTTTTTTTATGCTCATCTTTTTTTTCCATTTTTTTTAAGACTAGCATTTTTATGCTTTGCATACAATGCGCACCCGTAAATTTCAATCTTATTTTTTACGTTAAAAGTACGCGTTATACGCCAGATTTACGGCACATATTTTTAAAAATGACCAGAACAGATTTTTATTTTCTGAAGCACTCCTTTTTTTTTGTAAAAGTAATCAATATTTTGTCAGTAGATTATTTTACAACTATTAATTACAAAATTTCAATAATGCTTCATTTTACAAAAATAAAAAAGAATTTAAATTTTCAATGCTTAAGTTGCAAAACACGTGTGTTGAGAAAGTTATCAAAATAAAGCAGAAAGACGAAATTTAGAATTATAGCTCACACGCGTAAGGTCAGTTATATACCTTTTTTGTGTTTCATTTATCTGATAAAAACTGATTTTTCTTAACATTTTTTTCAGTGACGTCAGAGAAGCCTTCCAAGGATCTGACACCGAAGACTCCAAAGCCGATCAAGCGGCCAATGAGTGGGGTAGAAATGGCGGAGATCCAAACAAATATAGACCAGACGGATTGCCTGACAAATACTAAAATCATCTAGAGGATGAAGGTATCGTGAAAATATAATTAGAGAGATTCCTTAAAAAACAAAGCACACAATATTCATATCGTTTAAAAAATGTTCTGAATATTTAATGATAACAAAGTTTAAATTCTGTTCTGTAAAAATTCATTTTGTTATTACTTTATGTATTAAAGATTTTGTATAAATTATGAGAACATTCTTATTTCTTTAAGAATTTCTTTTTTTGCAATTAAATAAGACTAGGTTAGAGTTAGCTTCCAATGAACAAACATGGCTCCTAAGTTAGGCATGATATTTGAAAATATTTTTGAAAGAAGTATTTTTTTCATTGATATAGAGCTATATTTTTTCAAAACTCATTCTTATAGTAATGTGAAAGTATTATTGTAGAATCAAGATATAATTTCGTCAAATATATATCCTCATGTCACACTCAGTGTGCGTTAAATTTCAAAGATTTCTCTTTTGTGTAAAATGAAAATTTATAAAATAAAGCACCAATTCAAAACACAATGTCATTAAAATAATCAAATAACAAAATTGTTTAACTAGTACTTTACACTAGCAATTTACTTAGTCAAAACGCTTCAGTCCTTGTTTAACAAGTGAAAAAGAATAATCGTTCAGGTGCAGGCAACAAATAATTTCTTATGAAAGATTTCTGCTGTTATACACTTTAAATTTAACTGGAGTTATTTCCTTTCCTGGAATTTTTACCGATTCTGTACTGTTAAAATAAACATGATTTTCTTCCAAAGAAATTTCAAAACAAAAACTAAACTTTATATAAGTTGTTGTTGTTTCTAATTCCACCTGATCGGCAAAGGTCATATCAAGATCCACGAAATTTATCATGGTAAAGGGCTAAGCGACGCCTGTCGTTAGCCGTAGCCTTGAGCAACATACAGGTGACAGAACTATTTAGCTCGATTTCACCTCAATTTTGATGGAAAACACCCTAGGGGTGGCCAGGGACCTCCCACCTCTCTTTCCCTTCCACCAACCTCACGAGAGGACTTGCGGCTTGACGGCTATTTAAAGTACCCCCATGCCGCGAAGGCACTATACATTTACAAACATCCATGTCTTCTCCGGGATTCGAACCCAGTCCCAGCGGCACAGCAGTCAGCGTCGGTAATGACCATACCGGATGGGCGATACTTTTTATAAGTTATATGTATTAATAGTTTTTGTGTTCTACCGAAATTTTCAGGAAAAAAAATTGTCCTTTTTAGTGGAAGTTGTTATGAATGAACGGAAAAATATGTCTGTCTGGATATTCACCATCGATTGTAAAACTTTGAAAATAGTATAAATTACCTTTAAATGAAAGAGCTGAATCAAACAACATAAATTAATGGCCCAATTGTTTCAAGTTTTGCTACAATAGGAGAGGAATACTCAGGTAGTTATCAGAAAAGTAATATTGGGTGAGTGCAAAAGTTCTGCCCGTTTTATTACCCATAAAGAGCAAATAAACGCAAAATGAATATTGTCTATGATTGTTCATAATACCCATTGTTATCTATGACCTATTGTCATCTCTTTCTGGTAGTATATTAATCCCACGGAGGTAAAATTCTGGTGGTTTCAAGCCCAAAAAGTCTTGGATGGCAGTTTTCCAACATCAAGATCATCAAAGGTTTTCCAACTGAAGGAATTGTTCAACGCATGAAATAGGTGATGGTCAGTTGGTGCCAAACTAGGAGAAAGGTACCAAACCTAGGTTGCGTGTAAAACCTCCCAACCAAAGCTCATTAACTTTTGGCGAGTGATGACAGCAGCATGTGTGTGTGTGTGTGGCCTGGATCCATCGTTATGAAAGATAACACCACAATAATTGATGAGATCTAGACGCTTTGTTACCAAATTTGAATGCAGCCTGTCTAACTGTAGACAGTAAAAGGCAGCATTGATGGTTTAGTTGACTGGCAGGACCTTCCAGGGAATTATTCCCTGAACATCTTACCACACTCTCAATAACACCTTCAGGGGATGAAGTTCAGCTTCCCCTTCAGCTTCCCCCTTCATAACCCCTTCTCATTTCCTATCACAATTCATGCGAAGAACGGGTCATTTTTGCGCCGAGAAAGCAAGGAAACACAGTTGGCGATTCGGTCATCCCATTGCTTAGTTGTCATGTAATATGGACGAAATGATCCAACTGTCTTGTAGATCTCAAGTTAACCAGCCATATCTCCGACCATTGTCTGGTGTACGTTGAAGGTCTCCGCTAATTCTTGCATGGTTGGGTTCCGGTTGTTCCTTATGGTTTGGTCAATATCGTCTTCTACAACGTGTGATGGCCATCTACTCCCTAGGCTAATCTTGGCAGCTTCATTCTCCTTTACTAAATTTACGAAACCATCGACGACATGTGTTTTCGCGTCTATCGCATCCTCCCCATAAACTTGACAAACATTGCGAGATGCTGCGTCTGTCGTACACTTTATCGAATTCGTATAACAATGATTCACGTGCTCCTTCTCGCTTTCCATGTTATACCTTCTGAGATTTGTAACTGTAAAAAAAAACTGTAATGAATTTAATGTAATTTAAAAACTGTATGAGAAACAAAGCATTTATATGTTAAGCATCCAAAAGTTTGATTGACCGATGATTTCGGTCATTACAACGTCAATTCCATTGCAAATTTGGATATCCAAAAATGGTAGAACTTCACACTCACCCAATATTAACAGTTTATCATTATATATATTTTTAAATACTGTATAAAATAATGAATGGCACTCAAAACATTCATTTCAGTGTCAGCCAAACTCTTAATAGGAATGAATAAAACTCAAAAGCCATGGGACATCCATCATCATATCGACCAAAAAAAGGTATTCTGACGAATCGAGAACACGTACAAAAGCACGTACAAATTCATTGAAGCGGTTAAAGAGCAAGTTTATTTATAATTAATAATTATAACCAATAATATTATTGTTTATATCAAAAATAAAGTCAACTTTAAATTAATCAACATTGGAACAAAAATTGATCAAACCACTCTACCACCATATGCTATCACGATAAAAAAATATTTTAGCTCCCCAGGCGGTACAGAGGTTAGAAGCGTTAACTGTTTTGTCGTAGTACTTGGTTTCGAATCCAGGCGAAGAATGTTTGTGCGGCAGAGGGGCACTCGTGAATAATATTCGTCGAGCCGAATATTATTCTGTCGAGAGGTTGGTGGAAAAGAAAGAGAAGTGGAAGGTCCTCTGACCACTCAATAGGGTGTCTTTCTTCAAAATTGGTGTAGAATGAAACCAAAAACGTACGTCATTTGCATGGTGCTTAAAACTGCAATTAATGATTGACGTAAACTAGCCCCTGGCCGTGATGAATTTCTTGGGCCTCGCTTTGACACCATCGATTGGGTGGCATTACGGAACACAACGCACACATAAAAATATTTGGAAAATGCAAGTCACCTTTTCTTCTGTTGCGAAAGTTCTTATAAATTTAGGAAAGTCATGGTACTACTTTTCCGAGTTGTCACCAACACTAACGTGTCCAATTTTATGCAATGGTATATTCCCCACAAACACAATACTGGAACAGAATTTGGCGCATTTTTTAAGTGCCGCTTTTGGCTTTATGGTCTTATAATTAATAACTACCGGTCTATCATTTCAAAAAAAAATATTTCAGGCTTTTGGATATATACCTTTCACCGAGTTGAACGTGAGCCTCCTTTAAAAAAACAAAACTTACGTACTATACCATCGACCGAATTCTTCAAATCAAAAGACATCGCTAATACTATCATCCCATCCCCAAAACAAGATTATTAGGTTTGTAAATGCGCTGTTACAGTTTCCACTAATGGCTATTTTTAACGGTATTTGCGACGTTTCTCGATTTAGTGAGGGTCTAAGGCAGAGGTCAGCAATCTATTGCTCGCAATACAATTCTCAGTGGCACTCTGCACTACTTTACAAATTTGTCAATTTTTGAGAGGATGCAAGTTGATAAATTTGTAAATGGACCTTATTTGACAAACTTCTTCGGAACTATGGACATTTACGGAATTAAGAAAAAATCTAAAAGACAACTCCAAAGATAAATTTACAGCTATTTTGTAATTTGTTGAATGTCATTGCTGGAGATTTAATTGTTTGAAGAGAGAAAATTTCGTGTATTCTGCTTCCCCTCTTGGTTCTAAGTAAAAAACTGTTCCTCAAGTGAAAAATGTTTCGAGTCAGCAAAGAAATTGTTTAACAACTGAATGCTCAGAATCGTGTCAAATTGTAAATCACAAATTATACTCCTGATTTTGAGCTAAGAAAGTGTGAATGTGTGTGTGTTTTCTATTTCTGTTCATCTTTTCCATTTTTTCCTTATGTTAATGTTCTGAGATAAATGGAACCAAAAAAGGCTCCTTATTGTGAACCATGGCTTGTTCACGAAATCGACACCCAAACTAGCATCTCGTTTTGCATATACATGTTATATATGAATAATAGCAGATAAAAATTTATTCCACGGACGTCTTTTATTGTTATAATCACTCAAATGTTAAAATAGATCTCCAGATGAATGATTATATCTCGGGAAATATACAAAATTAAATATTTTATTAAGTTCAACCAGCGTTTATTACACTTAACAATTCTTTTTTCCGACATAGAAAAAACATATTTAGAATAATACAAAAGATTCCAACTTAAAAGCAATACAACTTTACAACAAAACGATATATTAGCAAATAAATTAGAAATACTGATAAATTGAGCTACATGAAGTATTGAATCAAAGCAGACGATAATAATATGGAGAGAATTTTCAAATGATTAATAACTATTCTATAATTTAAATAGTCAAATGAAACATGCATCGGTGTGAGGGCTACAGAAGCATTTATTTTCTTGTATGATCTATAACAAAATAGATTTTTTAAAAAATTTTAATAAGTCTACACACAACTTATTGACAACTGTTTCAGTTGAAATATAGAATCAGGAGAATTAGTTTTATTGTTTTAACATCACAAAAAATAACTTTCAAAAAGGCAAAAAAGGGCATAAAACTCTTAATAAATATGAATTCTCTAATTATTTAGCAGTAATTAATTCTCTAAAACTGCTTTCACGAATAGCAACTCAAAGCCAATTTTATTCCCCACTTGAGTTCAGTTCAGTTCTGGTTTTGTGGGATATGGAGCAACAAAGGGACTATTATCCACTATTCCCACACATTTATAACAACAAAAACTCCACTGTTGCCATTGGCAACTTTAAGTTTCTAAAATACATCAAAAAGAAAGATAATAATCATGTAGAGAATCAACACCTGATAATAACGATCAAATTTGGTATTTAAACACTCTTTATTTAATTTACCACATTGTAACCCTGACGTTTCATAATATATTAAATAAAAATCGTTTCTTATATAATAAAAACACACCCACAAAAATATATCTCTTCCTTTTAAATTCCACGATGATTTGGGGCTTTATTTTAAAGGGAAAAACATACGTTAAACAGTTAAGTTTTTACATATACGTAGATTTAATAGTAGAGAATGTGAGTCAGTTAAGTGGAGTTCGTGGTAAATATGTGTGTGTGAGACAAATATTAATTCAGAATATCTTATAAACCAACATTTTATTTACAGCACATTCACTAACTGAAATTCTATTCTATTGCCAGAAAACTCTTTATATTAACCAGAATAAAACTACAAAATAAAAATCGTCTGCTAAAAAATAATACTTGGCAAATAAGAATTATATTATTATCAAAATATTAATACAGCACAAATTAATTATCAATTAATTAACAAATAAGAAACCAATTAATGATCAATTAATCAATAATTAATAGATATTAAGTTGATTTTAATTATACTTTTAAAAATGCAAAAAATGTTAAATCAGTTGCCAGGAAAAAAAGAGAAGATATAAATTTCCTCTACATGCAAAAGGCAGTTTTTAAAACTTTCGTCAACCTATAAAACTTTCCGCAAAAGAATAGTTAAAATAATGTAATATTTTGCACTTGAAATAATTTATTATTCTCCTTCGATTCTACTGATGCATTATCTTTTTTAATTTATATTACGAGCATGTCGATATTGTCCAACACGTTCAACTACAAGGTGCGTAAATGACAGGGTCGGTCAGGCCCGTATAAAAACTTTGAAACCATAGCAACGATATTGATACTAAGCCAGCCAAATTCAAAGGGATACTCTCAGGTTGTTACTTCATACATCCTCCCTTTTATTGGAAGTAAGAAATTTTTTTACTTTATATACATTTCACTTATAAGAGTTCGTTTTAAAAAGTAGTATTCATACATTTTATGCTAAATTAACTTAAAAAATGAATTTGTTTTCAACAAGAATTTAACCTATTATCTGATACAATAATAAAATAATGAAAGTAAAATTTGTCACAGCGAAATGTTTAGAGCAGTTAAATAAAAATATTTATCTTTGTAGCTTTTAATTATCTTAGCCTTTATAGTATCAATAAAAGTATAGTACATACTCTCAGCTTTATAAATTGTATTAATAGTATCACTTAATATTAAGTAAAATCATTAGATTTTAAATGGAAAAATGTGAGAGCAGTGTTTATCTAAACTGTGGTTTCAGTCTGTTATGCTTAGTCCTCATGCAAAGTACTGTATGAATAGTTACTTTAAATGTATGCATCATTTTAAAAAAAGGCAATGAATTACTTCTTCATTCCAATTTAATTACTTACTAATGTTTTACATTGTTGTTTATATCTATGATACAGTTTATATTTGCAATTATGCAATCATTTATCTTACTTTAAAAAAGTTTGGTACTTATACGTATTATCCCAACAATTGCCAACTCTATTAAAAACTCGCCAAGTTGGCAACAGCGATTTCCTATGTATCGAACGCACTGAATTGGCAACCATGTGCTTCGTTTCATGTAATGTCGCGCCAATAAGGTTTCAATAATACGTAAGTACTATAAAAGTACTTAACGGATTTTTTAAATCCGTATTTATGTGTTGAATAAAAAAAATGGATTTACTACACTCTAATATTACTATTATAAAATACATTGATATTTCTCAAATATGAAAACAGAATATTTATTTTGGGGCATCTTCAAATTTTTAAGCATTTGCTTAATGTAAAAAATTCAAATGCCTTATTTTGAAGAAATTAGGCAAATGTGTACCTTAATAACCTGCCAAGAAGATATTGTTTTGGTTATAAATAAATTGTACCTAACAATTTTTCAAATGTTTGCTTTCATCAATAATGAACTTATTTTTTTAAAAAATTTGATGACATAGATTGAAGTAAAACTGATACAAAAATTATACAATTTTTTTACTATCCATTAAGGATAGTAAAACCAGGACATTCAAAAAATCAATTTTTCAATTTTAGTATTAAAAAATAGTGCATCTTTTTCTAAATATAAAAATGTACAACATTTATATGTTCGTTGATAAAATAACCTTAAAATACGAAAACATAATTGATAAAAATGTAAGCAAAAACGACCACGCCTTTTTTGACACATTTTAAAGATAATTCCTCTTGTATTTAATGAAAATAAACCATTAATTTGTTTTTTTCCTAGAAAGGAACAACATTTTCTTTTTAATGTCAATTTTTTTTCTTTTTGATAAATTAGTTTTACATGAGAAACCAAATCTCAAAATTTTACGATGTTTTTAGAGAAATTATACAATAATTTTATCAAAAAATATTTGAGTATATTTTGTTCATTGTTTTATATATATGTATGTAAAATATTTTATATATTCAAGAAATATTTTTATAAAAAATTGTACATAATGAGAACATATTTGATAAAGTTATGTTCATGTTCAACTATAACAAAGGGAAAAAATATTAAATTTAAAATTACTTTAGTAATTCTAGAGGATGTTTAAAGTATCATTATATGAGGTACATATAAATAGGAAGAAAAAATTAGTCAATAGTATGATATGTGAAAACACATTGCTAATTTTAGTTTTTTCACTTTTTCTCAGAAGAATAATTTCTTGCCTTTAGATACACTTAAAAAAAACTATTATACTATATGGTTCCAAATTTTTTTATATTTCTATACGGGGTACCTGTGCACATAGTGAACCTATTTTTTTAGTTTAAGTAGTGCAAAGTTTTTAAAAAAATAATTTTATGCATAAAAAAGCGGAAAAAATAAAAAATTTCAAAATTACAGTTTTATAATTTTTTCAAACAAAATATCTTATTATTTTACCAAAGAAATAGGTTCACTATATTTTGTGCATTGATTTATATATGTGCAAAAATATATTGGTACTTACTTATTATGTGCAACAATCGTTAAATCTATTAATAACTCACCAAATTGGCAAACCTGACTTCCCATGTGTTGTACGCGCTGAATTGGAAACCAGGTGCTTCGTTTCATATAACCTCACCAATAGGTTACGGTAATATGTAAATACCAACATCGTAAAATCAAAAGACGTCGCCAAACAAAAGTAGAGCAATGCACGAACAGTGGAAACCATTATCACTCATGTTACGAACGTAATAATAATGATGACAGCATTTGGCGATATTTTTTTTAACTGGCGAAGTCTTTTTATATGGTGAAATTGGTCAACGGTATAATACGTAAGTACCAATACTTTCTTTTTTAAATGATTGAATTGTATTTTAGATTATACTTTTTGAATGAAACAATGAATACAACAACACCCCAAATCTTCAGCACTGAAGAATGGTACAGGAACAACCAGCGGCGTTTTAATCAATCCGATATTTCAAGAGCTGAATGGTTTAGGTAAATAATAATTACTATATTATTTAATACTTCAGATAAAATAAGATTTTTAAATATACATATATTATTTTTTCACACTTTAAAAAATTGATTTTTTGTGGGGAACTACAAAATATTTTTAATTATGTGCAGGGGAAAACTATTGTAAAGGATACTACTTGCTCTAGGTTTGCTATGAATTTTAAATATTAATAGAGCAAAATTCCGATTTACTATTCCCTTTAAAAAAATTTTTTCTTGTAAAATAGCTGCAATTGATTTCAATTCATTGCTGATAATTTCTTCCAAAACTAAAAGTAATATTTTATATTTGTGTAATATCACACAAATCATATATACATATATATATATAATAAAACTTGTAGTGTGACATAATTTCTCGTGGCGAGTGGATGCTATTGTAACGACGAATTGATAGGGCGTGGCCGGTGGTAAGTGAATGATACTGTATGTTGATGCATTTTCTATGATGGAATTGACGAAGCAGTTTTAGATTGTGAATCCAGTTTATTCACATCTTGAAACACAAAACATAAAGCATGGACGACATTACACATAACAAAGACAACAAACAAACACACAACGCACGGCAGTCAGCTGGCTGCATGTTTACAGAGAGAAGAGCGAAGAGCTCTCCAGATCTCGGTATTTATACCTGGCGGTGATGAGAACTCTGATTGGTTAAAATGGGCGGGACAGGGAATTTCCGATACTAGTTGATTACGATTAAGATTAAGGCATTAGTTATGAACCAAAGAATTAAAGCTTGTTTAAATAGTATTAAAAAGAGTTAATTGAAAGGATGCTAGATGGAATTTTTCATATACAGTTAAACCTGTTTTTATGTGGTAGATGGGTACCACATAAAAATAAACGCACAAAAAAAATATTCAAAAATTTCATAAATTGTTACATAAAACAAACAAATTCGTGGAAATACTACAAAAAACTTTTTTTATGCTGTGGATAGGGACCGCATAAAAAAAAAGTCGCATTTATAAAATGTGCCAATAACTTACGAAATTTATGTAAGAGTACTTCCATAACAAAATAAATAATTAAATATTACACATAGAAACATTTTAAAAGCATATAGTTTCTCTATACACGGATAAGTCTTTAAAATGCACATACATAATTCATCGCTACTCATTGTAATCCAAAGTCCTGTAATGAATAAGTTCAAAATCGCTTTCGTCACTTGAAGGTGCAAATTCAATTGATTTATTTTTTGGCAACATAAAGTAAGAGATAAGCTTTTGTGACGAAGGACGGGTAGTCACACACTTCCTTGTAAATGTCACGATAATCAGCTATACAATATTGAAGCCCTTTTGGAATTTTATACTCCTTTCTTAACTGTTATCTATTTTAAGAAAATGCTTTTCCAATTTGTTGAAAAGCTAGATCCCTGCATATTTTTATCCGCTCTCAAAGAATGCGGCTTCTTGTCCGTCTTCATAATTTATCAAATTATTGATAATGTCACTCCCATTGAAAGTTTCGTCTTCAATCAAGCGCAGGGTACTGGAGCGTTGAGAGAAAGCAATTGAATGCGCATTGTCGGGAGACTGTTTGTAACAAATGAACAGAGCGTCTTGAAGTGTCTACATTTCAGTGGCATAACGTACACCCCAGCATCACAAGGGGAGGCAGGACTCTAGAGTTCCAAGACCTGACTTACGCTAAATACGTATTTACCCAATTTATAAAATATTAAAGGCAAAACCTGACTTTCAGGGGGGGAATGGGGCTAACATTCTCCGTAACACCACTGGTAAATAGACAGAAAACATTACAGGTGAGCCAAAGCCATTGAGTCCTGTCACGGGGGGAGGGGCAGGACTCTAGGAGCCCAAGGCTTGACTAAAGCTAAATACGTATCTACCCACTTTATAAAATATTAAAGGCGAAACCTGACTTTCAGGAGGGAGGGTCCTAACTTTCTCCGTTACGCCACTAGTAAATTGATAGAAAGCATTATAGTTGCAGCAAAGCTATTGAAATTCATACACCGCATAAAAAAAGATCGCACAAAACAAATCGTATAAAGAAAGACCACACAAAAACAGGTTCGACTGTGTATATATATAGCTCCCCATTTCCAACTGTTAACTATCTTTAACTAGCACTAAAATTTCTTTATCTCTGACAGCCTATTCCAGGTACAATAGAGCTTAAAAATGGTTTTTAATTTCTGAGGAAGTGCTTGAATGATTATAAAAATTCACCTCAACAGGAGCATTATTTTCCTTGAGATAAATCCCCAATGATTAAAAAACTAAAAATTACTGATATAGGAAATAATAAATACGCCCATATTTATTTTGCAATGCTCCTTAAAATTCTACATTCATTTTGCATTCTGTCATTTTAATAAATGAATGTAACTCTTATCAAATGCATTCATTTATTACTGTAGTAAAGAGCTAAATTTTTCTAGTATTTACCTCATTAAATATAACTGTCGATAAAGTAATAAAAAAAAATTTGCAAGATCTCACAAATTCAACCTATTCAACTTTATTCATAATAATTTCCAAAATGGAATTTAATTTTAGAAGAACGAATTATTGGTAAAACTAGAAAACTATAAGAAAATATTTATATATTATATACACCGTCGTCTAATTTCACCAAATCAAAAGACGTTGACAATTAAAAGAATATTTTCGTCATTATTATAATTGTGTTCGAACATACGTGGACATTTTTTCCACTATTGCCTCCATATTACAGCATTTGGCGATGTCTTTTGATTTGACGATATTGTTCGACGTAAGTACAGAAGATGCAAACAATCAGACAAATATAAAGTTTGCTAAATTTTATAAACCTCACATTATCTTGCTGAATATTTCAAAAAGGATTCAAAATTAAAATCTTGTTTTTTTTAATTCGATTACAAAACGTTTTGTAGTACTTCTAACTTTAGTTTCATTTTATTTGTGTACAAAAATCTAGAGTGTGCCAACAAAGTAAACAGTTGGCGAAGGAAAAGCGACTTCTAACAGATACTGTGCAAGAAGATGTTACAAAAAAGATTGCCGATAGGGCTAAACAGATTTTCGACTGCCAAAAAGATTTGGAAAAAACTATTGAGCAACTCACCACCGAAATAAAGAAGTTGCATTCAGAGAAAAAAAGATTGGAGAATGCTCTGAATGAAGTGCAGATGAGTCTTATTGTTGGACAGGAAAGTTTGGACCTTAGAGACCAACGGATATCATCTGATTTGGTGCATGATCGTGTCCAAGATGAATTACATAGGGTAATTGAACTCAATTTTATGCCATTGCTTAAGAATTTTAGTTACTTCATAGTTTCTCTTTAAAGACATAATTGTGTACTTTTCAGTCAAAGGAATGTACTTTGCCCATTTCCGTTTACGCAATTTTGGCGTTACACTGGCGTATTTTGGCTTATCGTTTTCTAAGTGTTAATTAACGTAAATCCAGCGAATAACACGCACTTATAACACAAAAAAATGAGATCGAAATTTATGGGTGCGCGTTATACACCGGGTATGAAAATGAAAGCTTAAAAAATAAAAATATATAAGAATAGAAAAAAAATTAGACTTCTACATTGATCAGAACACAATTTATTTAAAAGAAATGACATTCCTTATGAACTTAAGGTATCCGACTACGTTCAGAACCGTGAATTTGCAAAAGCGTATATATATATAAATGGATAATATTTATATTTAGTATCACTTAGATTATAAAATGCAAATAACATTGGTTTAAGAATAGTATTACAATAAAATAGTATTTAAGTACAATATTTTGACAAAAAACGAACATAGAATGACACTTTTTCAAAATACCCTTTTTTGTAAAAAATGTTCATTAAAATAATTTTTTTGCTTGTATAAAAAGCTCAACCTCTTACAGGGGCTAAACAAGAATAGTTGAAATATATAACTTAGAAGTGGATTTATCCATTTTTTTTGCGAAAAAACAAAGAGGAAAAATTTTTAAAAAGAAAAAACGCCGATAATTTTTCAAATGGTTGTAACTCTAAAAATAATAAAATTTTTAAAAAACTCTTATTTTTGAGCCTCTGCAGAGACCCCGGGGCTGTATACAGCCCAAAAATTTTATTTTATAATAAACTTTTTTCAAAAAAACCCCCTTTAAAAAAAGGTTATTCTAATTTAAATTTTTTAGACGGAAATATATTTATTTAAGAAATTTTTTTTGTCAAAATGCCCTTAAAACAATTTTTTATACGAAAATTCTAATCTAAGTGTCACTAAATATCTGAAAATTACCCATTTATCCCCTTTTAAAAAAACCCGGTTTTTTAAAATAGTCAGATCCTTTTAAAAGAAGGTTTAATTTCCCTGGGAAAATATACTTTTTTTTAAAAACCTTTATTAATACCCTCAAAAAAAATGATTTTAAAACATCCCCAAAAAAGCAAAATATGGGTTTTTTTTTTTTTTTTTTCTTTCGATTCGGGTAATTAAAAGGGAATAATCTTAAAAAAAAACTTACGGGGAAAATACACCCAAAAAAGGTTATCACCATATCCCGAAAGCTTGCAAAGTATACAAAATAATTATTATATATATATATAGTGATCACAAACTATTTAACAAATGTCCGAATTGTGTTCATGCATTCCGTGTGGCTTACTTCCTTTGTTCAATTTATAATTTTTCTACTGAAAACGCTTCCTAGCTGACTTTTTTAACTATATATAGAGATACTTCGGAATGCTTTGAGCACATTTCGTGAATACTCTAGAAATAAAATTTCGGGACAATCGGCTTTTTTGTTTTAGAGGCAAGAGAATTTTTTAATAGAGGAAATTTAATTATAATTGTGGTTTATATATATGTACATCTAGAAGATTACCGATTAAGGATCCAATCATTAGATATTCGTATGTTTATATGTTATATGAATCCTGCAATTTCTCTGCACGACTTTTACAAAAAAAAACCCTCACGTCTTAGGCAGTAATATCGATGGTTAGCTTTAGAGTTATATTTTTTTTAATTTAGTTTTACATTACGATTTAGCTCGGAAGGATTTGTTTTAATTTAAAGGGAAAATGATTTTTGTTTAATCTCTTTTCGTGTTTCCCCCCTACTTTTCTTTTCTACGAAATATAATTATACAATTGACATTAATTTCCCATTTGAAATATATTTTTTGTGCATTTTTAAAATATTATTATTAGTTTAATTTAGTGCAGATTGTGATTTCTTAATTGAGGTATTAATAACTGATCCATAATTATTAATTTGAAAATCTTATTATTTCATATAATTGTTGTTTCATATAATTAATAAGAGATAAGAGGCTTTTATTATTTTACTTTATTACTTAAATCTTAATACTTCTGCTATGCATACATGCATGTTTTAATTAATAATAGAAAAGCTTTTTTTTTTGTACATTGTTCAGATACACTTTTATTATGTTTTATAGGAAATCGAAATCGTTCAAACTTATAAAGATCTTACAAAGATGATCCTCGCCGAAATGGAGAACCAAATCAGGTAAGTTACGAGCATAGACAAAATAAATAAAAATATATTAAGAACTATTGTAATAAAAATAAGAAAACAATTAAATGGTTTTTAGAAAGATAACGCATTTCAGCGAATTTATATCTAAATAACGTAAATTTTCATGAACACATATTATATTATATAAGTTGACTATTGTTTATATATTTCGAATTAAATTAATTGGTACTTACGTATTATCGAAAAATCGCCAACTTTATAAATAACTCGCCAAGTTGACAACCCCTACTTCCTATGTGTCGTACGTGCTGAATTGGCAACCAGGTGCTTCGTTTCTTATAATGTCGTGAGTAGGTTGCGGTAATACATAAGTACCAAATAATTCATTGTATTATAACTCCCATCTAAACTTTACCGTAGGAGGGACGAACAGTCTAAGTTAGAGTTAGAACGAGACTGGAGCGATAAGTGGGAGGCCTACAACATAGATACCATCTGTGCTCATATGCAAAATACGTCTTCTGAACAGATAGCCTTCTACACGGGACCACAAAGAATTCCAAACAAGTGAGTTGTTTCTTTTTTCTCCGAATTGCTTTATGAAAAATAATTTTGCTCAGATAATGAAAATCCATATAAAAGTCTTTATCTTTAATAAACAAATTTTTTTAAAATATAATGGATAGTTACACACTGATGATTTTCATTGGTACTAATTAATAAGAACTCTCTCTCTTGAGATGTCTGAATAATTATATATTATTATTAAATATGCTTTTGCATAATAAAGAAATTATTATAATTTTAAGATTGTAGAAAGTATCAACTGCTAACAGTTTCACATCAAATGTTAGATTTAGAAATTGGTGAAACATTTCCTTGGCTACAATTGTAAATTTGCATTCAACTATGTAAGGTATGGCATAATTATATTCCCATCTTCTGACAGATTTTCGGATAGACCTATCTTCCATATCTTGTGTTCTGAATACAAAGCGTGCAATTTATATATATTTTCAATTAGTTAAAGGATTGATGAACATGCTGGATCAAGAATTTGTGCAGTATGAATGCGATCGAAACATTTGCTAGTAGTCCAAAGGCCTGACATTGTCCTGATAAAAAATGGTCCCGTGAGGACGTGATTTGAAGAGCAGTTTAAATGGATGCAGGATGTCATCAATTTACATTTGAGCTATAAAAATTGTACTCAAGACTACTTAAAGCAATTTTGTGATAAGAGACACCATTTTACATCAGGAGATATAGCTACACGCTTTTTCTCAATATACTTTGGTTGGTAGCACACTCTCGATCGTTTTCACATTGGTTTCCATATAGCTTGAGAAGAATCATCATCAGACATCATAATATGCTAACTTATTCGCAGCTGAGATGATCGAGCACCATATATCTCAGGATGAAGTTATCTAACTAATGGTTGTAGTATATATGTACTGAATTCTTAATATCATCTAGATTCCACTTGAGCTTGCAACATATATCATGAATTCAACTAATATATGAAGATACATAATTGAGTCAATTCACATCAATAATCTTGAAGAGTGGTCCACAATTCCGTAGTAGTGCCGTAGTTTCGAGAACGGAGGATATCTTTCACCAAGCGTAAGCACAAAAATTATATATATGTGGAAAATTTACGAGTTTTTTAGAGGTCAGGAAACGCAGCCACCAGCAATTAAAAAGGGTGGGGAATATTGTCGGACTCTAAACTGGAGGTCAAAACCCGGGGCTGAAAAAAGGACCCGAGAAAAAGGGGGAGTAGGCCCCCCCCCCCCCGTTGCCAAGAGGCCCCCAGGTCACCGAACCCCCAAAATACCGGCATCGTGAAGATTAAACGCCATAAAGAGAACTAGAAATTTTAGGGATTGTTTTAATCGAAATTTCTATTTTTTATTATCTGTGAAAATGTTTGTCGTAGTATGAACTGTATCTATTGCCCAACATTAAACTTGAGAAAAAACGAGGTAATTTTGAATCCCTAGAACTGCCCCCGGGAAATTACTATATATATATATATATATATATATATATATTCCTGACAACAAATTTAAATAAGTATTTTTCTTTTAAGAATTAAAGAAATTTCTTTCTTATTTGGGGTGTAAAATTAGCTCTTAAAAATTTTCAGTAGTAACTCCATTTGAATAAAACAATAGGGTCTTTGTGGATATTTAAATCTTTCAAACTTTTCAAGTAAAGTTATTAGATTTGAAATTCGGAATGAGACATGTTTAGGATATTAGGCTAACAATTTTACTTTATCATTCGAATTGCAGATCAGAATTAATCAGTATTAAAAACATTATGCAGCTTAGTGCAATCTAAATAGGCTCAATGGGCTTGATTCATGAAGTCACATGATAAAAACCGTTTTTTTATTAAACCCAAAAAAAACATTTAAAATAATTGTACTTTTTTTCTATTTGAAAAATCAGATAAAATTTCAAATTTCATATTTGGGTAAAGATGTTTAAATGTTAAGAAAAAAATTTTTTCAAAAATATTTTTTAAATTAAAAAAATCGTATTTTTTGCTTTTACTTTTAAATAAAATGCTTTTTTATACATATGTACTTTTAAGAGAAAGTTTCTGAAAAAAAGCAAAACTTGGAAACCCGGGGGCGTGAATTGATTAGTTGGAAACACAAGATGGTTTTTATCGTGACATGACGTCACAGAGTTGTTTTTGAATTTATTGGGTAGAATCCGTGGTTTCACTATCGGCTATGACGTCACATGAATCACCTCATTCATTGACGTCATAGTCACAGATAATGTAACCACGGGTTTCACCAATCAGTTCAAAAAATCGGACGTCAAGTCATACGATAAAAACAACCGTGTTTCCAGCTAATCAGTTTATGCGCTTTTGTTCCACCTTTTGAACTTTTAAAAATTTTTTAAAATACAAAAAGAAAAAAAATGCATCGGGAGACAAAAAAGCATTTCATTTTTAAAAATATTTCTTAAAAAAAAGATTTTTTTAAATTAAATCTTCTGAAATTTATTTTTTATAACATTTGAACATGTTTACAAAATCATAAAATTTGAAATTTTACCCAGGTTTTACAAATACAACAACACAAATACGATTAGTTTGATTACTGTTTTGAATTCAATGGAGAACACGTGTTTGTCTTTAATATGTGAGCATCATCAATTAAGCCCATTGGACGAAATTAAGCTAAATACAAATAGACAGCTTTGGCGATAAATCATAATTTTAAAACAGTCTTTTTTGACTCGGATGTCTAGAAATGTTTTTGTGGAATGCCCCGAAACAAGAAATGTTTTAAGTAATTAAAAAATGTAAGTGTAGTAGAAAACAAATTATATTAAGCAGAAATAATTCAAATATTTCTTAAAAACTATTAAACTATGTCACATGTCTTTATTATTTTTTGGATGAAAAAATACTACAGCTCATGTAGAAAAAATTATTTTAACTTATATTTTATGCTTTGCATTTTAAATTTTACGCTATGGATTTTATATATTTCCTTTCTTAAACTCTTTATTTTCTACTGTCTTTTTATATTTTGTATTTTCTATTTTCCCTTTTATACATTGTATTTTACAGCAGATAGATTGTACCTTGTTTTCATATTCTATATTGTATTTCGCAATTTATATTTATATTTATAGTGTATCTTAACATATTCTTTAAAGTTTTTTCAAGAAAGTTCTTAGAGGAAATAGAAAATATAATAAATTTAAAGCTTATTTTTACAACAACAGAAATTTTAAAAGAAAATACATTAAATCGTAATTTTTAGCTGTATGTTAGGTTCCGACTGCTATTTGAAGAAGTATCATCACTTAAAAGATGTTCATTTTGCTTCATTATAGATGGTCATCTCCCCAAGAATGGATTGAATTTACTCGTCACAGGCTCTTTTATGCCAGGGATGAGTTACGTACATCGGCGATCCTGAGAGATAAGATAAATTCACATCTTCAGAATGGTTACAAAGATCTTAGGAACCAAGCAGATGTATAGAATCGATTTTGTCGCAGAGAATTAATGAGCTGAATGACGCTCTCTACAGACTAAAGAGGCATTTGCAACTGGTAAGTGATTTTGATGATGTTTGATTATATAAATCAATTCTATTAATAATATATAGACCTAGAGAAAGTTACTAAAATATAAAAGAGCGATAAAAAAAAGTAGAGTAATAAAGCATGTAATACTATGTCCTGAGACAGAAAGTAGCGCCCGTGTTCATAAAAATTACTAATGACGTACTTACAACGTTTTGACGAACCTTAAATTGGTACTGACTTCCTCCGGGAGCATACCATTGTATGGAAAATCAGCAAGAGTTGCTTTATCTGAGAGAGGGGTTCTTTTGTTGCCATAATTGTAAAGTAATCCACACATATCACTGGCATAGTTAGTCTTCTTGAGTGGGCCCTGTATCAAAATTTCTTGGAGGTGTTTTTTTGGGAGGGGGGGAGGGGGTGCTTAACATTTTACGATTTTTTGCTTTCGCATGTTGGTGCCCCTGTAAGGCGGGAGCCCCCTATCATTGATATGGCTGATAAGTGATGTGATAAGGATAAGGATTGAAATAGCTCATTGACATGAAAATTATTTTTTATACCAACCACAATCTTACAGCAATGGGCTAAATTCCTGTGACGTCATAGTCTCACGATACCTGCAATCCCTTGTTTTCCAATCAGTTCTTCGCTGTTACCAACTTCTGTTTTTTTGCAGAAACTTTCTTTAAAAAAGTACATACTTTTCAAAACAATATCACCCCCAGGAAAGCAAAGAGTACATGATTTAAAAGTACATGATTATAAGATGTTTTTTATTTTTATTTTAAAAGTTGTTTGATGAATCTTTAATACTTGAACGTCTATACCCAATTGTGAATTTTGAAATGTATATAAATTTTTCAAGTAGAGCAACAATTCTCAGCCTTTCATCCCTTCAGTGGGTCAATAAATGAGTACCAAGCTTCCTTGGGACTAAAACACTGAGGGTTTTGCTTTAGACTGACCACCTGATCAAGACATCTGCTCATGCCTCAGCTCCTAAGGTCTCGTAAACTGAGAGGGGCACAGTAGGCCTTTGCCCTCATAGGTTGTTGTGCTACTGAGTTAGAGTGTGAGAACAACTATTACATGTCTGATGTCCCCTTTGAATTCTATTCAGAAATCGTGACTGTATTTATCATGTGATCGTCAAGAAAACCTGTTGAGGAAATACTCTGGAGCCTTTTTCACTCACAATATTAACTTGTGCATGACTTTCACATAAAATTGTTTCATCAGACACAATCACTGTTTGCTCTTTTCTTCACCAATTAAGGCATTGAATAGGCGTTTTCCTTTGGGCATCTGGACTGTGAAACAGTCCTCAATCGCATATCGTGACGTCTTTGATGGTGGGCATGGCGAAAGTGGTGTTTTCCATTCTGCTGAGAGGCATGACGGCGATTGGTCGAACGATGGAATCCGGGAGGCATGGCTACGGGTCCCTTCCCCACGGGAAAAGGTTGGGAGTTTTTTGGCTTGGGGAAGGCCCCGGGGCTGCTCTTTGATTGGATGCTGGGTACAGTGATCAGTGACTCCAATTGGCTGCCCTGGGGGCTCTTCACCAATTAAGTCAACACAATTACTCATCAAGAAAAAATGGCAAAAAGCATGCGTATCGCGTTGGCACACGTCGAACAAGCAAGAGTGACGTCATTCTGGACGCCAATGATTGTAGAAACCATGTCAATCAAGGAAAAAAGTACGAGGGATACTCTGTATATATATATTAAATTTTTAATTTTTAAAACTTTATGAAGACGATGTTTTATATAATCTTCCCCTTGACAACGATACATAGAAAGGGCTGAAAACAAATTCAAAAAAAGTTGCTCGTTTTTTTTTCCCCAATTTTTAACAGTGGCATTACACCCAACCCCATTGCGGGCCCCAAAAAGACAAATAAATAATTGGGAAAAAATTTTTAATTAATTAACTTTTGCGTTTTAAAAAAACATTGACACATTAGTCACAAAATCGTCCGTTTTCATTTTTCCATTTTAAGGTATCCGACTCCTTGAACCTTAAATTTCCAAAAGCTTGTAAACGGATAATATTTTTTTGAATTTAGTGTCTTTTTAGATTAAAAATATATAAAAATTTTTTTAAAGAATAAAATTTTCAAAAAAAATTATTTGGACAATTTTTTTGAAAAAAAGGAACTAGAATAACCTATTTTCAAAATAGTCTTCTTTAGTAAAAAATGCTTCTGTTATAAAAAATTTTTGGCCTGTATAAAAGCTCCGACCTCTGTACAGAGGCTCAACTAGAATTTTTTGAAATTTTAATCTTGGTTGGTTTTTTCCATTTTTTGACAACAGAGGGGGGGGAAAATTAAAAAAAAAAAAAAAAAAAAAAATTATTTCAATGGGTGGTAACTCTAAAAATAAATGAAATATTTCAAAATCATAGTTGGGCCTCTGTACAGATTTTTCTGGGGCTGTATACAGGCAAAAATTTTATTAAAAGGGGGAACCTTTTTTTCAAAAAAAGGAGAACTTTTTTGAAAAAGGTTATTCTAATTTAATTTTTTTCCCAAAAATATTGTATTTAAAAAAAATTTTTTTTTTTGTCAAAATGTTTTTAAAAAATTTTTATACATGTATTCTAACGTAAGTGACCCCAAAAAATATCATGAATATTATACTTTTTATGCTTTTTTTAAAAATCACGTTTCCCAAAGTATTTGGATCCCCAAGCATTAAAAAATCTAATACAGTCAGGGGGGGGAACCAGTTTTTCGGGCCCGTTACTTTAAAAAATTGAAAAATGTGGTTAGTGCTGCAAATATGTATATTTAACATTTCCTGATTTTTAGAGATTTTGAGAAGAAAATGCAAGTCAATTTAAGTAGTTTTTATAACAGTTCTTAAAATTGTATTCTCTTAAAAAAATTCTAGACAGTATTAAAGTTATTTAAAGGATTTTTAATTATCTACAGTAGTTTTTGAAACTTTTAAAACATTTTTGTACAACTAGTTACAAATTTTAAAACTTTAAATAAACCTCTGGAAATACTTTTGAGCTCTATTATCCAAAATTTTTCATTCATTGCTTTTTAAAACCATAGGTAATCGTAGATATTGCAGAAGCGGAAAAGACGATTCAGTTCCGAAGGGAAAGGGGATTTTTTGAAAAGAACCTTCTCTTTAAGAAAACCCAAAAACCCCCCTCCCCCCCTTGCGAAAAAAGAACGACCTAACGTCGGGTTTTGTGAAGGGGTAAAACCTAATTTTGGGGTATGTATCCCTTCTTATCATCTGAAATTAAATATTTTTGTAGATATGTTTTCTTTTTAAAAAACCGTTTTTTTTAAAATGCAAAATTTTTAATAAGATTTCGCTCTTCCCAAAAGGGGTTGGGGATTATACTTTATTTCAAAAATGTATCTTTTTTAAAAAGACTTCATAAAATTCATTCAATACAGGGAAAAGGAAGAAATTTTATTACAAGATTATATGGAATTAATTCAGACAAATGTGTAGCCTTTATTGCCGTAATTAAAAGTCTACACACGAGCACGAATTAAAGAGTTTGAATGAAAAAGGTTTGGGGGTGAATGTTTAAAAAAGAGTTTTATAAATATTTTTTGGGGCAATTTTTTAACCCCACTATTCTCCCGCCCCACTAAAAAAATTTTATTTATATATTTATTTTTTTTCATTTATCTTTTTAGAATTTTCAATCGTTAATAAAATACATTTTAAAGGTGCTCCTTTAGCTGAAATTTTGTTTTACATGATTATTTTGGATGACAATAAAAAATTTAATTATAATTAATAAAAAATTTAAATTTATTAAAACTAGTTATTTTTAAAAATTACAAATACCGCCCCGTTGGCGACTTGTGTCAAAAAATTTAAAATGTTTTTTTTTCCCCCACGTTTTAAAGCATTCAGTAGAACTGAAATTTTATTTTACACGATTGTTTTTTGGGTAATACGATTTTTAATGATAATAAAAAATTTAAATTTCCATCTTAATGTTGTGGGGTTTTGTCATATGTATATTCATATTTTTTATTAATTGTAACTATTTAATAAAAAATAGCTAAAATAAAAAAATTTTTTTTGCTGATCCCAAAATTGGAATTGACTTTTAATTTTTTTTTATATCACTTGTTATATAGGAGTTATCTCGAGAGAAAAATTATCTATACTTAGTTTTAACTTTTTCTCCTCTTCAAGAATAAATACGTAGCCGAGTGGTTATGATCACGAAATAGTGGCTGGTGTTGTTTTTGTCGAACCATTGGTTCAAGTCCCGTGCACTTCAGACCTGCCTTGAATGCACATGAAGTTTATCAAGGCTTGAAGTCCTCACATAAGAATGTGGAAGTTTGAAAATTGGGTTTCAACTCGCGTCCTCTTCACTTGACTGAAATTCAAAATTAAGGGGGTCCATCTCCCCAGCCTCGAGGGTTTTATCTGAGGGGGGGTCCCTCCCCTAGCCGGCTTAGTTGTCCCTTTTTAATCCAATATTTTTAATTTGTTCTGTAGTCTCTCTGTTTTTTCTCCTGCATGTTTTCAGAGAAAGAGTGCATCTCTCTCTCTTTCTTGTCCACCATCCATGCTTCTGTTTCGTTCCTTCTTTTATCATCTTGCTCTTTCTACTTTCCTCTGATTGACCACCGTATTTTTTCTCTACCTCCTGTCCTGTCCCATAGTAAAGGAATCTTATATATACTCTCTGAGGTTTAATCATTCCCTACCCTTTCATTTAAGTATAAGTGTAACTCTCACTGTCCCTCAGCTAATCTTATTTTCATTCACAATCACCATTCAGATAGTCCAGAGGTCCCCAAACTTTTCGTCTCAAGCCCCTATCATGATTTTCTTTTTGGGAGAACCCCCTGCAACCGATATTGAATTTTGCAAATTTATCAACAAAGGGTTTTTTACACGGGACAACTATTTAAAAAAATTTTAAAATTTTTAACTGTAAGTGAAGTATAGGGGTTTAAAACTTAAAAAACACAGGGTAATCAATTATTTAATTAATACATAAAATAACTGTTCATAAAATAAACAACAACAAACAAATTCTTTTTGAAGGGGGGGATGAAAAGGGGTTTGTAACAAAAAAAAAATTTACATTAATTTTTTCTAAACCAAAACTCCTGGTTAGTAATTGATCCTTTTTCTTTTTTTTTTTTGGGAAAATTTCCAACCAGATGAAACCCCCCCTAAATAGGAAAAGCAATTAAAAATTTTTTCACAATACCCCTAATTGTTTTTAAAAAAAGGGATGTGTGTCTTTTTTAAAACTAAAAAGCTGAAACTGTTTATTTTAGATTCCATTATTGCCTATTCCGATCAGTTCTTCTTGTAATAGGACATATGTTATTTTCAACGAGACCATATAAATATATTGTCTACTGTGGTATTCCCGCATTCCAAGGATTTTCCAACCTAGTTTTAGATTCTGAATTAAAATGTTGGCAGGCATTAAAATGTTGAACGTAGGTTAAAACGTCAATTTCCAGGCAGATTGCCTGTGATAAATTTTAATGAAAATTGGGATCCAATTTTAAACCCTGGTTAAACTAAAGAAATGTTGAAATGATGGTCTCTGTTTTAATAAAATGGGTTTTCACATTTAAAAAAAAACAACCTTTTTAAAATTTAGTAAATAAAAATTTTAAATAGGTAAAATCTGGTTTCCACTTTTAAAAATTTTAAAAAAAAATTAAAAAAGATCTGGTTTAATGAGAGCCACTATCGTAGACCCCCATTTATACTTCATGAACCCCTAAATTATTTTTTCGCGGACGTAGACCCCTTGCAGGTTATATTGCCTCTGGGAATTTGGGTATAGACCACTTTGGCAATCCAAACAGTCCCCATTTTGACTTTTTTTCCACATTGTGGGAAAAAAGAACATAGTCGGCCGTCGTTTTACGCCCGCCGCTTCAACACATAATTATCATGCATAATCTCTCTCATTTTAATTTCTTTTCTTTTTAAAAAATTCCTCAAGCATTTTAATTTTCTTTGTTAAAACCGAATTTTTTAATTTTTTAAAATTTTAAATTTTTAAATTTTTGAGCGAGAGACCCCCGTTAAGAGTTTTGTCAACTTATTCACAGGATTAAAAATCATTCAAACTAAAAGCTTAAATAATCAACATCTTTAGAGGAAATTACTTAAGGTCATTTGGAACGTTTTCATTGATGTCTTTCGTAGTCTCTATTTGAGATGGAGGATTTATTTGACGCATGCAATTGACTAGTTGTTTCCCGGTTTTATTTTAAAATTGCTTTGGGGTAAAGTTTATATCTGCCATTTTACCCCTTTTGGTTTACTAAGGCAGGTACCTTGGCCCATCCCACATGCATATTTGGAGCAACCGCTTAGGACAATTTTTCACGTAGCTGAGGCGAAGGGTTGCCAAAAAGAAATACATTCTGACGTAATCGCGCTTTTTCTCCAATTTGAAAATTACCCCCTATTTTTTTTTTGAAAACGAACATTCAATATAAACTTTTTTCTTGCTGCGCTCTGTTGACGGGGCCCCAAAAAAAAAAGCCCTTTTTGTAAAAAAATTATACCCGTTAAAATATTATACACCATTAAAATATTTATGCCAAACTGATGCGTTTGACGGCGTAGCCGCCATTTTACCGCCATCTTGTTAATGATTGGGACCGAAGAACCCCCTTCGAAATTTTAAACAAATTTTTTTTGGAACAATTTTTCACCCACTGGGGAAAAATTTTTGGACCGTTGCTAGGCAACGGGTGAAATTGTTGGGAAGGGGTTAAAGGGAAAGGGAAAAATTGCTCCAAATGCTACTGGACAGCATTTTTTCCCCGGGGGCCGGGTTTAAATTTGGTTGGTGGTTTGGAATTTGGGGCCCAGATCCTTTTTTAACAAGGGAATTTTCTGGACCATATTTGGCATTTTACCCTGTCTTTTTCTAAAACTTGCTGGAGTTGAATTCATTAAAATGTTGATTCATTCAATATCAGGAAATAGGAGGGAGGGAAAAAGTTCACTATTTCGAAAGAAAACTTTTTTTTTTATAAACCTTTTAAAGACCCAAATACTTTCTACGTTGAACGAAGAATATCTTTCATATCTTTCTAGATTGATCATCGAGAGCCGCGAACTCGCTGCAACCATTCAAGCTCTTCAGGAACAACTTGCTAGAGCTGAGGCCTCCCCCTTTGCAATCTCCTCCGACTCGACGGGGTGGGGGGAAAATTTCAGTTAAAGGGGCAATTTTTGCTGTTGACAGAAGAGTTAGCCTCGGAAAAAAAAATTTCCTGCTCAGCACAAGTTGATGGGTTATTAAAACCCCTTAGGTTAATTGCATTAAAATTTCATTGATTTTCGGTTAGAGATGCCCAAATGTGAGTTGAAATAGTTTCAAGTGGTGACTAATAGGAAAAGAACCATCCGGCACCTATTTATTTTAATAAATCTACTGTGTATTCCGAAATGATTGTGTAATATTTTCCTGTTCAAAGCTGATTAAGTATAAAAAAGAAAATACCATTAAAACTGATTTTTATGTATTTTTAATCGTAAAACAACTGTATTGACAGTTAAAAAATAAGAAATAAACAGGGGAAAAAAAGAGAAAACACAGAGATATTTAAGTATTTCAAAAAATTCTTTGTATTGTGTTTTCAATTTCATCATTTTACAGTTTATCCAACTTTTTTCTTAAATACAGATGCATGATTTATTTAAATGTACGTATTCGTGATATGCATCATTCCAGACGCAAGGCTTACCAGACCTCACTTTTTTCCCGAGAATACATTCTAAAAAACATGTAAGCGATTTATGTGTTAAAAATTAAAATTTTATTGGTTTATGGAGGAGGGTTGAGACACCAATCACTTTCTCCTTTGTGTATGCCAGTGACATAACAAAGAATACTATTATCATCTTGATTTTGTTGTGCTTCTGTTGCTTTTTGGCCTTGCATACTTCCTTTGCGACGACTGTGCCTTTATTTCATGATTGTTTTTGTTCACTCATGACTTCTCTCTTAAATTGTCACAGTATTCAGAAATTCAGGTAAGTGATGGTAGTATTCAGCAGGTCCTAGGCAAACTTTAACAGAGTTTTCCTGTTTTGTCGACAGAAACCTTTTATAAATTTCGGTGATAATCTGCGCATATTCAAATCATCACGCAAAATAGCACATGTACAAAAACCCAAACTCTCCTTTATGTATGACACTACGTACTGTAGGTATATCAATATTTATGTCACCTTCTGGCGTAAACTGGATAGATTAAGACTTAATCAAAATAAAACAATGTCGTCTCAATCCAAAGTTGCGTCTGCCCCGCCGCATTCTCCAGAACGGCTGGTTTTCACATTTCCTGTTTCCTGTAAACGCTTCCAGATTTAACACTTTTGTTGTACCTTTTCTTCATACTGTATTTCTCTCTATGATTTAAGGGTATGATTCCTTAACAAAATTACTCTGTGCTAATATCTATGACAGAAATAAACTCAGAAACTAATGTATAATTAGCACTATTCGAGCAAGTAGTTTACGAAATTGAATATTCTACATTACAGTGCTCAATCGCTAGTCCTACAGACTGGCATCGGTCCTAGAAAAAATTTATAGCCCCGTGTTAAAAAAAAAATTCTTCTAATGATAATAGTAGATTGTGTATGAGTGTACATTATTATTTACATCAGTACTGTAAATAAATTTTGAATAAAAAGTATAATAATTATAAGCTCCCTAAAAATGCAACTAGAAAGCAATGAAAATATAAGTTCCCCTTCTTGCAACATATTTATGAGAAGCAGGATTCCCATCTATGATAATAATAAAAAATTAATGTGGAAATTGGCCTTCAGTTATTTCATTCCTCCGACTTTGATTGAATAATTTAGAAATTAATTTAGCAGCAATATTCTTCTCCTTGCCAATATATGCTTGAAAATAAATTGTAGACGGTTTTCTTATTTTGTTTATATATGTAATAATATTATAAACGTGAAAGTTTGTATGGATATTTGGTATTCTTTCACCAAAAACAACTGAATGGATTTTAATGAAACTTTATAATAATATAGCTTATACATCAGAATAACACATAGGCTATAATTTATAAGAATAATGTGTGAAGTGTTCAAAATATAACGATAATTGTCAAGAAAGTAGGAAAAAATTCGGCCATCTGCAAAAAAGCCCGCGACAGCATATATCTATTTTTCATGTGTGAAGCAAAACTTTGCATTTTATTTTGTCTACGCCAGGCACCAGAAACTGCGAAAGCTTGAACAGGCAGAATGTGTTGAGGCTGATTACAATTTTAACATAAAATAAATACAACAAAAAGTAATATTAACGTATTACACTTCCAGTATAAATTATTTATACTATTTTAAGCGTCGTTACACAAAATTTGTAACAATGTGCTACTTTTACTGAGCAGAGATCAGCTTAGGAAGGTGTTTTCAAAAATCGACCCACAAGAGAGTTACGAGGAGTTATAGATAAAAAAATTTTTAAAAAAATCCTTATTATCAGCTATTAGATCTACAGACTTAAAATTTAACAAATAGAATTTTTTGTTCATCTGAAAATGCAAAAAGCTTTCTTTTTTTTTTTTGTTTAATTTGCAATTTACGTAAATTTAACTCATTAAAAACTTCTGTATCCTTCAATCTGTATTGCTCAATTTCTCAATTCCGTGCGAAGAACGGGTACAACAGCTAGTATGTAATAATTTTGTGAATATTTTTTTATATATAATTTCCTGTGATTTTCTTAAAATATATATGAGTCGCTCAGAAGCCTATGCGGTTAAGTCAATTTTTTGATATTTTCTGATTCTTGTAAATTTTATAATAAAATACATAATATTCTTCTTAGTTATTTAAGGATTTACTCGTTGCTTTCCTAGAAAAAAGAAAGCTACGAGTAAATCCTTGAATGACTAAAAAGAATATTATATACTTTAACAAAATTTACAGAAATAAGAAAATATCAAAAAACTGACTAACCGTATTGGCTTCTGAGCACTGGAGTAGCTAGTTCTGAATGGGTCTCGTATCAAACTCCTTCGAGGCCCTCTTTTTGGAAATGAAAGCCTTGTTAGAGATACTGTAGTTACCCATGTTGGGGCCCCTGTAGCTTGGGGGCCCCGTATCATTGATACGGTGGTAGCTACGCTTCTGCTTCTGAGAGACTCATGTAATAATTACCGTAAAATCCGGCGTATAACGCGAACTTTTAACACAAAAAAAAGGTCGAAATTTAAGGGTGCGCGTTATACGCCGGGTATAAAAATGATAGCTTTAAAAATAACAAGAGATGAACATTAAAAAAAATTACTTCTACACATATCGAAATACTGTTTGTTTTTTTTAAAGAAATTGCATGCCTTATGAATTAAAAAGTCTTAGTTCTAGAAGTATACTATTTTTTCTAAAGTCTGGGATAATACCTCGTATAAATGACTTCAAAACATAAAGCACTGTATACCAACATTTCAGATTTTTTTGTAACAAAGGGGTTGCGCGTTATACGGCGAATATATCTAAAAATTAAGAAATGCAGATCTAAAGTATAAGTGCGCGTTATTCGCCGGATTTTACGGTACATACTTACTTATCATTAAATTTAAATGTTATTGAAAGGAAAAAGTAATAAAAATGCTGCAATCAATTAATCTCTATTAATCCTTCAATACTTAGTGAAGTTTTATTAGTTTAATTAAAGTATACTTATCGTTAGTAAAAAATTAAATTGCAGCAGGAAATGGTTTAAGAGTTCGTTCATAAAAATTCTAACAGATGACAGCACATACAAGTCCTGCATTTCATTTATTTTTTTGCCGATAAGCGAAGAATTATGATTAGAGTTAGAGAGAGAAAGAAAAGGCTCTCTCTCTCTCTCTCACACACACACAAAATTTGAAACGCTGATGCACAAAATTTTTTCGCTGATTTTCACTATGCATAAATAAATTTTTTGGGTTTAAAGTTCTATTGATATATCACCATATCAATAATTATTTTGATAATTGTGATTTTTGCAAGTGTTTTTTACGAATTAATCCATATTTAAAATATTTAAAAATTTTGATTTAAGAAAGTGTACTTTTCTACAAAACTGCAAAAGCTTAGCTCTAATATAGTTTTAGAGAATGTGTATATGTGTTCTTTTGTGCTGGACTCTTTTAAAAATTAAAAGCAGATGTCAATTGATAAAAGATTGCTTCGTGGCGTCATCTGTTGATGAATATATTTAAATGCCACATGTATTAAACTCGGAAGTCAATTGTATAAAACTCAAAAACAATTCGGGATAAAAGAAGGAAGTTTTATTATTATTATTATTATTTTTTTTTGGCAGAAAAGTATTTACCTTTTGAAAAGAATAGCACAAAAAAGAAATAATTATTGAAGCTGGACTAATGCTAAGCAGAATATAAAAATTTACAAACCATTTTGAATTTTGATATATTTTTATTTGTAATTAATAATTTTAATTAACTTAATTTTTAAAAATTTAATATTATTATGAGGGAATCTCAAAAGCGTGTATCTTTTACATGCAAGTATGTTTATACATACTTGAATTAAATGCCTAGAAAACGTAAATTTTTCACAAAATGCGATATTTGAATACTAATATAACATGTAAGGTATAAATAGATTAGAAAAATAATTGAACAATTTGATCTAGAAATATCATTTCTTTTACCTTGTCATTTTTAGTAGTTGTTTCCCGTAATTGCGCTATTCTAAACACTAATTATATACTCTCCACAAAACATCTCGTTACGTAATAGAATTACTTGAGATCATGAAAAACTCGTACTTTTGAAGGACTAAAAAAAGTTTGTATTTGCTTGTTTCTAAACTTTCCATATTCACAAAATCTGTACCTCAATTAAACTTTTTCACACATGTTTCTTGGTAAACAAATTTGACTAC